>CAMTDV010000022.1:57888642-58311459 GCA_947069175.1 Scalesia atractyloides | reverse complement strand
TAGGCCCAATGACATAAATTATATGGGCTAGGCCCAATGACATGCATGCAAGGCACGAGGACATGTGAAGGGCAAGGCCCGTTCACACACGATCTTAGAGTAGCAATATATATATATATATATGAGAAATATATGTATAAAAGTATTAATCGAACAAACGAACTACCAACACTATGATAACATTAAAGTTGTTCTAATGTGATAAATATATACACAACAAGAATTCACGATGAACAACTGGTACAAGGTCTAACGAGACCTAGGTGTCTAACGAAGTTAATACACATGTAGGTTACACACGTGTAAGGACACCGAACTTTGATAAGTACGACGTCCGCAACGCAAAGCAGTGAGTTCATGTCCCTCCTTTCTACTATTTCAAAGTTTTGCTTTAAAACTATCGAGGGGAAATACATGTCAAACAAACAGTATGTTAGCTATGGGTTTATATGATAACACGATCAATTGTGCGTAAGTAGGATGATGACAATAGTAACCATTAATCACAAGTGAACAAGGTGCAGAAGATGTAGATCTATAGAGTTTGAGGCACGCTCCACTCCTGGTTTGTATACCCTTCGGAGTGCTTTTGTGATACTAATGATGTCAAAGCTGTCTCAGTTTGGTTATTACTTATGGCACATATATGTCAGGGTGCTCGTGACACACTGATAGATCCTTAAAACTCCATGATTGCTAATAACAAGACTCGATTTCATTACTGGATTACACGGATGACATTTTATACGAATACATTAACTAAATGAACTCGCGAACTTTTGTTGACTTTTAAAATTTAATGTATATCAGGACGCAAGGCATGAGCTGGTGATACATTTTGGGATATGGGAAAATGTCAAGACAAGAGTGCCATCTTTTGGAGGATCTGCCTCTTATATCCCAACTTCGTATGGGTATATAGGGGTCAAAACCTCATTATGCATTTATGATGAAAACAATATCTTATTTTGAAGTAATGTACTTTAAATTAGGGTTATGATGACAAGTTAAAAACAATTAAAAATATAATATCACTTTTGATTGATTGTAAATATTGGAATGCAACTTATTATTAGTATGGCATCGTTGTTGATTTATACTTGTTAACTTAATTGGATGCAATGATTACCTGATAGTCACACACTTGCCTTCCGCTATGATCAGGGTGTGACAAATGGAGTGGTTTCTTTCGACAAGGTGAACTACATTGTTGAGATGGAGAACAATCTACTAAGCATTTTGCAAATCTGTGACAAAAAATTCACAACACACTTGAATGACAAAGAATGCTTAATTCTCAAACCGGGATTCAAAATTCCTGAGGAGTGGATCCTCATGCGCGCTTCATGAGAGAATGATCTTTATGTCCTAGACATGAGCGTTGCATCCACTATGTCAAAGAAGGTTCAATGCTTCGTTTCTTAAGCAACCGAGAAGGAATCAATCTTATGGCGGCACATACACCTGCGAAAGATGAATTTTTGGTGCACAACGACCTAGTGGAGGGTGTTAATCTAAAAATTTTCGTTTATCTGATGATTGTCTGAAGCTGTAAGAAGGGGAAACAGCATAAGAAATCACATCCCCAGAAAATTGCTTAATTATATAAAGCTACCACTAGAAAAGCTTCATATGGATCTTTTTGGGCCAGTAAACGTGAAAAGCATTTCTGGAGATCTATATTGCCTGGTCGTGACAGATAATTTTTTAAGATTCTCATGGGTTTTCTTCCTGGAGAGTAAAGATGAAACGTTTGAAAGTCTTATTATTCTCTTTACGAAACTTGAAAACCTGTATCACTTGCCTATCAAGAGAATCCGCAGTAACAAAGGTACTAAGTTCAAGAACAAGATGATGCTTGAATTCTGTAACGAAAAGGGGATTCTTCACAAATTCAGCACTCCTTATACTCCTCAACAAAATGGAGTAACTGAACGTAAGAATCGCACACTGATGAGACTACAAGAACAATGCTCACTGATTCAAAACTTCCAATAAGTTTCTGGAGCGAAGCAGTCGCATCTGGTGTTACTCCCTCAACCGTGTGTTGACAATCAAGCCTCACAACAAGACCTGTTCTGAGCTGCTAAACCATCGAACGTCCGAACCTCGCGTTTTTGGAGCCTTTTGGATGCTGTGTACTGTTCTGGACCCGGACAGTAAATTTGGAGCCAAGTCCTTGGAAGGGTTTTCGTCGGTTATGCTAGTTCCACAAAAGCGAGTCTTTTTGCCAAGTCTTAACCAGGTCATTCTTGCACAGCATGTTGATTGTCAATGATATACTACGCCAACGCAGAAACCTGGGGATCCATGGCTGTTCAACTACGAAGGTTTGTGGAATTCATTTGACCTACCTGAAGTACAATCAGAAGAAGAACTTGTCATGCTCTTTCAACAGCATCAAATCTCTAATCAAGAGCAAGTTTTAAACCGTTAGTGATTTCCCCGTCACTTCCTATCTCTAACACTTCTGTTGTAGGTCCGAGCAATACTCTACAAGAATCAGTTCTGTACCACTCTTGAACATTGCTGAATCATCTAGCCCATCAACCGATTAATGCCGACTCTAATCGTGAACCAACTTTTAATGATGGAGAAACCAGTTCTGATGAAGGATCTGAGCAAATTGAAAACTTTCTGGATTTCCAGGCTGATCAATCCAATGTCAGAAATGATAATCTTCTACACCAGTTGCTGATGAAGTTGTCATGAATTTGCAGAGTCAAGTAGATGTTCCAAGTGAAGTAATGCCAAGGACACTATCTTACCATCCGTCGGAGAATATCATTGGTCAGCTACAAACCAAAGTGAAAACTCGCAATCAGATCAACAAGGATCTAAGTTGCTTGTATTCCAGTGTTGCTCCATTACAAACCAGACTTTCTTACAGTTGTTTTGTTTCACAGGTTGAACCAGGAAACTAGAAAGACGCGTTGAAAGAGGAAAGCTGGGTGGCTGCAATGCAGGAAGAGTTGCTTCAATTCCAGAAACTTGGTGTCTGGAAGCTTGTTGACCTACCGGATCATCATAAAAAGATTAATACTCGATGGGTCTTCAAGTGCAAGAGAGATGACAGAGGTATTGTGTCAGAAACAAAGCTCGGCTTATGGTCCAGGGTTTCCATCAGCAAGAAGGGATAGACTACAATGAAGTCTACGCCCTTGTGCTCGTCTTGAAGCTATTCGCATAAAATTGGCCTTTGCTTCTTGGAAAGGATTCAAGGTGTACCAATTGGATGTTAAATTTGCTTTCCTTTACGGCATAGTCAAAGAGGAGGTGTATTCGGCCAACCACCAGGGTTTGTCGATCCAATACACAAGGATAAAGTCTACCTTCTGAACAAGGCATTATATGGTCTACACCAAGCCCCGAGAGCTTGGTATGAAACGCTTTCAAGACATCTTCTAGACAACAGCTTTCTCAGAGGAACTGTAGACTGTACCCTCTTCACAAAGTAGATGGACATATGATTTTGGTACAAATCTATGTGGATGATATCATCTTTGGATCGACAAATGATAAGCTGTGAAAAGACTTCGAAGAAGTCATGAACAAGAAATTCGAAATGAGTGTTATGGGGGAGATGAAGTTCTTCTTAGGACTTCAGGTTGAGCAATTGCCTGATGCTATCTTCATTCATCAGACGAAGTATGTTCATGACGTGTTAGAAAAATTTGACATGCAGGAACTAAGCCAGCATCAACTCCATTAGCCCCAAACCACGGCATTTGTCCAGACGCTCATGGAGTCAAAGTCGATGAAACATTATATCGCTCCATGATCGGATCCTTGATGTATCTCACAGCTTCGAGACCTGATATCATGTATCCAACATGCCTTTGCACCCGTTCTCAGTCCAATCGAGGAGATTCGCACTTGTTAGTTGTCAAACGAGTCATGTGATACTTGAAAGGATGTCCAAGCATCGGCTTGTGGTATCCTCGACATGATGTCTTCAATCTCGCGGGTTACTCGGATTCTGATTTCGGTTGCTGCAAGCTTAATGCCAAATCTACAATGACTGGTTGCCAGTTCTTCGGAACTCACTTGGTAACGTGGCAATGCAAGAAACAGATCGCATTCGCTCTCTCTACATGTGAGGCTGAATACGTTTCAGCATCCAGCTGTTGTTCCCTAATACTCTGGATACAGCAGCAGATGAGAGACTACGGACTGCAATTTCTTGATACGCCAATTTACGAGATAACAAGGCGGCTATTGATATCACCAACAAACCCTATTCAACACTCACGCACTAAACATATTGAAATTCGACACCACTTTATCCGTGATTGTTACGAGAAAAATTGGTTAGAATTGAAAAAATCCTCACTGATGACCAAAAGCATATTTTTACACCAAAGCATTTGATCGATCAAGATTTAAAAATCTTTTAAAATTAAATGCTTTAAGAAATCTGACATCAGGGGATACACTTGAGGTTGAATTTGAGGATGACAAGGACTTAACGTGATTCTCATCGGTATGACATTTTTTCTGTAAATATTTTTTCTTCAAAACTAAAAACCAAAATATGTTTTTGATTTTAGGGGGAGAAAAGTTGTGAAAAATACAAAAACATTAAAAAGGATAAAAAGAGTTTTTGTTAAAAATGGGTAATCATATTACATTATTAGACTATCACAGTATGCTAAAGATATGGAATGTTTAAATGGGTAATTAAGCAGATCTTACTGGTGATGTGCTAATAGGCTTCACTCGTTCAGTAAATTGCTCTTCAAGATATAAACCTAAAAGAAAAACTGAGTAATTTATGGGTCGACATGTCTCGGATATATGGACTTAGTACTCCAAAATTTTGTTTGAGAGAATGCCAGATTCTGTGATACTAGGTCTTTATATTTAGCTGATATCTAGGGTATTATCCAAGTTCTTCTGATTTTGTGTCAGCAATGACCTAGAACTTGTATAATACTTTACACATTTTTCGCCTCCAAAAGCTGCACAAAAAATGAGCATGTCATAAAAATTTACGACATATGCAGTTCAAAAGATTCCTAAATGGAACACCGCCTAAAGTCGAGCCTTCATCTCTTTCTTTGTATGGAAATACTAACCTGAGCTCTCAAAGTCTCGCAATTCACCCCATTTACAGATATCAGCTAGATATATTCACCTATGAAACGAAATTCTGGGAATCTCGATGCGGGAGTATATTCTGAGATGGGAAACACACTTACTTCATGTTCCATAATCTTACCTAACAGATCTTGAAACAATTGAGAAATGTGTAGAGGTTTAAGTGGATAAGTATATTGGCAATCTAGGTAAATCTGTTTAAGAACTTAAAGTTACTACCAAGATCAACGGTACTTGTGATTTGTCTAAATATCTGATGTGATCCTCTAAACACAAAACTCACAAAAAATATGTATGTAAATACATCTTTATTTACGTGTTCTTTCTTTTCAGAAAAACCCCAAAAAGATTTTCAGTTTATTTTTAGCAATCTATCCTAGATTTTAGTCTACCAATGATGAAAATACCGTTAGTCCAAGTCAAAGCGATATTTGATGGAGGAAAGCTGAAGATCATGGGCTGGGAGCTAATCAGAAAAGAAAATATCCTGAAACGTCAAAAAGTTCATTAATTTGAAACTTTAAATCTTTAAAATAAATCTGTTTTGGTCAATTAATGGTCAACCAAGGTCATTACTTGGACTTGGTAGGAAAATCTGTTAACCAGGGTCATTAACTTGGACTTGGTTAATTGAATGGGTTATAAAAACAGATAAAATTTCACAAAAAATTTAAAAAGAAAATCAAAGTACAAGGAACTGACTCGTACGAGTGACATATTGACTCGTACGAGTGACATATTGACTCGTACGAGTGATAAAAGGCTCATTCATGCTAGGCATCACGCGTACGAATGATCTTGATAGAGTATAAAAGGGCTTCTCATCCGCACGAGTCACACTATTGACTATGTGCGACTGAAAGTGTACTCTGTGCGATTCAGTTCTTTTTACTCATTCTCTTGATATCTTTATGTATCTATACTTAGGGGAGGTTGATTGACACACTCTCCGATAGGAAAGGTACTAATGCTTGTTTTGAGCCGTTAAAATGCCGAAATTAGACAAAAAGGACCTAAAACGTAGATTTAGGAAAATCGGACTCGTAATATATAAAATTGAACTCAAATTCGTAAAAATCAGTCCTTTTAACCTCTAAATCAACATTCAATTTGTTAAAATCTAAACGTTTTAAGTTCGGTTTGTTAAGGTGTTATTTGGTATGATTCGTAACTCGTACGAATTGTCACTCGTACGAGCAAGCTTTTAGTATGTCAGATTATCTTCATCGCTCGTACGAGCATGTCCTTAAATGTCCTAAGTTTCTTTGACTCGTACGAGCAAGTCTGTTCAAACCCTTAAAAAGTTAAGTATAAACTTCAACTCGTACGAAAAGTGACTCGTACGAATGGGTTTTGTTCAGACTTATTCTTTGCCTAAGTATTTGACTCGTACGAATGGTGACTCGTACGAGTATATAAGATTTGAAATGTTTGAAAATTTTTCTAAGTGTTTGTAACTTTGTGTTTGCAGATCAAGAAGTCTACATTCTCACTGTTCCACAACGTTTGTTGTCTTTTGGATGAGACTATTCCAGTGATAGCTGCATACATAGATGTGTTAGAGATTTTAAGCAGACTGCCGATTACAAAGGCCCTTATAGATTGTCATACAGCATACCGATCTCATGTTGAATATTTTTGGAATGCGGCCGAATATAATGAGGAAGAGAATGATATTTTGTTTGTTGTGCGCATCAACAACGAAGATATTGAAGTCACCATTACTGAATATCTTATTCGTACAATGTTGGAGTTTAATGACAGTGTAGACGACCCGACCGGTTACCCAGAATATGTGGTCAAAGGGTGTTTCATAGGATGGGCAACGCTGAATTCGTTAATGACGCACCTTTCAAGAAGGGAAATCTCAGTGCTCCATTTCGCTACATCACTTACTGCATTATTCATGCCCTTAGCCACAGAAAGGGTGGATTTGATGATCTCATGACTATCAGATGTGCATGATAACAGCACTAATTCTCAACCTGCCTTACAACTTTTCGAGACTTATCTTTCGCACATGGTACAGAACATACAACATGAAAAGTTTCTTCAGTACCCGAGATTCGTGCAAATGCTGTTAGACCATCTACATCCAAATCTGAAAAAGAAGAAGGACGATATTCTGAGACTTGAGCATATGGATGTGTCTACATTAAAGAAGATGAATCTGCACCTAAAATCCTTCCCCAACGCCAAGCCTGTTTTTGGGGCTATCACTACAAAGACTGTGTGGCGCCGCCGAAGGGGAAGTGGCGAAAGGATGATGGTGGGGATGAAGCTGAGGAGATAGAAGCATTAGATGGTTTTGTTGCAAAAAGAAGCGTGTGGTTTACCAAGGAAGATAAGAAGGGGGTAAGGGGACAAAACAAAAGCAAACGGCTACATCTTCATCCACTGCCCCTCAAAAGAAGAAACGTGCATCTGCCGGCATGAGTTTGGTAGACGAGCCTTAGATAGAAGAAAATGTCGAGACAATGGCTGCTGATATAAAAAGATAGGCATTTGGTGATAAAGAAGGTAGAGTCGATGAGGCATCCTCCTCTAGCATCGATGAAGAGGATAAGATCACCGGAGAAAGAGAGAGAGCCAAAGAAATTGAATTAGAAAGATTGGCTGAAATACAGGCGTAAAGCTGAGGAGAGAAGAAAAGAGACAGGGGAAGACGATACTGCATATGTGCCATCTGGATCTGACAGTGACACTCCTGGTCTCAAATCATCATGGAGGCCATCTAAACTTTTAAAAGGCTAGCAGTTAGACTTTCAGAATCTCCAAAAGACAGATCAAAGAGAAAGGTGCAGAAAAAAATTGATGTTGCATAGAATGTTGAGTATTCACCACAACCACCACCATCACCACCTCCACAACCATCACCACAACCACCACCACTCTAACACCACAACCTACACCTCAACCTCAACCTACTCAATCTCAACCCCAGTTCTCAATAGGATCCAGGCTTGAAGATCAGTTTGACTTTGATTTTGCAATATTCCAAGGGGAAGAATTTTCTACAGACATATTCAATGTCATGAGGATTGATGAGTTAGAAAATCAAGTGATGATGAACATTGTTAAAATTGCTAAATCACGAGAGCAGATTAAGGGCTGAAAGAATATAAACAACATCTTGAGGCTATCTTGGCAAGTATTATGTCTGAGAACGAAAGGCTGAGGAAATGGATGGAAGAATATAATGAAGAACGCCTCAGAAATAAAGCAGATTAGCTTATTCGAGAAAATTCTTACCAAGAAACTCGGGATTAATTTGGCGGTAGAAATTGATGAGATTGAAAGGGAAGAGGCTAGGGAAAGAGTTGCTGAGTGGGAACGTATTGCAAAAGAATTATCAGACGCTCAGGCAAAGTAAAGAGAAGGCTTGGAAAGGAACCTTGTTGGTGCATAATGTCTATTGCCTACGTCTAGGATATGTTGATTGTATATATAGGGCTTAGAACGTCAGTTTGTATATGTTAATGTATATGTTATTTGTTTAGAACATGACTCGTACGAGTGAGTCACATGACTCGTATGAGTGACACTCTGTCACTCGTACGAGGCAACCACTCACACGAGTCACACACTCCGTTTCACACTCTCCTGTGCAAGTCATGTCGACCTATAAATTAGAGGAGTGTTGTGTCAGAGTTAGTAATCTTGTTGGTGTGGCGAAGCCCTGCTGAACTGTTTACTTGCACTGTACTTTGTTCACGTCTATCAATACATCAAAGGCATTTAAGCAGTAAATCTCACTTGTCTATTTGTCAACCTCACTAACAATGAATTCTGCCTCTGTTAGTTGAGTTAGATGGTCCGGTGCTCATGAGAGGAGTCGATCCCCCATTCACAAGTGGTATCAGAGCCTTGAGGCATGATCTGCTGACAAACATCAAGTTTCTACCAACAGTATCAGATTCAGATTCACCATTGTAGCTTTCTACTTCTACACTTTCCATACTGATCTCGGAATTGGATGAACTTATGGACAAAATTGACTAGGATCTAGGATATCATGTTAAAATCAATTCTAATCGATCCTTGACAATTTCAGAACTAAAATCAAACTTAATCATGTCAAATTTGGTAAAATTCATCCGTTTGGTTTCCTAAGTTGTTTCGTACGGGTAGAGAGACCACTCGCACGAACAACTGTCCATACAATTTAAAGTCATCCGTACGAACGAGTAAACAGAAATTCTTAAATTTACAAGTTAGAAAGTTGAAACTGTGATTCGCACGAGGTAGTCATTCGTACGAGTAACTCACTCGTACAAAATAAACTTTTTCATTCGTACGACCATCTTGATCGCACGAGCATCTACTTTGTATGAATCATCTCATTCGCACGAAACTTTGTGTCGTACTAACTCATGTTGGTCGCACGAACTTGTCTGTATCCGCACGAAGAAATTTTTATCATACTAATCAATTTTTTGAAAGTGTGTTTCTAAAAATCTTTGCAGAAAAATGGCAGAAGAGTTTTATAACGCATTTGCTACATCAGCAGTCACAACTACCGCAGCTCAAAACATGAACCTTGAAAATGAGATGGGTACGATGACGAAGCCGCCAAAGTTAATGAACCTTGAGGACTTTGACAGTTGGAGCGAACGTTTCATGAATTGGGTTCAGGTGAATCATTTTACCTGCTGGTCTGCCATCGAAGAAAAGTATCAGTTTCATGTTGGAGAAAACGGTCTCGAAAAGACATTGGCTCAACTTTCGGATTTTGAAAGAGAGAAGTTTATCAATGAGAAGAAAATGTTGAACATTTTACAACAATCCATCAAGGAAGACAGACTAGCGCTGTTGCAACATGATGATGACGCACAATCATTATGGAATGCTCTTCGATTGAAATTCAAGCGAAGTGCACAGTTGCCTAAAGGAAAGTGGCCGTTGTAGAGTAAAGAATTTGACATCTTTACTTTGATCAAAGGAGAGACAGTAAAACAACTGATTGAAAGATACTGACATCTGGTTGTGCAATGAAGCGAATATGAATCATAAAGACGAATGAAGAATTAGTTGACAAACTCGTAGATTCCTTACCACAAGGAAAATGGTCTACCTATCTGACCATTTTGAAGAGTGGAACTGAATATGGTAATTTCTCATTACCACCATTCATTGAGATATTGGAGGGACACGAACTTGAGAAGCAGAAAATGGCGAAGAACAAAGGCGCCCAAATGCAACAAGACGTTTGTATTACAAAGGAAGTTATGCCGCTCTCCAAAGATCCAAACGGCCTTCAGCGCTTACAACACACCGAGCCCACCGTCAAATCAACATAGTGGCTTTCAATCATTTGCTACAGTCAATCCGAACATGTCTTCAAGCCCACAGTCATCACGTGGATTGAGCAATCCTCAAATCAACCAGAACAGTCAATCACATCCTACTCAAAGGGTTTCACAGTGCAATATCGTTGTTGACTTCCAAAATGCTCAGAACTTTGATGAGAAGACCGCAAAGCAACATATGTCACTATTAGCTTTGGTTCTTGAATCTTATGATAGTCTTGTAGTGGGCAAAATTGGAAACTCAGAGATGACCAGAGAGGACTATGATCAGATTGATCCAGTCGAGATGGAGTTGATCAACATCAAATGGTGTATGGCATCTATTGTTAGACGAGCACAACGCTTCATGGAATTCACTTGGGAAAGAAAACTTGGGAGGATTGGATGGAAAACTTGGCTTCGACAAGTTGAAACTTACTTGTTTCAAGTGTCGGGAGAAGGGGCATTTTAAACGTGAATGTCCAAACAGAGAAGCTCAGGGTAATCAAACCCGTTTGCCGATGACTACCACAAGAAGGCCATCTATCATCGTCCTCAGCCATGAACCAAAATGGTGCAAATCGAAGATAGACAGCCAAAAAACAAAGACAAAGCGCTTGTCGTAACTCAAGAAGACGAAGGCTTTAACTGGAACAAGTACATTTCTAAGAATGAGAGTTTGGCGTTGGTTGTAGAGATAATCGAAGAACCTGAAGAAGAACCAGAGGCATCTTTTGACGAGGCTCCTGAAGAAGATTATTATCATACATCATCAGAAGAGGAGGAACTTTTAAATAGTGCTTTTAAACATCTCCTGCCTAATGATATTCTGAAAACTTTTGCAGGTTACTTTGAACCAAGCCATCGATCATTCTGTGAAGAAAAGAAGAATCCAGAAGTTGAAGCAAAGAAAGTTGATGAGAAGATGGAGAAGTCGAATGTTGAGACCAACAAAGCGTGTATGGCAAGCGTAAATGAGGTAAATGAGGCTAAAAGTGAGTCTGTGATAGAAAAATCATGTTTGAAATGTACTGAACCATGTAGTGAATGTGTTGTAAAAGACACACGATATAATGAGCTCAAAAGTTCAACAGATAATTTGTCATGTGACTGTAAAGCTACAAAAGAAGCTTATGACAAATTGAGCAAAACTGTTAAACAATATGAAAAAGCTCTCAGAGAAAATGACGGAACACTTTTATGCTTAAAGCGACAGTAATAGACAAGCAAATGGCCATTAATATTCATTTAAATACTATCGCTGAGCTAAAAAGTGAGCTTGGGAAAATAAAAATTGAAACAGAATGGGTTAACAAATTGTTAATCAGTTATTCCACAAGCTCATACGTCATTGATCACATTTACCAAAAATCAAAAATAAAGAAGAGTCTAAAAAAGATGATAACAAGAGTGCAAGTTACGATCGTGTTCCATCACCCATGTGGAATAGCTATGCTTGTAAAAAGCCATCAGGGATGGAAAAGGCGCTCAACTTATTGAAAACCAAACAGTCAAACGAGCTGCCTACAAACATCGACATAACTTACACAAAATCTGACAATGAATGTGATTCTGAGGTAGTTAAAACAGTGGTTGAGAGTGTTTTAAAAGGTGGATCTCAAAAATCTTAATCTGATGCTGAAAATCGAAATAGTTTAAATATTGATCCAAACGCCATAGTTTACAAAATGCATGGATCTGATAAACTATATTCTGATGAAGATTTTCCGATCCAAAATGTCAATATGGATCGAGTCGAAAAGTTGTTCAAGCTTATCGAGGTAAGCCATTCTGATTTAGATAAACATAATTCATCGTATTACTCTAAATCAAATTGTGTCACCAGACCCTACCATCAACGAAACAAAGATTATCCTGAGAATAAGAGGGCTGGTTTGGGTTTTTAAAAGCGAAGAATGAACAGCAAGTCCCAAAAGCTAAACTTTACAAAGAAAATCAATTTTGTTTTTGGGACAACAACAGAAAAAGAAAAGGAGATCATTGGAACACAATCCAATGATCAGTTCAAGAAAAAAAAGAAAGTAGGAAACAAGTTTTGGATTCCTCTGTTCGAAAGGACAGTAGGACGTGTTACAAATGTAAAAATGTTGGGCACATTGCACGGTATTGCTCACAAAAACATCTAAAACCTGTTTCTAACTTTAACAGGTCTACCAAAGATGAAAAACAAAAGGCACCCATGGTTTTATTGAAACAAATTTTGAAAAGAAATGTTGAATTCCACAAAAATGTTAAACCAACGATTCGATCTAATTTTAAATTTGAAATTGGTGAAACATCAACTAAGTATCGTCAAATGGATTCAAAGTTTTATTCAAAAAAGGGCTATTTGAAAACGCAAACATGGGTTGCAAAAGCTAAACCATCCATGGTAGAACTGAAACCATCTGTTCCAAACAAAACCGAGCCTAAACAGAACGTCAAAAACAAAGTTGGTCCGAAATTTGACATTCCGAACCCACCCAAGATCAAACAAGCTTTGGTTTCTTTGTTTAAATAGTTTCTTTCTCATGTGTGCAGGGGCTCCCGCGATCGATCATGTCAAAATAGATTATGGATAGTGAATCTTCTCGATACATGACCGGGATGCTTGCGTTGTTACACGACGTCAAGGCTATCCGAGGAGGTTACGTTGGTTTCGCTGGAGCACAAGGTGGGAGAATCGTTGGAGAGGGTATTCTCATGAATGGAGTAGTTTCGTTTGACAAGTGAACTACATTGCGGAGCTAGAGAACAATCTACTGAGCATTTCGCAAATTTGTGATAAAAGTTCACAACTCACTTCAACGACAAAGAATGCTTACTCTTAAAGCCGGGATTCAAGATTCTGAGGAATGGATTCTGATGCGTGCTCCGAGAGATAATGATCTTTATGTTCTTGATATGAGTATCGCATCTACAACATTAAAGAAGTTCAGTGCTTTGTTTCTAAAGCCATCGAGAAGGAGTCTATTCTATGGCATAGGAAGATGGGGCACATTCATCTGAGAAAGATGAGTTATCTTGTGCACAACGACCTAGTGGAGGGTGTTAATCTAAAAAGATTTCAATTATATGATGATTGTCTGAGCTATAAAAAGGGAAAACAACACAAGAAATCGCACCCACAAAAGCTTCTAATTTCTATCAAGCTACCACTAGAGAGGCCACATATGGATCTATTTAGGCCAGTAAACGTCAAAAGCATTTCTGGAGATCTATATTGCCTGGTCGTTACAAATAATTTCTCAAGATTCTCATGGGTTTTCTTTCTGGAGAACAACGATGAAACGTTTGAAAGTCTAATGATTCTCTTTAAGAAGCTTGAAAACCTTTATCATCTACCAATCAAGAGAATCCGCAGTGACAACGGTAAAGAGTTCAAGAACAAACAGATGCTCGAGTTCTGCAACGAAAAGGGGATTCTTCACGAATTCAGCGCCCCATATACTCCTCAACAAAATGGAGTTGCTGAACGTAAGAATCGCACACTCATCGAGACTGCCAGAACCATGCTTGCTGATTCGAAATTGCCAATTAGTTTCTGGAGTGAAGCAATTGCATCAGCGTGTTACACCCTTAATCGTATGTTAACAGTCAAGCCTCACAACAAGATGTGTTTGAGTTGCTAAATCAACGAAAGCCTAACCTTGCGTTTCTTGAGCCTTTTTGATCACCGTGTACTGTATTAGACCCGGATGATAAATTTGGAGCCAAATCCTTGGAAGGAGTTTTCATCGGTTATGCTACTCCACAAAAACATGTCTTTTTGCCGAGTCTGAACCAGGTTATTCTTGCTCAAAATGTTGATTGTCAATGCTATACTACGCCTACGCAGAAACCTGGTGATCCATGGTTGTTCAACTACGAAGGTTTGTGGAATTCATTTGACCTGCCTGAAGTGCCATCTGAAGAAGAACTTGCTATGCTCTTTCAACAGCATCAAATTTCTAATCTGCAAAACAAAGAAGTTTGTGTTGGTCGGAAAGCCAAAGGATGTAGATATTGACAAGTCGAATAAAAGAAAGATGACGAAAGAGATTGAGGAAGAATTAGATGCGTTTACTGAGAATCCTGAGGAGGATGATAAAGACTTGAACGAAACTGATGGTGCATCTAAGGAAAAGTCTGATAATGATAGTGATGATGATGATAATGATGTAGGTTGTTCGGCAATTCGTGTAACAGAATCTGATTTGAATGAAGATATTGATTTTTTTGTGTACTTAGACGACTCGGCCAACCAAATTGAAGGTGACAAAGATCAGGGAAAGACGTATGCGAGCTTGAAGGATTCTAAGCAGACAGGAATTGTAACATTTGTAAAAATCGGGTCTCCAAAACCCGCTCCGTTTTGTAATCAAGTACCAAGTTATAAAAGTTGCATTAAATATTTATGATTAATTTTGAGTTAAAACGGTACATAAATAATAAACAAACTAAACTATAAAAATTATATTTGATAAAAAGTTAAAATAAAATAAATAAAAAATATTTGAAGCTGCCGGGACTCGAACCCGGGTCAGCCAAGGAATACTTCAAACAACTTAACACTCACTTCCCGGACCACTCCGCCACAATGTGTTTTCTGTTAACTCTAAGAACACAAATGAAATTTATACACAAAATCCGTTTAACCGATGGTGCCATCTGAGAAACGGTAATCGGCAAACCAATCGTCAAATCGTTGTTTAATTCACATGATCAGCTTATAACCGATGTATGACGGTTTCTAATCAAGTTAGAATTGATTGAACTTAAAGTTTCATCATTTTCGGTTTTTGAAACCGAAAGTTCATCAAAGTCCTGAATAACTCAAGCTTCAGATCATTCTCGCGATTCAGAGCTATCATATCAATACTCAATTTCAATTTCGTCGCATTTTTGGACCACCAGATCATCTGAATCAGTTCGCCGGAAAATTTCTGCAAGTCACCGGAAAACCGGGACTCACATCCTCACGGTATTTCCTCCGACTCTTTCTGTTTAAATCATGTGATTAATCAATCTCTAACACAACTCCACCATCAGAATCGATCCTAGTCAACGTTTATCGAGAATCTTATCTTCGCCGGAAAACTTCTGAAACTGCCGGAATCACACTGTGAACTGGTATGATATCCTAAACTTCATTTAAACCTTGTTTAAGTGACTTAACTTCATAAATAATCGATCAACGCTGTAAATTGGTTTCAACAGCCGGAGTTCACTTTCAGTACCGACGAACCTCCGCCGGAATTCTGTGAACAACATCAATCGGTATATCCTCTTCCTTAAACTCTCTCCATTCTCTACTTTTAAATTACTGATAATGTCTGAATAACGTATAAGTCATAAACAAGTCGGAATATGTTGTCTGTGTAAATCGACGAAGAAGATGAAGACACAACATAACATAAGATTAATTAAAAACGGTATTTTAAATGGGTTAGACACACAGTCCAGCGGTGGACTGTGTGCAAATTTCACACACACGTCCCGAGTTCGATTCCTGCAATACGCACACCTTATATTATAACGCGCCTTTTTGTTTAAAAACTAAACCGGGATAACCCAGTTAGTTGTTAAGTATAATAAAAACCGAGATATTAACCAGGTTAGACACACAGTCCTGCGGTGGACTGTGTGCAGCTTGAACTACACGTCGCGCGTTCGAAACTCGTCACGAGCACCGGTCCGATTGAATTAAAATGTTTTTGCAAATAAAGGAAATTCAGTTAAATCGAATAAGTGTATAAATATAATTAAAAACTAGATTATTTCGGGTTAGACACGTAGCTCAGTTGGTAGAGCCGCATGCACGTGAACGGGAGGTCGCCGGTTCGAACCTCACCCGGCGCAGATCAATTCGCTGACAGAACCGGTCAACGGTCAACGTTCAACGGTCAACGCTAAAAATAATATTTTTTTTTATATTTTTATTTATTTAATTTAATTTAAAAATCAATTAAAAATACTTAAAAATAACATTTTTAAAGATAGAAAATAGCTATAAACTCACAAAAATATATCTAAAAATTTCATTAAAATCCTTAATAAAATCCATCCATTTATTATATTTTTCCATTATTATTTAGGTTAGTATTCCTCGTTGATCCGCTCATCTAAATCGTGCGCATCTCACCATCTCCAATCCAACGCACCCAATGTGAGTGAATCTTACAAATTCCCCGTTTTAATCACGTTTTTGGGGTGTATCATGTGTCTTTGTTTATATACATATTATAACTAAACCATTGTGCATACATCATATCATGAACATGTGTATTTAGTTTGTTGCTGTTAAGTAGTTATTATTGGATGCAATTTATTATTTCAGTACATGCAATTGCCGAGGCCGCCGCTCCCCATTTATGAGCGTTGAGCATGTTCCCCATTTTATTATGCGGTTGAACCTGGCGTGCCCGCATACGATCGGCTCCGTTTGATTGAGCCTTGATCGCACAGTTCATTTTACATTTTCAGTACATGCAATACGATCGGCTCCGTTTGATTGAGCCTTGATCGCACAGTTCACTTATCATTTTCAGTACATGCAATACGATCGGCTCCGTTTGATTGAGCCTTGATCGCACAGTTCACGTATGTTATTTATCGTATGATATTGGTATGTTCATGTATGCAATCAAGTGTTATTGTATGTTATAATTGTAACTGCTTTTTGCCATTGCTTGATTACTTACATTTGCTCATTTATGATTATGCACAATTTTTCATTGATAAACTAACCATTAATTCATTAATAAATGTTTATCTAATAAGGTTCACTCGCCAACTTATGTTGACCCAAAAACTCCCATTTTACACATGATACAGGTGAACCAGCAGCAGCTAGGAACACATAGGACCTGGATTAGAAGAATAAAACGATTTAGAATTGGGATTGTTATGTTTGGTTATTTCCTTTGTATTGAATGAACATGTTTGGATATTTGAAAATGTAACTTTGACTTTATTAATTATGAAACATAATAGTAAATGTCATGTGCTTTGGTGATAACCCAATTATGCCCCGACTCTTATTTTCGCTGCGGGTCAGGGTGTGACAGGAATCCTCAAAGTGACTGATCTGTCAATTGTTCCTGTCGTGCCAAAACCGAAGATTTTATATTTAGAGCATGATGTGGAGGAGGAGGGAGAATTTGTTCACAACTACACAAAGGAAGAAATTGCTAATATGTTAGGCGTGGACGAAGATACATTTGAATTCGATTTCGAAGATGAGCTAAATGGCATCAGTGCTTTTCAGCCTGAGGATTATGTCTTCGAACATTTTTCTGATGCACACGATTATGAAAAGGTTGTCATGGAGGATGATTCCGATGACAATGATACTAATATTGCTGGAGAGGGTACGGATGACTTCCCAACCTTTATTGAGATGTTTGCAGCCGAAAATGATGATTTACCGAAGCGTAAAGTTGAAGAGGCTGTGAAACAAGTAACAGTTCCTCAAAGTTTATCAAAGGAAGAAACAGCATAAATGAGGAAACTGTGGTTTAAAGAATTACCAGCAGAGCATAAATTCAAACGTCCCCTGCATTTCACGTGATGCTAACATTTCTCTGGGGGGCATCATAAGCTGGGGTTGGATCGAAGAGCTTAACGTCTATGCGATTAAACGGGAGTATGGGCTCCAGTACTTCCGATACCTAAGCGATATCAAGACCTTGCCGTTCTGGGACATTACTGAAGTTGTGCAGACAAAGATGATAAATCTAAAGATGAAATTTCACGACCAACGGCTGTGGAAATTGATAAAGCTGGAAGCTACTCATGGATCTAGACACTTGAAGCCACATATTCCCAAGAGAATCACAAAGATCGATCCTATTTCAAAGGAAAAAGATGTGACTTGTGTCACACCCCGACCCGCAGCGGAAAAGGTGATCGGGGCATGATTGGGTTTTCATCAAAGCTCATGACATTTATTATAATGTTTCATATTTATTATTACAATTTAAAGGAGATCATACAATCAAATCATACAAATACAACATGTTCTATACATCTATCTAAACTTCATTATTTTTCTTCTAAGGCACTTTCCTATGTGTTCCTTGCTTCATCCTGTCCACCTGTATCATGTGTAAAAATGGTTTTTGGATCAACAAAAGTTGGCGAGTGAACCTTGTTAGAAAACATTTATTATTTATTTCTTGTTGTATTTAATATGGAAAAATTGTGCAATAATCATATGTGAGCAAACGTAAATAATCATACAATAACAAACAACAACGAACAATAACATACAATAACAAACCATAACATACAATAACAAACCAACTTGCATGAATATATAACATGAATGAAACTGTATATGTTGGCAACGTCACGTTCACGCTCATAATGTAATGGGGAACGGACGGCCTATGATAAATGTCTGTGCGATCAAGGCTCAATCAAACGGAGCCGATCGTATGTTGGCAACGCCTGGTTCACGCTCATAATGTAATGGGGAACAGCTCAACGCTCATAATGTAATGGGGAGCGGCGGCCTATGATAATGTATGTGCGATCAAGGCTCAATCAAACGGAGCCGATCGTATGTTGGCAACGCCTGGTTCACGCTCATAATGTAATGGGGAACAGCTCAACGCTCATAATGTAATGGGGGGCGGCGGCCTATGATAATGTATGTACTGAAAATGATAAATTTAATCTAAACAATAACCACACAAACAGTTGATACATGTTGAATACACATTTGTTCATGGATATGATGGATACACAATAGTTTAAATATAATAAATAATAAGACACATGATACACCCCAAAAACGTGATTAAAACGGGGAATTTGTAGAGATTCACTCACATTGGGTGCGTTCGGTGGATGATGTTGAATGCGCACGAGTTTAGAGGATTGATCGACGAGAAATAACTAACCTAATTATTAACGAAAAAGTAAGGTAAATAAATGGATTTTATTAACAATTTTAATAGGACTTTTGGATATATTTTTGTGAGTTTAAGGTTATTTTCTAACTTTAAAAACATTGTTTTTAAGTATTTTTAATTGATTTTTAAATTAAATAAATAAATAAAAATAAAAAAAAATGTTGACTTTTTGACTTTGACCGTTGACCATGACTGTTGACCGTTGACCGGTTCAGTTGTGAATATTATTGCACTGAGTGAGACTCGAACCCGTGACCTCCCGTACGCGTGCACACAGCTCTACCAACTGAGCTACGTGTCTAACCCGAAATATTTCTGTTTTTAATTATATTTATACACTATTTAAGTTAATCCGAAAATCATTTATTTTAAAAAGGATTTAATTGTATCGACTCGGTGTTCTCCACAGGTCTCGAACCCGGGGCCTGTGGTTTAGTTTGGCACACAGTCCATCGCTGGACTGTGTGTCTAACTTGGTAAATATTCCGGTTTTTATTATACTTAACAGTTAACTGCGAGTGGATCCGGTTTATTTTAAAAAGGAACATTTTTATTACCGAGAATGTGCGTGTGTCAAGGATCGAACTCGGGACGTATGCGTATTGTTTGCACACAGTCCACCGCTGGACTGTGTGTCTAACCCGTTTATAATACCGATTTTAATTAATCTTATAATCATAATAGTCTTCATCTTCTTCGTTCAAAACACAGACAACGGTTAAACCAACTGTTTCTTGTTTAATTCGGTTAACGAATATCATGAGCAATTGAAAGGTATTGAACAGAAAGGGTTTGGGGAAAGAAAGTACCAGAACAGGTCGTCTTTTTCAGAACTCCGGCAAGGATCGCCGGCTCTGTTTTGTGAGCTTCCTCTGTTCGGGTCAAATAACAGTTTTGATTGATTAGATATAAAATTGAATTACTGAGCAACGATTATCAGGATGTTTAGATGATCATACCGATTAACAGCGAGATTCTGGAAATTCCAGAAGTTTTCCGGCAAAAACAGAAAATTCGGCAACGTCGTCTGGATTGATTCTGGGCGATGGTTTGATGTTAGTAATGGTCTAACAATGGATTGAAACAGAAAAAGTCGAGGTATTTACCGTGTTGATGAAAGTCTCGGTTTTTCGGCGACTTGCAGAAAATTCCGGCGATGTTTTTCTTGCGACAGAGATTCTTCAGGGAGTTTAAGGTGAGTTTGGGTGATGCCGGTATGAGCTCTAAAAATCTTATTTTAGAGTAAGCAGAAAGGATGGATTGAATTTGGTTTTCCGGCGATAATTTCCGGTTAATTTGCAGAGAATTCCGGTGACTGCGGCGAGGCTTTTCTAAGCGAAATGTAATCTTGATAAACTCGCGAGCTCAACTGGGGAATAAGGCATAACTCAGATTTAATTGCATTTCCAGTTTCGAATTTAACATTTTTCGGTTATGGTTTGATAATTTGAATGAGTGACCTTAATGTTCTTCAGTTATAACCGGCGTTGGTGTAATGCATCCGTTATGACAAAAGAAAACGTCAATGATTGACGAATTCGTCGGGATTTCCGGCGAGAATGATTTGGGCGCGCTGAGTGACAGATTTTTTTACTTCGCGTTTTATATTAAGTATTAATTGTTTCAGTATTTCACCAAACAACACAAGTGGCGGAGTGGTGGACTGTTGGTGTGTTAAGTCGCTAAGCTTATATCCGGCTGACCTGGGTTCGAAACCCGGCATCAGCATTTAATTTTTATTTCACTATTTTTAATAAATTTTCAAATATAAATTTTATATTCTAATATACTTATTAATTATGTATCGTATAAAAATTAATTTGAGCATTAAATATGCAACGAAATTTTTAACTGAATGTTCGGTTAATAAACGAAGCGGGTTTGGTTAACCCGGTTTTTTACGGATGTTACAACTTGATTGTGAAGAGGCCAAAAGTAATGAAAAATATGACTCTGATAAAGATGGAGCAGGATTTCTTAAGATCTTCAATGGTGGCACTACAATTCTAGTACTGGTGAAGCTGTTATTTATGTTCATCCAGATGAAGATTCTTGGAAGATTACTAAGGAATTATCCAAAGCCGCCATAGCACACAAACGCATATATGGTCTATGGCGCAGCATTCGAGTATTAGACCCTATGTGGCTAGTCAATTGTTCTAAGAGGATATTGAATGTTTATTTTACAGCAAAATCGGTTTTGAGGAGAAAGACAAAGAACAGGCTCTCCCATTCTAGAAGATTGTTAATGTTTGTTTTGCTGATGACATGCTTTCAGGAACAACATGGAACACTTCTTGGAGGAAGCTGGAAGAGATAGAGAAGCGTAAGAAAGAGAAGAATGCAAAAAGGATTGCAGAGCGAAGACGGATTGCATCGCTAAGGAGCTTTTGGTTTGGCAAATCGTTTATTCGGCCTCCTCCTACAGACCAAACGCCGATATCTTCTGAGGAGCGCCTTAGGCCACCGAAACGTTTCTTTGGGCGTTAACTGTCAAATTTTTGAAGAAATTTTTTGAAGGCTATCCAAGACTGCGGCAACATCCAAGGGGGAGTTTGTTGATGCATAATATCTATCGCCTACGTCTAGGATATGCCGGTTATGTATATAGGGCTTAGAACGTCAATATTATATGTTTATATATGTTTTATATGCTTTGTAAGTGGCTCGTACGAGTGACACCACGCGCATGAGCCAAACAGACCTCTTTCCTATGCGTGTCATGTTGACCTATAAATAGTGGAGCTTGAATGTTGTGTTAGTAGCTGTTGGTGTGTAACTACGGCGAAGCCCTGTCAAAGTGTTTACTCGTCTGTAACCTTCACGTTTATTAATACGAATCAAGGTGTTTAAGCATTATATCTTTCTTGTTTGTTTGTCCAACTCGCTAACAATGAATTCCGTCTCTGTTAGCTGAGTCGAATCAGTCCGGTGCTCATAAGAGGAGAGTCGATCCCCTCTCACAATTTTATATATTAATATTAATATTAATATTAATATTAATATTAATTTATCAAAGAATGCAGTAAGAAGAGTAACAAGGACGTGTTTAACTTCTCAAGTTACAAATTTATTATTCTAATCCAAAGGTTCAGAATCTAATTAATAGTGTTTATTTTTCACTCATTTAATTAACAATGTTATTTATTTTAAAAGAAAAGTTGACCACAAAAGTTCTCCCCATAAACTCTTTGCTATTTTTCATTTACTGTTTTTCATTTACGCCTTAAAATATAACATCTCGATTAGTTTTTTTTTTTATTTACTTAGATGTTCAAAACCGCGTGGCCGCCAAACCAATGTATTAAGTATTTTCGTGATTTACTTATTTTATCTCGTTTTATCCGCCGCTGTAAAGCGCGAATGGTAACCAGCTATTGTTAACAAAAATGGATGTGTTGAGGTGTTTTGCGTCATGTGGTATTAACTCGAACAGATTGACGGAAGACACTAGTCTTAAAGTTAGCAACTGAATTACGACAGATGTATTTTGCAATGAAAATTCCGTTGCTTATGCGTCACTGGTTTTACATTGAACTTTTTTCGTCATAGATCGGTCACAAAATTAGAGAAGGTTTTTTTTCTATCATAAAATACCATCGATAATATTCATTTAGAATGAGTTATGAAATCCACCTCAAAGATAAGTTTTTTGTGTGACAATATGGCCATGGGCCCAACTAGAGATGGGCATAATAACCAGTTCTAAACCCGACCCGGTGAAACCTACCTGGGACCGGTTCCGGTTCCTACCCGACATATAGTAGAACCGGTTCCGAGTTCAAAATACCCGATGGTTCCTGCCCGGTTCCACATTTTTGGAAAAAAATAAGTTCCGGAAACCGGTTCCAACCCGTACCCGGGTTGTACCCGTAACCGGTTCTTATCATACCCGGTTCCTACGGTAACCTTCCAGACCCGGCGTCAATATATTTTTAATGTGAGTTTTTTTATAAGTCTTTGCTAGAAACAAGTACCCGGTTACACAAACAACCTAAACAAGAAACGTTAAACAAAACATATAAAACACTAAACATACTAATCATAAAACACAAATGGGTTTACAATACATAAAACAAACTAAACTTTCGATGACCCGGTCCCGGATGCTTCACCCTTTTCATTGTTTTTCGCCTTTGTCACCAGACAATGGCGGTCGGTGTGTTTCTTGAGCGTCGAGTTGGCCGACGCTTTCATGAACTTCCCGCACCCCTTGCATCTAGCCATTTCATGGCTATCCGACATCAAGCACAAGTTAAAGTGCTTCCAAATAGCGGGGTTTCTTTTGGTTTCCAAAACAACCACGACCTCATCGTTGCAAGCCATCGTTATCTCTTTGATAGTATTAGATTTGAAGTGTAAAGTGTTAAGTTTAGAAATGGTAAGTAGGAAGGGGTTTATATAGAAAAACCGATTCTTTAATCAGGAACCGGTTCCAACGGTAACATATATCAGGAACCGATTCCAACGGTAACATTTTATCAGGAACCGGTTCTGAACAGTAAATGGCAGGTTTGACTGTCAGGAACCGGTTCCCAATAGTAAAATGGCAGGTTTGACTGAACAGGTTTGACTGTCAGGAACCGGTTCTGAACAGCAAAATGGCAGGTTTGACTGCCAGGAACCGGTTCCCACACTATCAGGAACCGGTTCCGCACCATACCCGGTTCCACACCATACCCGGTTCCATAATACCCGTACCCGGTTCTACACGGTTCCATATTCTTGGGTGTGAACCCGGGTAGGAACTGGACCCGGTTCCACACCATACTCGGTTCCAATGACATCCAAGCAGAACCGGGTCCGGGTTGGAACCGGTTCCAGGTAATAATAAAACCCGATTATGCCCATCTCTAGGCCCAACAAGTACTCTGTCCCCAGATCCCTAATAAATTATTACTAAGGGTTTAGGCCCAACGCTATTGTCTCAAGATCCATGACTCCAAACTAGTAGTAGCAAATGCTAAAATCAAGACCAGAGCCTAAGGTATGACCAGGCGATCCCTGAGAATATCCACAAATCCAAGTGGCCGGGCAAAGTATTGAAAGAGACCCCTATTTTTTATGATAAGAGATGTACAAGAGGGATTTATAGTACCAAGTAGGAGAAAAGCTCAATCATAGATCTTTTAACATCAATGGCTTAAAACTAGGAGAAACATTTTTGTAAATCTAATGTTGAAATAACTGAAAAAACAAATAATGAAAGAGTATTATAGTCCTTTATCAATTGAACTCACCCCCCCCCCCCCATCCACCTTTATCTTCAAATGGCTATAACTTTATCATACGTTAATATTTAAAAAAAAAATACACCGTATTAACGGGCATTTAAATCTCTTTAATTTGAGCAGCCTATTGCTATAATTTTCTTAAAAACATATGATTTTAAATATCCATTACGTGATTTGAATACACAGCACATGACTTCGTGATTTCGAATACCGATTACGTGATTTCATTATAGTATGTGAAACCGCAGTAAGTGATTACATAATTATGTAACAATAGTCGACCATGTATTTATTAAGTGACTACGTGATTTTGAATACCCATTTCGTGATTATGATTATGTGAGTTCATTATGGTATATTTTATGTGAAACTACACTGGGTGATTATGTTATAAGCATAATTGAAATAATGTTAGTTATAACAAATCATATTGAATGTGTAATCACGTAATGGATTTATATTGAATGTTTAATCACGTAATGGTTTATGTTGAATGTGTAATCATGTAATGAGTAGATCATAATCACGTAGTCATGTGATAATCACGTAGTCATGTGCTGGGTATTCACAATTACGTAATCACATAATGAACTAATGGGTATTCAAAATCATGTAAAACTTTTTAAGAAAACTATAGCCCTGGGTATGACTTCAGTATACTATTTACCTTAATCAGCAATCCCTCTCATTATAAGGGTGTAAGGGGTGCAAGCCTAATGAGATTAGACAAACTTTTCACCCACTCAATCATATTGTGCCATGTAATTTCCCCTCTCATTCTTGCCTATTGCCCAAAAAACTTAAGGGATGCATGCCTAAAATGAGATTAGGCAAACTAATATTTTTAAACTTAATTAATAAAAGTACAATAAATTAAATAAAACCGTTACATTAAAATAAAATTTATAAAACATTACATTAAATTAAAAATAAAATAAAAAAACATTACATCAAAAAAATACTTAAAAATAAGCTAGATTAAACTAACTAAATTAACTACTCTTCAACGGATTCCACAAATAGGTGTGGTAAATCCATTTTTCCAAGATGCTCAACGAAATCATGTTTTAGTCTCCAATGTGTATTTTCATCCATAAGCTCATCTAGACACTATCATCGAGTGCGGGCTCGACTAGAGGATCCCGAATATGTACCGGTGCTATCGCGTTTCCGTCGTCTTTTAAAATCATGTTATGTAAAATAATACACGTATACACCACGGACCTAATTTTTTCACACTCTTAGCACGCATTGACTGATTCATTATACCCCATTTTGACTTCAAAACACCAAAAGCCCGTTTCACGTCTTTTCTTGTCGCCTTGTGTTGCTTCTTGAACTTTTTTTGTCAACTTCGTGAAGATATGGAACTTTTTTTGGCGACGGCTAAGGAGACCGTCGGCGACGCCCCTTCTGTGTTGCCGACGCTGTTTTTCTTTACTTAAGCTTACACAGCCCGTTTCCGACTCCCTTTCTAACCCGAACGGACTCGTCATGTCCCATATCATCCCATAACATTCCATAGCTTCCTATATCCTTTTAACACTTAACCCATGTCTCTTTAATTAAATCTATACCTCTAACATACTTTCTTGATTCTTTTGGCCCGTTCGACTATTCTAAGTTATTTCCAACATTGCTACTATTTATGGCCCATTATAACCATATTCTCTTTAATTCTGTAATTATTTAAACATTCTTATATGGTTCCCATACCATAACATCCAAAACCCACACCCGACACATACTTCTACATTTTGACCCGTTTACTTCTATTATGATTTCCGAACGTAGTTGACATCTTATAACTTATCACAACAATATATACCTTGATTCCTACCCTTATCCATAATTTCTTACACAACCGCCTATAATCAACATAACAATGTTCATTTACAAGAGCAGAAGTGATTCTAGAAATCACTTACCTTAGCGTCCGTATTTGCATCCGTTGCCTTATCTCCTTTTTGACCTGTTAGCCTTCCATGCTTCCATCCATCTTGACATGATCCCTATACTTTCATGTCATCGCAATCATATTCTCGTTAGCATACACAATTGTATCTATTAACGATCATATCAAATGCATAACTCACATTTGACTTTCATAAGTCAATCCTAACAAGCACAAGGCATATACCCAAAATCACATCTTTTCAAACTCATATAATTCATTATGTCATCACATATAACACATATTAATACATCACATACCGTATGACTTTCTATAATCTTACAATTGTGACAGCAAGTCTAAGCATGCTTCTTATGCGCAATTGACTTTCAGAAGTCAACGTTTATCATATAAACTTTCGACATAACTTCATGTATCCGCGTCAGCATATTAGGCTATACAAATGACACTATGTACATTTCATACTCACGATGCAATATACTTACAACCACATGATCACCTAGCTATGTCATGGCCAAGTATAACTAAATCAATATAAACTCAAGCTCTCATGATCCTAAAACTGTCAACCACATTCAAAGCTAGCAATTTAACATAATCTCAACATCAATAGTTACTAGTAAGTCCACAAGCTATACGTTTTGTACGCATCCGTTTCTACATTACTGTTAAGCCACTAATCCAACTCATGGTATGCACCACCATTCAAACATAGGGTACTAGTTCCTAACGCATTCTTTTACCGAATCACATCATCAACTACATTTCACATATACTTATCAAATACATTCCTAATGTTGTTTTATTACGAAGTATATTATCATCACTTTCTATACATGTTCACCTACTATTTGCATACAATTCTCATCTAATAATCTCACCTATGTATTTCATCAAACACTTGGTGTGTGTACTACAATTAAAGCACAATATACAAGTATTTTCATGCTCATCTTCTACCTTTTGTTTCAATCATCAACAATACTAGAAATTCATATTACTTCCAAACCATACTCAATCTAACTAATAAGAATCAACCAACTACAACAATTTACATGAGAATCGGACATGGGTAACACACCCATGTCGCCATCTTCACCGCTTCAAGTGGGTTTCATTTTCAAACAATAAATTACTTAAAATCATTCATAATTTTAGTCTACTTGGTGATTTAAACACACATTGATGATCAATTTCATACTTTTCAAAGATTTATCATGAAGCCATTTCATATAAAATCACCAAATCATAAACTACAACTTACCACATGTTTATTAAAGCTAGATTGTGAAGGATCTTCATTCATACAAGTGTTTTGGCTTCACATCCTTGTTCAATTTCATCAATTTGTGGGGTTGTGGGGAAGAACCCTATTTCTTCTTCATGTGGGTGTCAACACACATACTGAACACACACACACACACTTATAAAATCTAAATTTTGATGAGTTTGCCCTACTTGCCACTTTTAGTCCCTCTAATTTGGTTTTTTGGTTAATTGCAACCAATACTCACATTTCCAACCACCCTAACCTTTATGTTATTAATTAGGTTATATAACTTGGTTGTTTAAATTGTGGTGTACACAAGAAAAGCATTCTATTAAATTTAAATTCTGATTTTTGCGGCGTTACATGATCCACCAAAGGTAGCGGAGGTGGGACAGGCCCTTTCTTGCATGGTCGGTAAGGGTCGACAAGAGTTAACTAGTGCGGAAGAAATAAGAGTTAGTTGCCTTAGACAGGATTCGAACCCTGGACTGTATCTTTTCCACCAGACCACTTGCTTTTTTGATGTTATGTTATGTTTTGTTTTCATAACTAAAAAAATAGATTTTTTTGGATGACGTGTAGCATCCTATGGTTGGGCAGCCAACCCTATTAACCAATCGAGTGAAAGAACTATTATCGCCCATGAGGTTTGTTAATATATAAAATAAAATACACAAAGTGCGTTCGGATAAAATAAAAAATAGTTTTTTTGGATGTCGTGTGGCATCCTATGATTGGGAAGCCGTCAATATCGACCAATCGAACAAAAGAACTATTATCACCCATAGGTATGAGGTTTGTTAATGTATAAAATAAATTAGGAGACGCCAGACAAAACCAAAGAAAGGAGGCAAATTAGATTTTAATAATCCGAACCGACTCTTTTTGGCCAGTAATAATCCTAACACAGTTAATTACCCACAATAATTCGAACTCTTCTATTTTGTTTGTAAAATAGTCCGCTATTAAAAAAACCATAACGAAATAAGTTTTTTTTAATTACAAGCCGATGTTTTCCGGCTTTTTATCAGAACGAGGATACGAGTCTATTGATGTAAAAATTATATGGAAGCGATGCTTTAAATGATGAAAATGATGCTTCAATTCGGGTGTTTGAACTTCTAATTAACAAAAATCAAGTAGTTTAGAGCATTGTTTCGATGTAAGTTTACATCAAAATCGACTGGTATTCTCGTTCTGGTCAAAAGCCGGAAAACATCTGTTTGTACTTTTGAAAAAAAACTTAACTCCGTTATGATTTTTAACGACAGTCTATTTTACAAACAAAATGAAAGAGTTCAGATTATTATAGGTAATTAACCGAGTTAGGATTACTATCGGCCAAAAAAAGTATGTTCGGATTATTAAAACCCAATTTGCCAAAAAAATAGGATAAATATATGTTTAAAATTGTGGGAACCATTAGATGAATCACATTTAAATAACTGCATACAAGTTCATTATGTGGTTCTTGCAATTCATGGTTTTGAAAATAAAATATAAATTGGTTTTATAGTGGAATGTGTATGAAACAAAGGAACAAAGAATGGGGTGTGGTGCGAAGCGTACGAAACGAAGGAAAAAAAGCACACGGTAGCATTTTCGTAAATAGAATAGCTATTATAAATACTCTAAATTTTGTTATAGCACAATTACTTACTTTAGTTGGTTTCACACTTTGCAAACTAAACCTTTAGGCCTTGGGGTGTATTCTAACATCATTGGTGTTAAAGATAACGTAACATGTTAACAAGTTTGTCAAACCACTCCCTCCCCATATTAAAGGGTGTTGAAACCTTACTTGGTTAACACGTTAACATATGAAAAAAAAAGAATAAGAAATTAGTGTTATTTATAAATCAATGTTTATTTTAGCTCAGTGGTTAATGAAATGGTATTATTGTTTTGTATTTGTTAAGTCCTAGAAGTATGATACTAATGCATAAAATATACGCAACGGTCTATGGTAGCTAACTGGGATTAACTGGGTTACTTTGTATTAGGTTTGGACCTTTATAGGTCATTTGGGCATGCCATAGGCCATGTGGGTTGTCACACCCTGACCCGCAGCGGAAATGGTAGTCGGGGCATGATTGGGTTTTTATCAAAGCTCATGACATTTATTATAATAATGTTTCATATTTATTATTTCAATTTAAAAGGAAAAAATCCATCTAACACATAAATCATACAAGCAATAATTTGTTATATACAAGACATTCAAGTAACGATTTATTCTTCTTCTAAGGCCCAATCCTATATGTTCCTTGCTTCAACCTGATCACCTGTATCATGTGTAAAAATATAGTTTTTGGGCCAACAAAAGTTGACGAGTGAATCCCGTTTAAACATTAGATAGAAATAATGTGTTGATTAATTTAATAAAAATGTGCATAAACCAAATATGAATAAACGTATATGTAAAAAATCCACAAACCACATAATCATCTAGCAAAATACACGTGAGCATGATGAATGATGAACTGTGAGATCAAGGCTCAATCAAACGGAGCCGATCTAATTAGGCACACCCGTCTATACAGGGAATTGATGGGCCTAATGTGAATACTTGACTGAAATGAGAAAGTATAACCACAAATAACAATAAACAAATTATCACATAGCACGTTAGTTCATATAATGGTAATAACATAAGTGTTTAAATAAAAGATATAAATAAACGACACATGATATACCCCAAAACATGAATAAAAATGGGAAGTTTGTAAGAATTCACTCACAGTGGGTGCGTTCCTTGAGTTGATAACGAACGTGCACGATTATAGATTCCAACCGACGAGAAAACTAGCCTAAATAAACACGTAATAATTCGGTAAATATATTTCTTTATTTGAAATTAGTATTTTTATTTTTATGCCTTTTATTAGACTTTTAAGACTATTCTTATAGTATTTATTACAAATTTAATGCTTATAAAGTCTTATTTTTATCTATAATTTTAAGGATTTTTGGAAAAAAAATAAAGAAAATATTAATTAAAAAAATATACCTTTTTGGGGTTGAACCAGTCACATAGGTGACTTTTGGGCAGCATGTGAAGATCGAACTCGTGACCTCCTGTTTACGTGACGCAACTCTACCAACTGAGCTACGTGTCTAACCCGAAATAATCTGGATTTTTAATTATATATATATATATATATATATATATATACATACTAACTGAGTTAAACTATATTTTGTTTTATTTTAAAAAGGTTTTATGTTTGCAAAACCGGTTACAAAACCGGCTCGAACCCGCGCCCCAACGTTACGTTGCACACAGCCCTACCAACTGGGTTGTGTGACTAACCCGTAAAAACTAAGATTTATATTAATCTTATACACATTCTGAAAGTTAATGTATGTATTAAAAAGTTTTGGTTTAAATTCGGAAGTTGGCAACGTGTTAAGACTCGAACCTAGGACCTCTGCTTAAAATTTGCACACAGTCCACCACTGGACTGTGTGTCTAACCCGGTATAAACTACGATTTCAATTATATTTATACTCTTTACCAACTTCATCTTCTTCATTATATGTAAAAAGTTTGATCATACTGTTTATCACTTCTTTTAACTTGCCAATTAATCTACCACTGATAAACGTAGATGGAAAAGTAAGGATTTAAGAGATTTAGAATTGTACCGAACAGGAACAATAACTTGTGATTTCTCCGGAAGTTCCGCGATTGAGCAAGATCCGGCGAAGTGTTTTTGAGGAGCAGAAAGTTAGGAGGAGTGTTTGCATTCCAAATGAATTCATGACCCACTATTTATAGTCGAATTCGCTCATATGATTTGATTTTCTTTTCGGTTTCGGTCAAATCCTATTATGGGTGATGATTGTAACTCGTAATTGAGAACGTTTGACTCAGAGTTTATTACACGATTTGAGAGCAGTTACAATTCGTTAATTGCAGAGGAAAAACCGAGATCTTGATGATTGCCGGTGATTTAGCGCAATTGTTTCTATTTGAATCCGATCAAAGGAACGAGAATACAAGTGATTAGTTGGTTTGAATTATGATAGATATGGGCAAGTGGTGTAGTGATGTGTTGTGTGTTCGGTTTGGGTGGAGACCTGGGTTCGATCCCGCATTCCACCCTTTTTTTATTTTTGAACCAAATTGATATGATATTTATATATTTTACTTATTTTATATATATATATATATATATAATATATATATATTATTTATTTATTCTATTAATAACACAATATTTATTAAACGACTACTAAGAAATTATAACATATATTCGATTACAAAACGGAGCGGATTTTAGAACCCGTTTTTTGTTCAGATGTTACATGGCCCGGCGAAAATGATGGGGCATGCCATTGGTATATATAAAGCTCATGTCATTTTAGTTAACATTTTCATTTCTCTAAACCTTATTATGTAAATTTTGCTATCATAATAAATCATTCAAGTGACTAAAGCATCATTTCTTCATCTTTTGTTTTCTTTGAACATTTCAGTTTGGTTCCGGCTCATCCTTCATGATTCGTTGTAACGTTGTTGGATCCGGACATTTGGGACTTACGTATTTAAAATTTAAATATTTAATATTAAAATAATAAAAAATGTGGTAGGAAAACAAGTTAAACCTTCTTAGATGAGATAAATAAATAAAAAAAAAAAAACGTGAACATTTAAAAAGTTAGAGGCAGGATTCAATGTACCTCACAAACTGATGTAATGAAGTAATTGTATATAAACATGTAAATGTAGCATAACTAATCAACAAAAAACCGAACTTATTAAAAAACCTATTACATAACATCGTAGGGTATGAGGCTAGCTTTTGTTTACCCAACCTGGTCTTTCGTACCCGGTTATACAGAGGTTTTGTAATGATGAACTTTCATATAACAGTTGAAAAACTGTTGTTATCACAACTTTTTGAACAGTTAGAGTTTATGATTTTATGGTTAAGGCACAAAGTATAAATAAATGTTTTATTATATTTACTATGTTCACGCCAAAAAGTGTAATCGAAAAACTGGATTATACTAAACTCAACATATCCGTCAATTGAATAGGAATGCCCGAATGGTTTTAATCCGAGTATTGAAATGAACCCCAAGGAAAGGATAATGTTTTTGGTAATAAAACCGATATTAATACCCAATATAAAGTCATATGTATGGGTATTATTAGTGAGTTTAGATTTTAATAAAAATGTATTATATTTAAAGCTATTTTAATGTTTATATTTGCTCAAAAAAATATTTGATTGACTAAAATTGGAACTTTTCGACCGGAACCTCACCTTGATCTTAGAAGTTAACCTTTCAATTAAGGTAATGCCGCTGAGGTAATTTCGTACACCTCTCCTAGCTTATGACGCATGCTGAAGAAACTTACGATTCCGTATCTCAACTGAAAAAAATCTGTTTTTTTTTTATATTTATTTTTTATTAGTTTCCAAATAACATTTATTTCAAGATTGTACAATGGACATGTTCCCCATCCATAACAGGACTGTGGTTTAGGGATTGCAACATCTAAACTGAGGCCCTTGTTTTCAATTGTTTATAAAAGATTGTTTTATTTAACATTATTTACAAACATGAATTTCCTTCTTGGTCTTAAATTTTAAAGGTTTTTTTTTAATTTTGCCTGCTTTGCTTTTACCTGTTCGAACTTGCCGTTATTTATAACATTACAACAAGTATCTACATGTTTTCTAATCTATTCGTTATTATTTTTATTATTATTATTAAAATCAGCTGACCAGTTTCAACCAAAAGAAACATTTTATTTCAAACCATCACCGCGTGGGGCAGATTCGAACTAGAGTTTACTCTTTAAATTTTCTCATCACAGTGTTTGGACTCTGTATATTCAGCTTCTATTCACCTGTAAACACTTAGAAATTTTATTATAATAACACTACCAGAATAAAATCTCTTTTCTAACTTTTAACATAACGTGAAGATCACTGATCAATTAAATCATGTTCGTTAGTGTCTGATGGTTAATTACATGTGAGATTAAATAAAAAGAATGAAGGATTAAGCGTAAGGTATACCGACTGGACTCCTCTGTTTCTCCGGCTAAACTCCGGTGACAGCAAACGCTTCCGGCGACGTGTGTCTTGCAGCAGAGAGTCTTCAGAAAGCTTGAAAAGGATGTGGGTGACTTCGGTATAAGCTCAGGGGGTTTAGTAAGGCTTAGAAGTGAAGGGTTCGGTTTTCCGGCGATGTACAGAAATTTTCCGGCGAATGGAATTACATCGGGTAAAGGTGCGGTTTTGAGCGAAAAAGCTTGCAGAGGTTTGAGGAGGTATTTATAGGGCAGGTCGTCGATGAATTTGGTCCGATTTCCGACTTGATTCGTCGGTTAAAAATTCTCCGGCGGTTATAGCTTGTGTCGCGGGTTCAGGCGTCGGTTATAACCGATGTGGTGTTTAAGGTTTACGTTATAACTGAAGTAACGTCGATTCTTGTCGAGTTAGTCGGGATTTCCGACGACTGCAATTTTGGGCGCGCCGATTTTGAATTCGAGGATTATGATATGTATTAATTGTTTCCATTAATTAACAAGAAGCATGAGTGGCGCAGTGGTTAAAGGGTTGAGTGTTAAGTTGTGTTGACCCGGCTGGCTGACCCGGGTTCGAAACCCGGCAGAAACATATTATTTTTATTTTCTTATTTTTAACAATTTTTCAAAAGTATTTATATATTCCAATATAATAATTAATTATGTATCGTTTAAAATTATTTTGGGCATTAAATTCGCAACGAAATTTTTAACTAATTGTTCGGTTAATAAACGGAGCGGTTTTTGGTAAAATCCGTTTTTGACGGATGTTACAGTATCCCCTGCTTTTTAGAAATTTCGTCCCGAAATTTAAGTAGTTATATATTTGACTAAAAGAATGATGGTGTTTAGTTTGACAGTTACATTCTTAGAAAAGTAAGGGTTTAAGTTTTTGTTCGAGGCGGTAACGTTCCATGTAAGGGTTAAGTACCCTATTACAGGAATCGCTTTTTGTTGCCTACTGTAAAAGTACTGATAAGCAGAATTGATTCGCTAACTATGATATCATGCATAAGAGTTTGGATATGTTTGGAAGGATATGGTTATATCCTAAGGCAAAACTTCTAATACTACAACCTACATGGAACTTCTCATAACCATCTAACAATACCTCTGATCCTTTGACAAGAATACTTATATATAGGAAGTACCAGCGGCGTATCCACCATATTCTTGTCAAATTCTCATTGGTTTTATCAGTAAGTTATGATTGGTTCTATGACTATAGAACATAAATAAACACAACAGCTAATATTTGAATCCACATTCTGATAGCATATACGTTTGAATGGTGACAGTTCCTCTCTCGTTTGTTATGATGGAGAGGTTAGTTTATGTAGAAATGGATCACAATCCAATTTCTTTAAATAGCGAGATGATATAAATGTAACACAAATTTCAATCAAGACAATACTAAATCCTACATGGAACTTTTCATAACCGCCTGATAATGCCTCTGATCCTTTGGCAAGAATACTTATATATAGGAAGTACCAGCGGCGTATCCACCATATTCTTGTCAAATTTTCGTTGGTTTTATCCGCAAATTATGATTAGTTACCAAGAAACTACTAAATCCTACATAGAACTTCTCATAACCGTCTGACAATGCCTCTAATCCTTTGACAAGAATACTTATATATAGGAAGTACCAGCGGCGTATCCACCATATTCTCGTCAAATTTTCATTGGTTTTATCAGTGTATTATGATTAGTCCTATGTGACTCTACAACCAATACAACAAACACAAAATACTGAAAATGAAAAAATGTCTGTGCGATCGAGGCTCAATCAAACGGAGCCGATCGTATTGCATGTACTGAAAATGAAAATGTCTGTGCGATCAAGGCTCAATCAAGCGGAGCCGATCGTATTGCATGTACTGAAAATAATAAATTTAATCTAAACAACAATCACACAAACAGCCTATACATGGAACCTCTCATAACCGCCTGATAATGCCTCCGATCCTTTGACAGAATACTTATATATAGGAAGTACCAGCGGCGTATCCACCATATTCTTGTCAAATTTTCATTGACTTTATCCACAAGTTATGATTAGTTCTATGTGACTCTACAACAAACACAAGATACTGATAATGAAAATGTCTGTGCGATCAAGGCTCAATCAAACGGAGCCGATCGTATTGCATGTACTGAAAATGAAAATGTCTGTGCGATCAAGGCTCAATCAAACGGAGCCGATCGTATTGCATGTACTGAAAATAATAAATTTAATCTACACAAACAGCCTATACATGGAACCTCTCATAACCGCCTGATAATGCCTCCGATCCTTTGACAAGAATACTTATATGTAGGAAGTACCAGCGGCGTATCCACCATATTCTCGTCAAATTCTCATTGACTTTATCCGCAAGTTATGATTAGTTCTATGTGACTCTACAACAAACACAACAACCACAAGATACTGATAATGAAAATGTCTGTGCGATCAAGGCTCAATCAACGGAGCCGATCGTATGTGGGCACGCCAGGTTCAACCTCATAATGAAATGGGGAACATGCTCAACGCTCATAATGTAATGGGGAGCGGCGGCCTATGAAATTGCATGTACTAAAAATGATAAACAATAATTACTCAAACAGTTTACACATGGAACCTCTCATAACCGCCAGATAATGCTTCTGATCCTTTGACAAGAATACTTATATATAGGAAGTACCAGCGGTGTATCCACCATATTCTTGTCAAAGTTTCATTGGCTTTATCCTTAAGTTATGATTGGTTCTATGTGATTCTAAAACATAAAGAAAAACATAAAACTAAACGATTGGAGTTGAATCTGGATCTTCGGTGAAGAGGACTAGTTGGGTATCTTCGTTTGGGCCGTCATTATCTTCGACAGGATTGGCGTTGATGTTGAAGATTCTTCCTCTTGCTGGTGGCCTAGCGGTTGGGTTTTCTTGGATTACTTGGTTAACTGGGTTTGATTGAGCTTGAGTGTTGATGACGTTAACCAATTGAGGGCATGTGTTTCTAAAGTGGGTAGGGTCGCCACAATTGAAACAAGCTCGAACATATGGGAACATGGGGTATTGGGGTTGTTGATAGGTTTGGTTCATGGTTTGAGTAGAGGGAGAGATTTGGTTTTGAAAGGTGCGGCAAACCTTGCTCAAATGACCATCGCGTCCGCAAGTTGCACATAGTCGACAAGGTAAAGTAAGGGGATGGTGATAAAAACAGTTGTTGCATCGAGGGTGAGGTCCAAGATATGGTTTCTTATTTGGGTAAGTTGAGTTGGGTGCCACTTGAGTGATTGGGATAGCTTGGATGGGTATGGCGTGTGAAATTGGTTGATTTCGTTGGATAGTAGCGAAAAGTTGCCCGTCTCTTTTTCTCTTAGAATTGGGTTGAGAAGGGGATTCGGTTTGGGTGTGGTCGGAGGTTTCAGTCGATGCTTTATCCTTCTTCTTCTCCTCATTGAAGTCTTTGTTCCGGATTCGGTTCTCGGTGAGCTCTGTTGCTAGCTCCATTGCTGCTTCCAAAGTTGCAGGCGTGGTACTTATTACAGAGTCTTGAATCTTTGACGGAAGACCACGAATGTAGTGCTCGATCAAACGTTAGAGGGGAGTGAACATGTTGGGAACCATTTGATGTAATTCGAGGAATCTTTTGTTGTACGTGGTGTGGTCGCCTTCCTTTTGCTTCAACAAATAGAACTCATCTTCTAATTTCTTGATTTCGCTCCTTGGGCAAAATCGTCTGGTCATGATTTCTTTTAATTCATTCCAAGTTAAAGTCATACCGTCTTCAACACCTCGTTTGGCCTTTTCTGTATTCCACCAAGTAAGTGCTATTCCATATAAACGACCGGTAGCATATCGCACTTTGCGATCATCGGGGCAATCGCAATTTAGAAAAGTGTTCTCCATTTCTTCAAACCAATGGAGGAGAGCGGTGACACCTTCAGTCCCTTCGTATTTCGGAGGGTCGCATGATTTGAAATGCTTGTAGGTGCATTTAGTGGTATTTGGGGGAGAGTTGAAAACGTTTTGATTTTCTTGATTGACAGGATTAGCGGTAAGTGCTTGTTGTACTTGGATTACAATGTTGGGTATTACGGCAGCCATTTGTTGAGCAATTAGGGCAGCCATGCGCTCGCGGGGCTTTTCCTGCTCTCATCTTCCTACGGGCGTGGTTAGAAGACATCTACAAGGAATACGCATCACGAGTATGAGTTGGATGTTTTTGGGTTCATGGGTCGCATTCAGGAATGAACATTCATAAAATAATTATAGAAAAATAAATCTACTACATCCATAGGATGTCTTGAGCTTTGCTCGCCATTAGGCCCTACATGCCGCCATACTTCACCTTCGTAATCATGTGGGCCCCATGAACACCGGGTTTTTCATATGGTTCGCATGTGTTAGCCTGGTCGCGTACACTAAAACCCGGAGAAAATCGAGAAATATGTATACAACGTATGGTATTCGGAATGTGTCCAGGTGTAGACACGGTGACACCTCAAAGTGGGTTAGTTCGAACGACGTTTGGTGTGGCATGCTTTGGCCTAATAGGTCCTTCGTACTCTCATCGTTAGTCCCCAGGTAGGCAAACTGGTCCGTTATATTGGATTTATACGAATGCCAACCTAGACAGGACGTTCCGATTAACCGGTACTTGTACCCTTCCAGTTACTACATGCCCGTCGCAGAACTTACTTTGATGAGATTTGAAAATTGCAACAAAATCTTTGAATAATGAGAGTATGAAAATGAATTGAATATATGAACATTGATATATGTATAATGAATATGTATATAAGTATGTATGTTTGACTGTATGTATAAAAAATATGAAACAAATAAATATCACAAGTTTGTATGTAACCACCTAATCAATTAAAATTTAGGCAGACTATAGTATAGGCTCTAAGGGTCTAATAACCTATCCTATATCCCTATAGTCATGGCTCTGATACCAATCTGTCACACCCCGACCCGCAGCGGAAAAGGTGATCGGGGCATGATTGGGTTATCATCAAAGCTCATGACATTTATTTTAACGTTTCATATTCATTAATACAATTTAATGGAAATTTACAATCATAATTACATCAATGACCTAAACATCAATCTAAGCTTCTTTGTTTTCTTCTAAGGCATTTCCTATGTTTTCCTTGCTTCATCCTGTTCACCTGTATCATGTGTAAAAGGGTTTTTGGATCAACAAAAAGTTGGCGAGTGAATCCTATGGAAAACATTTGAACAAGTTTATTTAATTGATTATGAAATAAAGTGCACAACCACACATGAGTAAAAATAGATGTAAACTTATTCATCAATCAATTTAATATTAAACAATACACACATGAACAATAATGGATCGTTTAGAGGCACGCGTTGCTCAACTCGTCTCTCACGAGGAACTGATGGGCCTAATGAATGAATTGCATAAACATGATAATATGAAAGACATAACTACAAACAATATAAACTCAATAATACACACATGAACAATAATGGATTGGTTTTGAGGCACGCGTTGTTCAACTCGTCTTCCACGAGGAACTGATGGGCTTAATGAATGAATTTCATATAAGTTGACAAAATGAAATACATAATCACAACAATATAAACAATCTAAGTTTAGATCACGATATGGTATGGCACAAGTTTAAATAAATGAGTTAATTATTTGGTGACACATGACACACCCCAAAACGTGTAATTAAAAAGGGGGAGTTGTAAGATTCACTCACAGTGGGTGCGTTCGGTTGATGATGTTGAATGCACGCGAAGTGGTTTTAACCACGAGTGAAATTAACCTAGATAATGGCATAATGTTTCGGTAAGTAAACGGATTTTATTAATCCATTTTAGTAGGATTGTTGGGTGTATTTTTGTGAGTTTAAGGCTATTTTCTAACCTTAAAAATGTTATTTTTAAGTATTTTTAATTATTTTTTATTAAAATAAATAAATAAAAATAATAAAAAAATTGACTTTTTTGACCGTTGACCGTTGACCTTTGACCTTGACTGTTTGACCGGTTCGTATGCGTGTAAGTGTGCGCTGAGTGAGGCTCGAACCCGAGACCTCCCGTACGCGTGCACGCAGCTCTACCAACTGAGCTACGTGTCTAACCCGAAATATTTCTGTTTTTAATTATATTTATATATTAATTAGATTAATCTGAAAATCAACTTATTTCTAAAAGGATTTTACTGAATCGGACCGGTGCTCTCCACAGGTCTCGAACCCGGGACTTGTGGTTTAGGTTAACACACAGTCCACCGCTGGACTGTATGTTTAACTTGTTATATAAACCGATTTTTATTATACTTATATACAAACTGAACATTTCCATTTCTGTCTTAAATAAAAAGTTTAATAATTATCCGAGCCGGTGCGGTAGCCCGGACTCGAACTCGTGTCCTGTGATTTAAACATACACACAGTCCACCGCTGGACTGTGTGTCTATCTTGGTTATTATTCGGTTATTATTATACTTAACATATACAGCGGTGACTCCGGTTCGGTTAACAAAAAGACATTTTTATTAAGGCAAGCATGCGTGGGACAAGATTCGAACTCGAGACGTTTACGTGTTTAATGTGCACACAGTCCACCGCTGGACTGTGTGTCTAACCCGAGTAATAACTTGATTTTAATTATACTTATACACTACAGAAACTTCGTCTTCTTCGTTGATTTTAACCAGAATTGGAAGTCCGACTGGTTCGATGATTAAATCATGTTCGTTAGTGTCTGATGGTTAATTACATGTGAGATTAAATAAAAAGAATGAAGGATTAAGCGTAAGGTATACCGACTGGACTCCTCTGTTTCTCCGGCGAAACTCCGGTGACAGCAAACGCTTCCGGCGACGTGTGTCTTGCAGCAGAGAGTCTTCAGAAAGCTTGAAAAGGATGTGGGTGACTTCGGTATAAGCTCAGGGGGTTTAGTAAGGCTTAGAAGTGAAGGGTTCGGTTTTCCGGTGATGTACAGAAATTTTCCGGCGAATGGAATTACGTCGGGTAAAGGTGCGGTTTTGAGCGAAAAAGCTTGCAGAGGTTTGAGGAGGTATTTATAGGGCAGGTCGTCGATGAATTTGGTCCGATTTCCGACTTGATTCGTCGGTTAAAAATTCTTTGGCGGTTATAGCTTGTGTCGCGGGTTCAGGCGTCGGTTATAACCGATGTGGTGTTTAAGGTTTACGTTATAACTGAAGTAACCGTCGATTCTTGGCGAGTTAGTCGGGATTTCCGACGACTGCAATTTTGGGCGCACCGATTTGAATTCGAGGATTATGATATGTATTAATTGTTTCCATTAATTAACAAGAAGCATGAGTGGCGCAGTGGTTAAAGGGTTGAGTGTTAAGTTGTGTTGACCCGGTTGGCTGACCCGGGTTCGAAACCCGGCAGAAACATATTATTTTTATTTTCTTATTTTTAACAGTTTTTCAAAAACAATTTATATATTCCAATATAATAATTAATTATGTATCGTTTAAAATTATTTTGGGCATTAAATTCGCAACGAAATTTTTAATTAATTGTTCGGTTAATAAACGGAGCGGTTTTGGTAAAATCCGTTTTTGATGGATGTTACAGGCAAGGCAAGCCCATGAGGGGCATGCCCTTACCCTAGGTATATAAGCTAAGCTTATGTCATTTCTAGGGTAAGACTTTCGGATTTCTCTAGAGAGCCTCTATCTTGTACCAGACGGTTTTTGATGTTCAAGTAATAGAATCATGTGCAAGGTGTTAAAGTTGATTCGTATTGTTCTTTCATCTTTTCGATTTTCTTGAACATCATCAAGTTTGGATTCCGTCCATCCTTAGTGATTGTTTAATAACGTTGTTGGATCCGGACTTTTTGGGACTTACAGTATTTAATTTAAATATTTAATATTAAAATAATAAAAAATAGTGTGAGGTAGAGTTAACAAGGTTAAACCATTTGCTTAGATGAGATGAAATAAAAAGAGAAAAAACGAATGACGTGGCACTTATATAAAGTTAAGAAGGATTAAGACCTTATAAACTATTATGAAGTAAAGTTATAATAACATCAATGTAAGAATGTTCAAAGAAGAGGTGCACAAAAAACCCGAACTTGGGTATTAGAAAAACCGGGTTTTTTAAACATGAACCTACTCGTAGGGTAGGGACCGGGCATGCATTTTCTGTTCAATACCCGAACCTGGGTTTTTTCGTACCCGGTTTGTACACAGGTTTTCGTAATACCCGTAACCGGGTTTCCGTAATACCTGAACCCAGGTTTTCGTATAATACCAGGACCCGTTGTGTACCACACTTTTTTTGAGCGTTCAAAGCTTGTATGACGTTTTTTTGGCAAGTTTCAAGGCATACAATATGTATAAATAAATGTTTTCGTTATATTTCTATGTTTTACGCCAAAAAAATGAATCGAAAAACTGGATCTATACCTAAACCCGAAACATACCCGACCAATACCTGAACCCTAACCGACCCGAAAATATGGTATTCTAATACCTGGGTATTCAAAACTCGAACCCGAACCCGGGTACAGAGGATATATATTTCTGGCTAATACCCAAACCGAATATGGTCAATACCCGAAAAGTCAAAACCGGTCATATCCGTACCTGGGTATCTACCCGTACCCAGATATTAAGAAAAATCCGGTATGTGCACCTCAAGTTCAAAGCATATCTAATGTTTGATATTTGGGCTCAAAACAATTTTGATTGGACTAACAATGGCCCAACCTTCATCAACCGGCCAAGCCCCACCTATATATCTTAGAAGCAAACCCTAATTCAATTACAGAGATCAATCCGCACGCCGTTAATTTCGATACACCTCTCCATCTTTTGATCGGCGATGCTGAAGAAACTTACGATTGCCGTATATCTTCAACTGAAAACAATCTGTTTTTTTTTAATTTATTTTGGTTTGTTTGCCAATGAGGACATTTATTTGCCATGAGTGTCAAGGACATTATTGCGCATCCATGGAATGACTGTGGAGTCCTTGATGCGAAGAAGAATGTGGCAACATGCTAATCTGAGGCTCCTTTTTTTCATTGTTTATAAAAGATTTGTCATTTGATTTAAAATCGATTATTTTTGAACGAGACACATGATTGGTCTTTCTGTTGAAGATCTTGTTAGATTTAGTTGTTTTTTTTTTTTTAATTTTGCTACTGCTTTTGGTTTTTTTCCTGTTCAATATGCGATTATTTATTAATCCATATATTTTCAAACAATTTTATCTACATGTTTTCTAACTCTATTTCGATCTGATAATTATTTTTAAATCTCATTTTAAAATCATCTGGAACACATTTTTCAAATCTCAAATGGAGTTGTAAACATGTATTGATCTTCAACCCATTTCTTTTACGCGCCTGTAGTTTTGTAAATTTTACTCTTTAAATTTTTCTCATGAAGTGTTTGGACTCTGTAACATATTCAGCTTCTATTCACCTGTACAACGAGTCTTAGAAGTTTCTTTAAAAATCAGCAGTCCCAGCACATAAAATCTTTTTTCAACTAATTTAAATAAGGTGAACGATCACTAGACAAATTAGGGTTCACTAATTTAATGTCAATTTTTTTTGTTTAGATTGCTGGGGTAACTAAACAAAACTTAGAAAGTTTATATACAAACTGCAAACTATATGGATTGTTTATTGTTGGAAAGTTTATGACAAACATTTGGCAACTAAATCAACCTAAAATCGTAAGATCGTACCCTTAAAAGCATTGTTGCAAAAATCGCTAGGTGCTCCCTGGTCGGAATTGAGAGTCCTTGGGCCTCGGCAGTGTACCTTGTCGCCGAGTACTTAGGGAGTACTCGGCCTTTGATACTATGTTTAACAACGGTGATTAAAAGACAACCTAAAAGAGAGTACTTGGTTTTATACAAAATCGCTTCATTACGCTTGCGAAAAACATTTTCTAGATGCATATAATTAAAATGATTGATAACTAATTACCTTTTATATAATAACGAGTTGAGCACAATCCTTGAAAATAAAGCCCTATAGAAGTTGCTTTTGATATCGACCTCTTTAAAATTAAATAAGGCCTCGAGCTCTTTAAATATAAATAAGTCAAACTTGACCTTACATAATTTTGGCTTAGCTTGCATCGTTTACAATTTTACAGGTTTGTTAAAATTTCTTTACTCCATCGAAAATAAGTGATATCACATATCATACATCTATGTGATGAACCTAGATGTAAATAGAATTTTCTTTACTTTTTTAACACTAATAAAATAGCATGTTATGCAAATCCTCTAGCAATTTTTTGAGTTTTGTTATATACATCATCTCATGTAAGAAACTTCAATTTTATTATTAGTACGTATGTTAGGTGGTACATGCATAAGCTATATGTGGGCTTCAAAGACGGCGGGAAGGTACCACATCAGTGGGGCACGGAAGCCGCTGTGGAGGGGGTGACGAAGGTGAACGATGGTCGTTACGTGGCGCCGTTTTTTCTAAACAATTAATACCTAAAGAATAATATATAAATTCAATTTAGTAATTATAACATTGAAACTAAATGAAGATAATATATATATACATGCCCCTAGTTTAATTTACCTAATTTTAGTGACGATAAAACATACAACCATGCAAGTTAAAAATAAACATATGATCATATGTTGCTCACTTGCTCTCATCCATTAAATGAATTTAAGGAGGTTCACACACAATTGATAGACACGTCGACTCTGGAATCGACTCTGGATCGACCAAAGTGATTCAGTTCACAACACATGGTTAATGCCACATCTCGCTGTGCATCGTTGTTCCAGGTTTACTCAAGATTACAGGATCTACTACAAGATACAAAGACAACGGTCAATGTTACGGCTCACCTTTACTGCCCCCTAAATAAGGATTCCCAAAGACCTAGGCTTACAATGCAAGTGCTCTTTAATAGCAACTTAAACACAAGAATGAAATTTGTAAACAAACGGTATCTTTCGCATGAAGCTTCTAGCTTTAAGCTTTAAAAAAAACTCCTACTCAATAAAAAAAACTTTGTTTGGTTGAAGGAGCTTGAAGCTTTTGGTTGAACGCTCCTACTAGTAGTGTTTAGAAGAAGCTACAAGCTTTTAGGGGAAAAAATTGATTATTTTAACCTCTAAAGATAATGAACTTTTTAATGCACCAACTTTTTAAATTTTTAGTGATGTCCATTTTGGTCATTTTATACATTTTATTAAAAGCTTAGCTACTCTGCTAAACAATTAAATATGTCTAAGAGGCTATAAATACCAGCTAACAGCTTTCAGCTGTTTTTGCCAAACATACTCTTAATCTCTTAACTTAAGTGTTTTTAAACTTGTGTAACAACATAAAGTTTTTATAAACCAGAGTCAAAGATTTCTAGAACGAAACAAAGCGTCCTTCCTCTATATAGGAAAGATGTAACTCATTTGAGCATTGGTTTCTTTCCCACATTTCTAGTCAAAGCACAACTAATTTGGCTAATGTTTAAAGCATATAATCATGAAGAAACTAGCCTTTGGCTCATGGAATATATTTCAAAAGAAAAAATCGTACTAGAGGCTCTACTAACGATGAACGACTTGACTATGGCATTGGCGTGAATGTCCTGAGTTGTTTCTACTCTCTCTTGAGCCTATTTAAAGAATATAAAAACACATAATATATTCATAAATTCTTGGGTAATTTTACATTGTAAGTCATCAAAAAATAGAATACTAAAATCTAGCCAACAAACATTCTAACCCATTAAACAACTAATACACATGCATTGTAAATTGGTAATCCCTTGTAATTGTTAACAAGGGAGAAGCATATGACATCTCTATCTTTCTAAAGAGAAGCGCTTGGGGATCACTACCATGTTAGTGAGATGCTCAACGGGTATCTTTACCAACCTTAGAGAAAAGTTGTAAGTGAAGAAAAAACTATCGATTGAGTATCAAAAAGTGGGTGTACCGTGAAGTTGTCAACCTTCAATGGAACCACTAAGCATCGTTGTGTTCGTGCGGTGATATCTTTCTCTTCTTTATCTCTTATTCAATATGTTAGCTATTTGTTCTAACATGTTTTGACATGATATAAACTCTTACTAGAGTGATTGTTCTCTGTCTTCTTCCCAACTCCTCTTTCTACCAAAAAAATGTATCACATACAAGCACCACGTACTACTCATATCGCATTTTATTGTAAACGATGGTCTCTAAATAAATAAGGTGCGAATAACTTCCACACAACCACATTAACTTAGTAGAAGGGGAAAGAAAATGTATGAACGTTAATATGTTCAATGTAAAATCTTGGAGATGTACAAATCATTAGAAATGCATGGTAGTTGGATTAAAGTGTTGTCAATTTGTTATCGCAGTTACAAGGTGTGGTTAAAGACAACATTTGTCCACTAGTCTCGACTATAAGAAGTTTATAAGATATAAAATTTATGCAATTTTAAATTCTAAGTACAAACTATGGCATGCCACCTAAAGATACACTGGCTGAATCGAGAGGTATCCGGAGATATCTTGGTTACAGCTCAACGTCTCTGCATAAAAGGTTATCTCTCGTTTGCTTTTTGGAACGGTCTTGCTTCAAGCTCACTGCAAAACTGAAAACGCTGTTAGCCTCGTCACGAGAGAAAGGGGGAGGGTTTTCTCCGTGACCACACTCCGGCGTGAGAATAAGTATTGGAGATTGCAAGTAATAAGCAAGTAGTAAGTAATTAGTGAGTGAGTTGTAAACATGTGGGTTACCTTGTGGTGTGATCCTTATTTTATAGCCGAAAAGAGGTGTGTAAGAGATGGGCTGATGGGCCTTGGGCCTAGGCCTGACGCCCAGGAATATCCATTCAGTCTCCTCTGCATCGACCATTAATGGTCTTTGGCAGGAAGTGCGCTTGGCGCATGGTAAGTGGAGCCACGTGTCATGGCAGTTGTCTTTGATGTCGGGCCTGTCATCAGCCGATAGTGAAGATCGTGTGACAGTCACTGGCTTGAGTTTGGTTAGTGCCACGTGTATGTCCTTACATACATTCTGCCCTCTGCATGACTGTTCATTATGCGACAAGGTCTGACACAACCTGCCGAGCAGTTATTGGGTCATAGCTCTGCCACTTTATACCCTGTATTTGGTCAACGCCTCTTTGCGCTTCTCCCTTCTGCGTGGCTTTATCAGTGCTTTCTGGCCAGCGCGGAGTTGTAGAGATTAATTCCTTTTTTTCTTAAGACTATGAGTTGCTCTCATTTTAGTCTTAGCCTTGTGCAAGGTTTGGGATTTCACGGCTAGAGGATTGTTTGATCCGCGCAGGGTCAAGGGACCTGCGCCTCCAGGTCTAACTTGCCGTTACGCAATGTGCGCAAGGTTTGTTGTGCGACCTGCTAGTATCAAGATTGCAATACCGTTGCGCATTGCGCGCAAGGTTATCCTTGTGATGTCATTATGAGGGTATGGTTCCTTACGCCGACGCAGAGTTTTTGGGACCATACCCCTCCAAGTCCCCCTAGTCAAGTGGTGCTCCTATGCGCATGTTGGCAAGTAGGTGGAGTGCTGGACTATAAGAATTCATGTATGCACGCTTATCTCAACGGCGAGAATTCAATAAGGGATGAAGAAAACCTGTATGTGGGGGAAACCTTTGCTCATGATGAGGTCTTTGAAATTTGAATCTTCGTCATGCTGATGTTGCAGGTGGGTTGGTGAGAAAAAAGGTCAGGCGAAAGTGACTTTTGACAGCTCCAGCATGCTGTCAACAGTGCAGCTTCTTTTTCATTAATGAATGGCAGAGAAGGTACCTGCCACGCGCGTGTGGCGACCGTCTGTTACCACTTGCCCTCCACGCGTCATGCGCGAATTGGCTATTGGGTCTACGGGTGCGTCACTATTCCCCATCGCATTGAATGCGATGGATATAAATAGGCGATCCCTCTAGGGTTTCAAAACTTCTTCTTTGTTTTCCCTGAATTCTTGTTCTCTTCCTTCTCTACAATCTTCTTTTCTCCGACGATTCTAGATGGTGGCTCGTGGACCAGAGAGTACTTCTGCTAGTGAGACTTCCACATCATTGCCGGCGCTGAAATGGACTCCGGCCAGTTTCCAGAGGCTGGCCTTCGGGTTCCGGTTCCCGAAGGACTGGGATGCCCGGTATCCGTCTGAGGGTGATACCTCCGCCGATGCTCCGGCCGGTTATATCACATTCTTCTTTGATTTTTTCGTGAAGGTAACTTCGGGTTGCCGGCGACAAAATTTTATCTTAAGATTCTTAACCATTGCCGATTCCACATCTCCCAACTTAATCCGTTGGGGATGGTGAGAATAAAGCATTTTGATTTTTTGTGTAGATCTATAGGTATTCACCCAACCGTTAACCGGTTTAGGGTGTTTTACCAGTTGCATTGTTCCCTTGGCTTCTACTCTTCAACATCGGATTTTGGCGAAGAAGATTTTGCACTCGCCGCCGAAGTCCTACCACGACTGGAAGCAGAAGGTTTTTTATGTGAAGGCCGGCATAATTCCCCTCCGGATGCACTTCCGGGGGGTGGAGGACAATCCTGTTGTGACATCTCCTATACCGGCGGAGGAACCCTGTATACGGAGATGAAAGAGATCCTGGCGGTTCAGTTGCCGGAGAGGGCCTGGTGGCGGCGGGCATGAGCCTTGTGTGGAGGCCAAACCGCTGGGAGAAGCCGGTCTACATGGAGGGGGATAAAGTAAGTACCCATAGTTCATTATTTCATTATATTCTTGTGCGCAAACTAACAATATGCACGCTTTTGCAAGGGTGGCGCTGTATGTGGTGGCCTTGTAGCGCGAGAATGGGCGAAAGGAGAATATCTCCCTCGGCCCGGAGGAGCCAACCTGGTATGCGCAGATCCTTGGAAATTTTGAGCCTCCAAGGAGCACAGATCTGGTGGCCTCGGCGCCTAAGAGCGGTAAGTCTGCATAGTTTAAATGTTTTTACGTCTTTTCAGATTGCTGACTGTGTTGCGACATGATGCAGGCGCGCTGAAGAACTTGCGCGTTGGCCCAGATTCCAAGAAAAAGAGGTGCATGGGGCCAAGCGTGGGGGCCCCAAAGAAGGTGGCGCAACCTAGGGCAGACCTGCCCAAAGGTACATGTTCTTTGCCAGACACTTGGAATGACTATGTAGTAGTCTTTAATTCCTTGTAGGGTCTTGCGCCTATAGGTTTGAAGAAGCCGAAACCGGAGCCACAAGAGATGGTGGATATTCCGAGTTCCAACCCGGATGCCCCATCGACGTGGAGTCAAGCCCGGAGCCTCTTAAGAGGAAGAGGGCTCCCAAGTGCAATATCTGCGCACAGCCCCCCAAAAAGGCTGCGCGGAAGATAATAGGGAAGTGCGGGAATCTAGATGCGCTCGCCGCCAAACTTTCCTCAGGTAAACACTTGTGTTTTATACTTCACTTTCCTTCCCGTTTCACTTGTTTAACTTTTTATCACTCTACAGGGGGAGGTGAGACAGTTTTGTTGCCCCAACTGCTCTGGTCATGCCCATTGAGATCCCTATGCCCCCACCTGTGTTTCAGACGGCGCAAGCGTCGAGTGTAAAGGGTGGGGAGACCAGTACCGGGGCGGCGGAGGCGGAGGTACAAGTGAATGTAGAGGCTGTTGCGCCTGAGGAAGGGGTGGTGAGGAGGTTGTCGTTGAAGGTGGTGATGATGTGGTGGTTGATGAACCGGTTGAGAAGGTGATGGTTGGTGGTGAACCGGTTGAGGAGGTGGTGGTTGGTGGTGAACCGTTTGAGGAGGTGCCTTGGGGTGCTCATGCAGCAGAGCCGGCACCCGGGGGTGAAGACGAGGGATCAGGGGAGCACCCTTCTAAAGAAGGGTCCCCAATCCACTGGACGAAACCCCTGGCGATTATTATTACAGGTCTTATTCTGACGGCCGCGCTGATGAGGTCCACACCGCCGTGTGGAAGTTGAGGCAAGGAGATAAGTTCACCCACTAGCAAGTATGCCGAGAAGATTGAAGTTGCGTAGGGACTAAGAGAAGTTTGAAGCTGCTAAGAAAGAGTTGGTCCAAGAGCGAGCCCAAGTGGCTGCGCAAAAATCAGAGCTAGAGGCGGAAAAAGCCAAATTTACCGAAGCTCAACGGACCGAAGAATGATCTGTGCTAGGGTGGAGGAAGAAGGTGGAAGGCTCCGCTGCCACACTTGCGGAGGAGCACAAGTTGTAGTGGGAGGCTGTGAGAGGGATAATGTCGAGAAAATATCTTTGAGAGATGAGCTTGTGAAGATGGCGCGGAGAGGTAGAGCGCCTAAAGAAGGAAAAACTCAGTTGCGGCCGAGGAGGCCAAGGCGCATCGTGAGTGCAGTGAACAGAAGGAGGTAAAAAACTTGCCCTTCTTTAATTTACAGGATCGAGAGGTATCATACTAACCTTGTTATTGTGTGATCAGGTGGAGGCTTGCGCCAAATTGGAGGGCGCGAAGAAAGATCTCCAGGTTGCCTCGGTTGAAAAGGTCGAACTACAGCGCAGGCACCTGGAGGATCTGGAGAAGCTCCGCCTCGCAGAGGCTAAGGTGGGCGCGGGTGAAGAAAAGTTAGAAAATTTTGAAGCCGCCGACGCCATCTCGGAGAGTCTGGTAGAGTCGCTGACGAACAACATGTTGTAATGCAACAGCATGGAGTTGTCAATGTAACTTCTCCGTTGTTATTTTGATCACTTTGTCTTGATTCTCATTCTATTTTCCTTGTCTGGTGCAGATCGCAAACTCCATCCTGAACTCAGTAGAGTTGGACAGCGCTGTGGCCAAGCTGATGGTCACGGTGCGCCACGATGGATATGCGCAGGGCTACTACGAGTACACACACCTTGTGACTTGTGCGCTAGACATTCAGTGGGATTCAAGTCCGCGCTTCCACTCGTGGGGTCGATACTGAATCTGTCTTCTCCCAAGCTAAGCGTGAGTACAATCGTCTTCAACTTCCAGTGATGGATCTAGTGAGCGAGGCGCTCCAGCATGACGATTACGTTGATCGCTTAAAAGATATATTTCAAGATGTTGTGGAGGTTGAAGAATCCGAAGGGTAGGATAGGATGTTGAATGTATGCTTGTTATGTTTGGATGTAATTGCGCGTTGCGCTTGCTTGTACTTGATCTTGACATGAATGAATATTTGCTTTGAAGTTACAATATTTGCGTGAACATAACAACTTTGTGTAGGTATAGCAAATAAAACTGGTAATGAACTCGTGTATGAACGTCACATCCCATGCGCATATAGTAGGTAGTGAATTTTGTTCATGAGTCATGTTGTACCATAGTGTTTTCGCTATACCCAAAGTGGTTTCACGCATTTGTAACAAAACATCTAGATAAAGAAAACCATGTATCCATTATCTATATTAACAATAAGGCGTAAAAGCCATGTAAGGATAGACAAAATAAGATCATAGGTTTTGCTAGTTTGCTACGCGGATATTGATGAAGCCTTGACATTTGAACATGCTTAGGTTACATGTAGCATCGCCTTACTGTTGCGTATTCCAGGTCCTAGGAATGTTTGTGCCGTCAAACATTTGAGGGTGTACGCACCCTCTCCTAGGACTTCATGGATTATGTACGGGCCTTCCCACTTAGGCGCAAGTTTTCCTGGACTTTCAGCATTGGACGCTTCGTTGTCTCTTAGAACGAAATCGCTAAGTAGGAAGGTGCATATGTGGACGCGCACATTATAGTACTTCTTGAGCTTGGACTAGTACTTTGCTTCGTTGATTGCGGCGTTTTCACGCCTTTCTTCTAAGAGGTCCAAGTCGACTTTGTGCTCTTCTTCATTATTCTGTCTTTGCATGGCGGCCATGCGCAGTGATGGGAGGCCTATTTCTGCGGGAATTACAGCTTCCGTCCCATACACCAGGCTGATTGTAGTCTCGCCGGTGCTGGTTTTTGGCATGGTTCGATGAGCCCAAAGGATACTTGGTAACTCATCTACCCAACCTCTCTGCGTTGTCCCTAATCTCTCTTGATCCCTTCGACGATACTCTTGTATATGCTCCCCACTTGGTCGTTCCCTTGGGGATGCGCGACCGAAGTGAACACATGTCTGATATGCATTTCCTCCATCCACCGTTATAGTTCTTCAGCAGCAAAATTGGGGCCGTTATCACTGACTATGCGCAGGGGTAACCCAAAGAGGCAAATGATGTGCTCCCAAATGAATTTGCGAACTACCTTGTTGTGGTGGATGCAAGGGGCTTTGCTTCTACCACTTGGTGAAGTAATCGACGACTACGATTATGAACTTTACAACGCCTGGGGCATCCGGGAAAGGTCCCACCATATCGATTGCCCATTGTTGGAAAGGCCATGCTGTTGTCATTGGGATCAAGGGATTCTTGGGGCGCAACGTCTTCGGCGCGTGTCGCTGGCAAGATGCACATTTCCGCAGTGTTTCGACTGCATCTAAGTGCATGCCGGGCCAATAGTAGCCGACATTCATAATTTTTGCGACGACCATGCGCGGACCGAACGTGAATTCCGCATAACCCTTCGTGTATTTCACGGATCAAGTATTGCGTGTCTTGCGGGTCAACGCAACGGAGGAGTGGTCCGAGGTATGACTTCCGGTAAAGGATACCGTCTGTCATTTCGTAGTTCAGTGCCTTGTTCATGACCTTTCTTGTTTCGCCTTGTTTTCTAGGAGGATCCCAGACTGCAAGAACATGATGATGAGAGACATCCAGGAAGGATTTCCCATTTCTATGACGTTTACTTGACGTAACGGAACGGAAGGGTTCTTGAGCACCTCGATGCGCACTACGCGCGCTCGAGGTGTTTGAAGCTTGTAGCAGCTAGTTTGCTGAGTGCATCGACATGTTTATTTTCGCTTCAATTAATGTGGGTTATTTTGAAACTTTGGAATTTGGTTATTTAGGACTGCGCCTGCTCAAGATACAGGGCTATCGTTTCGCCTTTTGCGTCGTACAGGCCATTGATCTGTCCTGTGACCAAAAGGGAATCGACGTGTGCTTCCAAATTCCTGGCCCCCATTTTGATGGCTAACCAAATGCCAGCCAGAAACGCTTCATACTCAGCTTCATTATACATGCTTTTGAAGTCCAACCTGATGGCGTAGGTGAATTCTTGGTTATCGGGGCTTATTAGACGGAGACCCGCCCCTACCCATCATCATTGGATGCGCCGTCTGTGTGAAGTGTCCATGCGCGGTCGTCTGTGACAGGCGCAGGATTCTGTACAACTTCACACTCTTGCACTTTATTACTTGGTACTTCTGTAACAAAATGGCTAATAATTGGCCTTTGATAGCTGGGCATGGTTTGTACACGATATTGTGTCCACCAAGCTCAATCGCCCACTTGCCAGACGGCCAGATATGTCCGATTTCGACAAAACTTGGCCTAAGTGATAGTTCGTGAGAACTGTTATCACATGGCTTGAAAAATATCGACACAACCCGCGGGATGAGTGGACTAAAGCAAGAGCAAGCTTTTCATTCATTGGATATCTTGTCTCCGGTCAGTTAACATTTTGCTGACGTAGTAGATTGGAGTCTGGACTCCTGCGCGTTCTACTAACAAGACTGCACCCAGAGCGATATCCGATGCGGAAGGTAAAGGATCAGTGGCTCGTTCTTTTGCGGTGTCGTGACGTATGCAACTGAATCAAGCACTCCTTCGTTTGTTAGAAGGCTTTCTCGCATCCGGAGTCCACTAAAACTTGTTTTGCTTTACACAATTCCTCAAAGTGCTGATGAATGGGAAGGATTTCAACACGTGGTTGGCCAAGAACCTTTTCAGCGCAGCCAGTCGCCCCGCCAACCGTTGCATTTCCTTGATGGTCGAGGGGGAAGGCATGCGCTGAATCGCTTCCACCTTCTCAGGATTGACTTTGAAACCATCACGCGTAACGATAAATCCCAAGAATTTACCTTCTTCCATTCCAAACGATAACTTCCCGGGGTTCAGCTTCAAGTTGGCCTTGCGCAAGGATGCGAAAGTTTTTTGAATGTTTATCAGCATCCTCTCCTCATCTGGGCTCAGGATGACTAGGTCATCAATATACACTTCCACGGTTTCACCAATGTCATCTCCGAAGACATGGTCCATCAAACGCTGGTAGGTGGCTCCTGTCTTGCGCAATCCGAAGGGCATCTTTGTGTAGCAAAAGATTCCCTTGTCAGTGCGGAATGCGGTTTTGTCTTTGTCTTCCTTCTTCATTTGAATCTGTGGTAGCCTTTGTGGCAGTCAAAAAGCATTTCCACCTGAATGAAGTGAGGGAGTCCACCTTTTTTTCAATTTCGGGCAAAGAGTAGCAGTTTTTTGGACATGCTTTGTTTAGATCTTTGAAATCGAGGCACATGTGCCAATTGCCATTGTGCTTCTGGATCATGACTGGATTGGCTACCCATGTTTTGGTAGCGTACTTCTCTGAGGATGCCGACTTGGAGGAGCTCTAAAACTTGCTTGTTCATTGCGCGAATTTTTTAGGACCAAAACTGTGCTTTTTCTGAACGGCCGGCTCAACTGAAGGGAATGTGTCTAGCGCATGCTCTGCAATTCTCTTGGTACCCCATTCATATCCGTTGGTGATCAAGCGAAGATGTCTAGATTGTGGAACAAGAGTTGTTTTAGCCGCGCCTTGACTGCGGGGGTCATGGCGGGTCCTAACAACATCGTTTGTTCCGGGTACTTGTTGTTGAGTACCTATTTATCCGGCTCGCCATTGGATGATGACTTCGGTACCTTCACCGGTGGTTCCTCTTCGATGGACATGATCAACTTCCTCGAATACATGATGGCCACCCCGGTTTTTGTTGGAAACCCACAGGCAGCGTGAGGAGTGGAGGTGATCATGCTAAACTCTCTTTGGGCGCGACGACCTAGCAACACGTCATGGCGCGATGTTGCTGGCATCACCATGAAGTTGACAGAGACCGTGTGCGAGTGTTGCCCATCGGAAAGAGTTACCCTGGAACGAGATCTGACTCAGCGGAAAGATGGCTTTGTTGTAGAAACCAGTAATGGGAAGTTGACCGGCTCTAAGTGTGCCTTATCCTCGTGGTCCAAGTGTTGGAAACATTGTTCATATATAATATCCAAAGAGCTTCCCGGGTCTATGAACATGTAGTTGGTGCAAATAGCCAAAGATGCCAGTTATCACGACCGGACGTTCCTCTTGTGGGCCCCCGGGAACTATGGGGAGGATAACCTGTTGTTGGCGCCAATGTGGCGTACAACTCTTCTGATGGCTGCGCTTGTGCGCTGGGCCACCTTGGATCATATGAAGAAATGATTGTTTCATCTTCTTGTTATTCGGGCCCTCTTCGCCGCGAGTAATCGCCGACGAGTTAATCTGGCGCATCTCCTTGCGCACGTTTTGAAGGTAAGTGGGTGAGCTTCCCACTTTTCAGCTCCTTCTCAATCTCCGTGCGCAAGAGATGCAGTTGTCAGGTGTGTGCCCTATATCTTTGTGATAATCGCAAAAAATGTTAGGTCTTGACCTTTTTTGTTTGGCATCGACAGTGGCTGTTTGAACTGGTGGTCTTTTGTGCTGAGCACCTCAGCCGGTGTCTTCGTCAGTGGCGTCCACAGACGATCACGATTATCCTGTTGATTGCTCTTTGAGTAGCAATCTTATTTATCGTCGCACGTGCGTCGACCGGTGAGTAGGAAGGGTTTTGGTTGAACTCCCTCCAACTTTTCTTATTCTTCTTCGCAAAACTTCTACTCATGTCTTGCGGAGGGTATTGAGGTAGGGGAGGTCTGTTGGAGTTTAGGTTGCGCTCTGTCTGCGTGTAGACCTTTGCTGCCGCCATTAGTTTCTCCCAACTTTTTGGGAGGCCAGAAGTTCCCGACAAGACTTTTATCATCTCGTCGCAGCGGATAGCGTCTTATAATTGTGCGGAATCAAGTCTTCGTGTACATCTCCAATATCCAACACCTCTTTATTGTAACGGGTGATGAAATCTTCTAGACTTTCATCATCATGCCGCCAGATATTCATGACGTTAGAGGAATCTCTGACGTACCGCCTTTGTTGGCTGAAGTGAGTCAGGAACTTATCTTTGAGATCGTTCCATGAGGTAAGCTTACCCGTGGGTAAGTTGTCAAATCATAGACGCGCAACGCCTGTAAGAGTTTGAACAAACAAGTGACACCACATGGGCAACTTCCAGCCTCCGATTAGACCTACGTCCGTGAACAGGCGTATGTAGTCGTCTGGGTCTGTCAACCCATTAAACTTACCAACATTGGAAGGTAGCTTCGCACGTTCAAGTGGAGCGAGTGCGATCTCCTTCACAAACTTTGAGGTGTTCGGCTGCTTCAGCCGGCCTGTAGATTAGGTTGTAGTTATATTCCGCCTCCGGATTGTATACAGCCCTTGGCGTAGGCTTGTAAGCAACATGAACTTTAGGCAGCCGTGAAACAGACTGGCGCTGTCACCCTCGCTATATGTTCTATCTTCATCACGTTGGGTGTCCCGCCCCTCAAGAGGACGCGAGCCCAGCCGTGAATGGATAGACGTTCGCCTATGAGTGTTTGACTCATTTTTGGCAACGACTGGGAATACTCCATTTCCCTGGTATGGAGGTGTGAGCGAACACTCGCTCCAGCCGGTAAGTCGTAGTTGAGTACTCGTGGTGCAGGCGAAGCATGCACGTGAGTAGTGGGCGGCTGCGCCGGCAGCGGATGCATTAGTCTGCATACAAAATTGTGCATAAACGGCATTCAGGGCCATTTGGAATTTGATGTACCAAGACATCAGAGTTTCACCCAGAGGTAAAAAATGAGATTGGTACAAAGGGAGTTTCCACTTGAATTCCGGGAGTTTCCGGGATGTTCACACGACCAGAGTCATGGTGAACTTCGACGTTTCCGGACGAACCTTCTTCTACTTGTCCGTCGGGTCGAGGAGCATGAACTGGGTTCTTGCCCTCGGCCGAGGACCTCGTGGAACGCTTGATAGGATATTAAACATTTGAAAGTGAAATTTGTGAAAAAAACGAACGAGAAACGAATGCAAGAGTGAGAAAAAAGCGGATGGCGCCAATGAAGAAACACTGGCTGAACCGAGAGGTATCCGGAGATATCTTGGTTACAGCTCAACGTCTCTGCATAAAAGGTTATCTCTCGTTTGCTTTTTGGAACGGTCTTGCTTCAAGCTCACTGCAAAAAACTGAAAACGCCGTTAGCCTCGTCACGAGAGAAAGGGGAGGGTTTTCTCCGTGACCACACTCCGGCATGAGAATAAGTATCGGGGATTGCAAGTAATAAGCAAGTAGCAAGTAATTAGTGAGCGAGTTATAAAACATGTGGGTTACCTTGTGGTGTGATCCTTATTTTATAGCCGAAAAGAGGTGTGGAAGAGATGGGCTGATGGGCCTTGCACCTGGGCCCGACGCCCAGGAATATCCATTCTGTCTCCTCTGCATCGACCATTAATGGTCTTTGGCAGGAAGTGCGCTTGGGCATGGTGAGTGGAGCCACGTGTCATGGCAGTTGTCCTTGATGTCGGACCTGTCTTTCAGCCGATAGTGGAGATCCTGTGACAGTCGCTGGCGTGAGTTTGGTTGGTGCCACGTGTACGTCCTTGCATACAGTCTGCCCTCTGCATGACTGTTCATCATGCAACGCAGTCTGACACAACATGCCGAGCGGTTATTGGGTCACAGCTCTACCACTTTGTACCCTTGTATTTGGTCAACGTCTCTTTGTGCTTCTCCCTTCCGCATGGCTTTATCAGTGCTTTCTGCCCAGCGCGGAGTTGTAGGGATTAAGTCCTTTTGTTCTCAAGACTATGAGTTGCTCTCATTTTAGTCTTGGCCTTGTACAAGGTTTTAGGACTTCGCGGCTAGAGGATTGTTTGATCCGCGCAGGGTCAAGGGACCTGCGCTTCCAGGTCTAACTTGCCGTTGCGCAATGTGCGCAAGGTTTGTTGTACGACCTGCTAGTCTCAAGATTGCAGTACCGTTAGCATTGCGCGCAAGGTTTGTTAGGCAACCTGCTGGTTCAAAGAATGGCGCACCATTGCGCATTGCGCACAAGAGTTATCCTTTTGATGTCATTAGAGGGTATGATTACTTGTGACGGCGTAGAGTTTTTAGAACCATACCTTCCAATGAGTTTACCAAGTTATAAATAACCACAAACACTGAAGAAAACTTTATACTTGCAAGGGAAATTATATTTTTCTTTTTCTAATCCATTGATTTTCGACCGTTGGGAGATGAGTATGCCATTAATTAATTTTTTTTCGTTTCTTTATTATCAACAGCCATACGCTCCTGGCTCATCTTCCTGCCGCTGTCAATCCCATTTAAATACCACAACTACTAACCACACTTCATCATCGTCATCGTGTCAGATAGTCAGCGAGTTAGAAATTGCCATTAACGCTCTCTACTCGTGTTCTTAAGGTAAGTTAGTTTCCAATTTTGAAAATTTCGATTACATCCCAAGAGTCTTGAAGCTAGTAATTTTAGGGTTAAATGTACCAAACCTTGATTCTTACATTCATTTTTCTACAAACTTTATTGAAATTGTATTTTCGGTGCCCTAAACCTTCCGCAATTATGCTCTTTAATGATGGTTTCGTAACGTTTTAGAATCTTCAGAAATTTGATTTTCTGTAAATGGTCAACTCCTGAGGCACTTTGGTAGACTAAAATGCTACTACTTTTTATGTTTTGCCCTCGTCAATAGCTTCTGCTGTGATGAGTGGGATTATACTGCTACGTTTGTTTCTTTGTTTGTTTGTTTATTTTTTAAAGAGTATTGTGGATGGTGAAGGTGAAGAAGAAATGGAGGGGATGAGCAAGTTATCAGCACACTGGTGGTGGTTTGATACTCAGAACAACACCACCCCCAGGAAGTCTCCATGGTTACACTCCACTCTTGCAGGTAAATTATATACAGATTAACAGTAGTAAGATATCAGAGATGACAAAACAAAGGCGTTACTCTCCTATGTGAAAACGGGCTGGATCAGGTTGACCCGAATATCTTTTGCACGAAAAAATTACTAGTTTAGTTTTCCACTTTCATTTTACTAAGTAATACACCAAACTTAGGTGACCGCTTATGGACGTTAGTGTCATATTTAGCGGATAAGCTAAGATCAGTGATCCTCATTATATGTTAATTAGTATAGAGCTTTACCAAATTAACCTCTTATTAATTAGCTCTTTTGACCCATTGGCTTACGAAAATAGCCTTTGAGTAAGTTATGCAAACAAATCTTTGAATTTTGTTTAACTAACGAAAAATATATTTAAACCAGTGAGATTTGGCCACATGTCATTCCATTGGGCCAATTGGCGCAATGATTTAATCTCCTGCGCCAAAAATAAAGTTAATAAAAAAAATTGTTGGTTTAAGCCGAAAAGACAAGCACTGCCCCCGACATGATATCCATTGCGACACCATGACTTGCCGCTCCACAAGAAAGCGACACGTGTCCTTCCTGTTGAGCCGATTGGATTTGCATTGCACCAATTTGACATCTCTTGACGCAAGAGAATGGATCTGCTGTGCCGAATGACATGCACTCATTGGATTGATTTTTTTTTACATATTTATTAAAAATTTGTAACTTAGTCAAAAGGGCTATTTTTATAAATTTTTACCTGTTTGGGATAAGAATAACATGAACCATTATAGGATGGAAACTATATTTGCCTTCTATCTCTTTGCGTTCTCTTTAAATGTACAAGAATAAACAACATAAAACTTAGATTACCATTTTACGATACAGAACTGGACGAGAAGACAGAAGCAATGCTTAAACTCATCGAAGAAGATGCAGATTCATTGCCAAACGTGCAGAAATGTATTACAAGAAACGACCCGAGCTTATTAGCATCGTTGAGGAGCTATATCGAGCCCACCGCTCATTAGCAGAAAAATACGATCATATCAAATTCGAAAGCGGTAACCGCCACTTGAGTCCATGGACATCTTGCCCCTTACCCTTATCCAAATTCCGAACTTCCCCGTTAGTAAAAGAATCCGAAAAGTCATACTGACAGTTATTCCGAGTCTTTTGACTTTGACCATGATTACTGTGATTCTTGTGAATCTGTGATTGTTGATGATCTTGAACAACAAGAAATAGAAACTGATGAAGAAACCGAAAAAGTTACAATTGTCAATGATGAATTGGCGAACTTGAGGGAAGAACTCAACAGTCTGAGAGACGAAAACAAGATTCAAAACGAACAGTTGATTCAGAAAGATGAAGAGAAAAGAGAAGCTATAAGACAACTTAGTTTTTCTGTTGATTTTCTCAAGCAAGAAAATGTAATACTTAAAACAAAAGCTGATAAAGATTCTTTCAAGAACATCGGCAGCAGCAGCAGAAGCCCATTTGAGTTCACCAAAATGAAAGGGGTATTTTGGGGATTGTTATTTAATGGTGAATTACAGCTACAGTTCCCTTATAGAGGACCCCCCCCCCCCCCCCCCTGTTTTTCATTTTGAGGTGTAGATTTTACCGAAAATTATTTTGTTGTGTAAAAATATTGTGAAGATTTGATGTTCGTGTGTATTCGGGTTCAATCTATTTAGGTCTATGTTAGTTAAGTCGTTCATATATTGTCTAGTAGTTGTATTCGTGCTTGGTTCTGAAGGGTCATTCTTTGTTACTATAACAATGCTTGTAATATCAGTATTTGTATGTTGTATAAATGTAGATCTCTATAAAGCTTGCTTTCAACTTTTATGATCTTGTTTCTTTCCTGCATCTTTAAATTCCCAGTTTGAAATGGGTTATGGATCCCTGCTGGTTTCACAAAAGGTATACTTTTTAAATGATTGGTTTCATGAGTTTGTTTCGGTGATCAAACATTAATTTGCGATCAAGAACACAAGCGGTTCAGTCCTAAAACTTTGTTTGATATAGTAATGAAATACTTGTATATCCATAATGACAATCCATAAGAACCTAATCGCAGAAAATATAGAAACTCAACTTCAAGCGTGAGATCGCTATCCTTAACGCAATTTCACCCCGACCCTTCAATAGTGTTATGCACTTTGGGTTTGTGACAAATCTCTTCTGACGATACAAAGAAGCATGAGTAATATATGCTTCGTGTTTGTAAAATAAATTTTCAAGAATTTCAAACAGCTAGAATTATACGTGTGTGTGTAAGATAAGTTTTCGGTTTATTACATATAGACATCTTAGTGTCTCCTTTGAAAGGTGCCTTGATGAAAAGTCACAATGATTTATTGGTATATCAACGGGGTGGTCACACACATGTCAACGGGGTGGTCACACACACCTGTATGAACCATCAACTTTTGTAACCACCAATCTCCTAGATGACATTATTTTCAATTTTATTTATTATCGAAATAATATATCTTTCCTTGTAAAATTCTGTACAAAGACTATTTCGGGCGCATTAAAATATACTTTTTGACCCGTTATATATGCTCGGTTTGTCCCCTGTTTGTACATTGGATCCTTGTTAAAATTACAAGGTTGTTGATCCTTAAACCAATTGTGACTTGGCTCATGAGTAATTTTGTAATTGTCGAAAGTTGAGCTTAAAGTTACTGTTTTCTTGATTTTGCTTCCCTATTTCTTGAAGTTACGAGCTCAAAATGCAAACATAGTTTTTGTAACGGCAAACGCAAACATAGTTTTGAAATGGCAATCAAACCAATAGTCATTTTTTAAGAGACGTAAACTCACTACCTAAGATTGGTGGTGTAAACGTTTCGAGCCGATCCCAAGCTCGCCTTGGTTGATTTAAGAGATCTTGATTTCAGCTCGTGAGTAATTTTTCAAACTCCGGGTTGCCTTGTTTCATATGTATAGTTATTATATATGCATAAGTAATAAATATATTATGTAGTTATCGTACATATAATAATATTTACTACATTAAATCAACATAAATAACGGGTTGTTTTAGGCTTGTGAGTCTGGTTAAGCTCAATATACGTTTATTAAGTTACCTATCAGTTGATCTCATTTACGCTCCACTCAATCCAAGGCTTTAGGAATCCGATTTTGTGTAGTTTATGAATAGCTTGATCCGTTTACACCTTACCACCCAAAAGTTGTTGTATATGAAATAATTAGATGCAATGATCACTTGATCATGGTTTCACACGAGGTGCCAAAAAAAGTAGAAAACAACTACGATAAAAAGATAGCTAGTGCTTGCCAATAAAATAATAGTTATCTGCAATAATAATGCCCCAATGATCAACAACTATCATCCTTTGCTTAGCTCAGTCCTTAAAAAAAGGATTAAAGAAGTGAGGGAGACTGCTAAAAAGGCATGCTTTTAGTTCACTTTTGAATTTATTTAAAAAAGACAAATCTTATCACATGAACCACATGGCCACAAGAATCTAACAAAAATTACAAAAATTATAATATATTAATATATATATATATATATATATTATATATATTATATATACTCCTTGATAAGCCAAGAAAAGTTAAATCTACAAATAGTGACTAGAATTACAGATAAAAATGATTCACAACAAAACAAAAAAAGTACCTTACATGACCCTCATATCATAATGGATATGTCCAAATTGCCCTTAAAAACACTGCTCACTCACACTTTAACAGTGGTTAACATGACCACCACAATAGAAGAGACAGCCACCACCATTGAAGTACCAAAACTCCATGGAACAGAAGAGGAAACATGGTGTGAGCCAGATGGTGAGAGGGCCATGGTGTTGGGCCCAAAAGATGTTATGTCATCTGGGTTAGGTGGGCTTGGGCTAGAAGGAATGATGGGTAGTGATGCTTCAGTAGGTGAAAGTTCACCTTTACTAGGTGAAGGGAACAAAGGAGTGATGTCAGGAGATGAAGCAGGGGAATGAGATGATGATGATGATGGTTGTAATGCAGATGTTTTTGCTGCAAATGATAATGGGGAAGAAGGAGAACATAAAAGGCATAGAGCTATAAGGGAGATAAGTGTTGATGGTGCCATTAAATGATGTTTGTAATCAATGTGTTTTTTTTTGGGAATGGAGAGGAAGAAAGAATGTGGAGAGTGAAGGGTGATGAGAGAGTGGTTATGTAATGAATGTTAGAATGATTGAACCAGGAATCATATGGGATTGGAACATTGAGGTGTGTGGCATGTTCAACAAAAGTATCTACCTTTTTTCTTACTCAAACATAGGGAGGTTAAATGAAAACGTTAAATATCGCGAGAACCGTAAAAAAAAAAAGTTACTAGAACATGATAAAAAACAAGTGAAACTAAAAATTTCTTTTTATACTTGTCATTATTATTCGAATACAATTCTAAAAATTTAATTTACACATTTATATTTACGTAAATTCGGAACTAAAGAAAATTTACACATGTGTAAGTTTGCATTTACACATTTGTAAATTTGTTATATTTACACATACGTAAAAAATCTAGTAAGAGTGATTTTGAGAGGAGAAATGAATTATTTGATGTTGTAATTCTTCTTTTGATGTTGTATTTTAATTAAAATGATGATTGTATTAAAAATGGTTTTGATTGGTTTTCTCATTCGTTCTCACGGTTCTCGCAATATATATATACTATATATATAACATATATATATACATATATATATATATGATATTGTAAATCAATAATCAGGATTTGATGATAAAAATAAATTAGTGTATTTTATGATTTGAAGATGTAATACGATTTGTAACATTTTAATCTGTGGGTTTGCAAAAAAACGGGGGCAAAACTCGCATAGGAAGTCTTTAAGTTCTCACTACTCGTAGGAGTTTTCTCTTGTTCTAGATCCTATATATATAGGATAAGGATCCGTTAGCAACAACCCTTTATTGTGAGAACCAGTGTAAACACAACCAAAAATAACCTAAAAAAAATTAAAAACACACAAAATATTTTTTTATTAAATTTCGTCACTAAAAATTAAAAGAAAACGTTTTTAGCATTTAGTTGTGGGGTTTAGCTTTTAGCATTTAGTTTGGGTGTGGTGGGTAAGGGGAGATTTAGGTTTTTAGGGGCGTGGGGGTGAAGGATACACATTTATAAAGGATATATATACATTTATTAGAGAAATGATTGGTGATACATATAAAGAATATTTGTAAACGATGAATTTTTACCAAGTTAGAGAGAAGATACTTGAAAAAAAAAAGTATCGACTGAAAAATCAAAGAGAGAAAGTAAGACCGTTTAGTTTTTTTTAAAGGATAATTTCATAACAAAAGCACCAGACCTAGCAAGACGCTAGGCCATAGAACAACCACCCAACGTTACATCAAACATTTATACCAATCTTTCCATTCTATGTTTCTACTAGGAGACCTATTTTTGATCCACAAAAAACTACATGACATAATATCCTTCTGGATTTTTGCAATAGAAGCCTGTTTGTTCGAGAACACGACCTCGTTCCTAGTTTTCCAAATATACACCACGACACCGTGAACAGCATAGACTGGACCAACTTCTGTTTCTTTTTCTCCAGCTTCACATATAGGTACGCATTGATTAAATCCCGAATGTAGGACAGTTTAGTTACCATTAGTTTCAAGTGATGATGATATTTGTGTTGCCCCAAACTCCTTATTTGTTTCCCAAATCACAAGTCTCAACAACTTTTTTTATATGATGATGAATTAAAATTAAAATATCCACCATTCTCTAGATTCTTAGTTTACAATTATCTCACAATACAGAAGTAATAATCATAGTTACCATCAAAGAGACCCACTTTTAATCATACAACAACAGTAATAGTTCATGTGTATTATGTGTTTTACAATCACATTCTCACCTTTTTAAGAAAAAGAAAATCTTTTTCATCATTGTCATTTATATCTTATCGTTTGGTAAAAGTATGTTCCATTTAAAATAATTTTTATAATATGTAGAACTGTAGAAGAATAAGGCTAGAGACCCCATCCAACAACTGTCAAAGACCATGCATGCAAATGATATTGTTTCAAACTTTGCGAAATTTCAAAGTTGATACCTACTTTTATTATTATTAACCTTATAAGTCAAATACTTATTTGATTTATTGTAATTTTATGATAATATATTATACAGTATATTTAATTTTTAATGAAGGTTTAAGAAAATTTATTGTTATTGTTTTTGAAATGATAAGAACACACTACACATACATATATCAGGCCATGTGTTTATATTTATTTTGAAATGAAGGTTTAAGATATTACATTTTTAGTAATAATCCTATCTTTATATTTATAATTGTTTAGTTATTACATAATATTATAAATATTGTTTGTGTTAGAAAATAAAAAAAAAGGTTAGCAATGTTGAATGGTGAATAATCAGCAGTTGAATGATGTGGTGAAAGATGGTGATGTGATGCTAAAACAACAAATAGTGATAAATGTTGAATGAGAAGTATAAGATTGGGTGGTGTGGGATGAAATCCCTAGTGACTTTATCGTGTCACGTAAGTGCCACATTAGCACTAATTGGACAAGGGCTTCATTGTTAACTGTTTTACCGTGAGATAAAACCCCTATCATCATTACTCAATCATTTTTTTAAATTAGATTTATAATAAAACTAAACAACAAATAAACTAAATACATAAATATTAAAATTTAAACACGCCACATTACCATTAAAAGGTATTGTCGAAGTCGCCACATAAGGCTCTTCATGTGTCCTCCAAGATCATGTTATGCAAGATAATACACGTATAAATTTCGTTTCTCATTTATTACTTTTCAATCATGGGTGAGGGTTGGGCAATGATGCTCCATCGTTTCTTTAACACTCGAACGCCCATTTGACATCTTTTCTTGTCGACTCATGTTTCTTCTTGTAACACACTCGTTTAACGTTATCTGGACACGAAAGAGTTTTCACCAACGTAGCCCACTTCTGATAAATACCATCGACAAGATAATACTCATGTTTATACTCCACATCATTTGCATAAAATGATGAATCTGGTGCAACCCCGTCTACGACAACATCGTACAGTATTGATGATTGTAAAACTTGGATATCATTGTTTGCACCGGCCGTACCAAAGAACGCATGCCAAATCCATAGATCTTGAGATGCAACTGCCTGTAGTATTAGGGTTGGACCAGCGTGGTCACCTCGATGGTATTGCCCTTTCCAAGCAGTTGGACAAACAACCCATGACTAATGCGTGGGCTTCATATAAAAGTGGGATGTCGAAAGTCGTGAATTCCTCAAGTATCGTCGTCTTCCGTAGAGGTTGATAACACCTAATAATATTCAAATAGTATATACAAGTATTTTTAAATTACAACAACAACAACAATAATAATAATAATACCTTCACATAAATTGTCAAGACTCTGATGGTATACTCTTTCTGACATTCGTAAATACTTGTCACATGTATTTTCTTGTCATGCCATACACCGGCTAACGAATTGCGGTTGTACGTTTTTGCAAACTAGAGAATCCAAGTTTACGCTTTGCATCTTCTTTTTGTTTGAAATGTGTATACACGCATTCTAAATCACCGAAAAATCTCAAAAAAAGTCGGCGACTCATACAAAAGCAACGTCGAAAGTGTTTATCATCGTAAAAGTTGATGAGTAAAATAATCATTTCGTTCAAAGGGTCCTTTTCTTGTACGTATGTGGCTCGGACGATTCAGCTTCGTCTCTTAAAAATTGAGCTGCCTCTTTAGCGGCTTGGATAATCAAGTAGTTGAGAATTCCTGTGTTTTCACGAGATGAGTTGGATGGCAAGTCGGAAGACATTTTTACGAAAAGGTAGAGAGAGTTGAAAGTGTGTGAGAATTTAGAATGTTTTGTGAGTTGTGATTGGGTTGAATGATTTGTATTAATATATATACAGATTGAATTGTTTTTTTTAATGACTGTTGCCAAACGTCCATCATCATAATCATTACCACTTTCCATGCATTGGCGCTCGCCAAGCAACCAACAAACCCACCTACAACGACCCGTTCTAGCCCCTTGGAAATGGTGTTGGGGGCGCGCCATCATGCGTAGGTGACATGGGCGCTACCCCACACCGTATATCTAGATAGGATAATAAGATATCACATACATCAAACCATCAATCACAATTGTGTGTATTTTAAAGGAAATATATGATTTTTGTAGGTATTACAATTATGTTCTATTGATAGTTGAAGTTAAATAATCATGGATTTATTGGTTTCAAAAACATTAATTATAAAGAAATATTTAAAGCTATGTAACATTTTTTAACAGCAAACTAACCTAGTTTTAACACTTATATACTTGTATTTTGTAGGATTTGAACGCTCCACCTCTTGGAGATAGGGAAGGCACTTTACCATCACTCTATATTCCCTTGGGGACTCTAAAGCTGCTATGTAACATGGACATGACCCGTATATACCTCGTTTATCGAAGCATATTAAAAGGGGTTTATGTGTTGTAAGTGAGTTGTAATCAAATCGCAAAACGAGCCATAAACATCTTGAACTTACACAAATTATATGGTGCTATCTATAGAGAGGACATGTTTATATATAATGCAACCTAAAAAGGACATGCATATTAAAAATAATAGGATTAGAAGAAACGATTTTTATAGCCTCATGTCGTGTTGGGAAATGACAAATTGACAACTCTGTGTTTTATAGGACACTAAATATTAGTTGGTTAAGAAAAACTCTGGTAAACCAAATACATTTGTATACATTTAGATAGTTTTAGACAAATCAATAGAATAACATCATAATTCATACTGCAGCATGGCAGCATATACATATAAATAGGCTTGTGTTAAGAGTTTTGTTTGTTTGTTTATTTATTTATATCGAATAATTAGATTTTGGTGAGATGGCATTGTGTGAAAACAGGGTGTCGAATGGTTTATTAAAGGGACAAGATTGTACATGAGATTGACTCTTTTGTCTTCCTACTCCCAATTTTTTTATAGATAACAAAAAAAACTAATCAAATGTAATAAAATTTACTTCTAAATTTATTTTGTAGCATTCCGACGCGGATATATGATGCGCTCGTGAGTCTTGGTGGCATTAACCAGAAGAAACGGGCACGTTTGGGTTTGGGATGTGGGCATCTTTAGATGGCAATTGCGGTGGCAGTTAGGCGTAAATCAAATGGGTCGAAGGATTGGAAGAAGATGACTGTGATGATAATGTGAAAGACAATGTGGCAGATTTGAAATCCAGAAATGACAAAAAATGTAACGGTACTATGAACGGTGGAAGAGATCAAAGTGATGTTTTTATGGCTAAAGGTAGATCAAAATTTAATAATTTGAATTGAGAGAGCTGGTGTTAGTTTAATATTAGAGATAATTGCACTTTTATTTTAGGTTTACAACTTGTCTGGCCCGTGTTCTATAAGTAAATAAGGAACGATCACGAGGTAGGGTGTTTTTCTTTATTTTCTTTCCTTTTCATAGGGTCAGGAGTTAGGACTCAGGAATGATGAAAAATTAAGGAGAGGAAGAGATGGTGAGAGATCTTAGAAAACATTAAATGAGAGGAAAGCGAGGGTGGGGATGGGAACGTATGGATTTTTAAGTTTGTTTCCTTTTCATTTTTCTAGTATTTCTTTATCTATATATTTTTAATTTTTTAAAAGTGAGTGATTGGAAAGAAAATAAGTGTTTATAAGAATTTTTTTTAAAGATAAACCTTTATACACAAAACAACCAGCAAGAACAAACTCGAACCAACAAAACAACCAAGTTACATGCTAATTACAAAAATTAAAACTACACCATTGATCTCAGTTAAACTACAGTTTGGACCTATATTTCATCCATAAGAAGCCCATAGTAATTCATCCAAGGTGTCCCTAATATCAACTCTGTTTGATCTAAACACTACCTCATTCTTGTGTTTCCATATAAGCCAGCACCCAATTTTAATGACACATTCGACCAGTTTACTTCTGACCCGGTCTTCCGATATTACCTTGTGCATACTCCATATATCAGATGTCGAGAAAAGAAACGAAGGAGGCAACTTACACCATACCGAAATTTTGTGCCAGACTATCGTTGCCACCAAACAAGCCGAAAACAAGTGATCCGAGAATTCCTCCACCTCACCACATAAGGGGCATGAAATCGAGCCAATGCTGATCCCGTGTCGTGCCAGAGCCATTCAAGTTGAAAGCCTATCCTGAGCCAGGCGCCATCAAAAAATATTTACTTTCTTTGATAACCAAGAAACTCATCCAGCATTGTAACCATCTTTATTTAAAGCCGGTTTTGCCATCAGACTCTAGAGATTTAACCGAGAACCCTTCCTCCGCATTAAGAGACCAAATCCAAGAATCCATCTAGTCACTTAGAGAAACTTGCTGAACATGGCCACACATCTATTTAATTCATCCAACTCAACTAAGAAAACAATTATCTACTCGAGTTCCACACATAACATGCTACCATGGTTGAACACCCTTTCATTGACATAACATTGTTTGGATTTTTCAAGATTAAAGAGAGCTGGAAAAAGATCTTTGAGACACGCGCCATTTAATATGTGTCTAGCCATAAACGTATTGACTCACCATTACCAACAATGCCTTGAATGAAACTTCTTAACTGAATGTCTTGAACCCAAAGTTCCCCTTCCACTTTGATTATATTGTTCCATGTTCCGGACATCCTGTTTTTAAAGGCATGAATTCCCACCTTCTATGTAACATTGCAAATAATTTTCAATAACCCAGTTATAGTTTTAATCGAATACCCAGTTATAATTTTCATTGCATATTTATTGCTCAAATTTATTTTAAACGATACATAATTAATAAAATATTAGAATTTAAAAACCATAATTAAAAATTACTAATAAATAATGAACAAAAAAATTAATGTAGACGCCGGGTTTATCCGAACCGGGTCTCGCCTATAACCAAACACACTTCACACCACTACATTGCACGTGTTTTGTTTATTAAATCGGAAACATATACCTTATATAGCCGAGTTACTATATAAAACCTGCAACGTCAGTTTCAACTTCCGAATTCACTCGTCAAGATCAAATCGCGGAAATTAAGGAAGAAACGGCTTCTGTTTGATTGCAAATGGATATAACTGATGACAAACATCAGTTATAACCGAAGACTCAAATCAATTTCGTTCATAAACCGTGACCAAAACTTTAAATCACCTCTACCTATAAATACTTCTTATCAATCATTCTACACCCAACACTTTCAATAATTCTCGAGTTACACTGATTCCAGTCCTCTGTTCTTATCGGAAATTCGATTCTGATTCGGAACTGTTATCGCCGGAAGTTATCGCCAGAACTCTACGATTGTCGGTAAAATTCTTTTTAGTATTCCTATAGATTATTAATATCATGTTTAGAGTATAAGCAGCACACTAACAACATTTTTTTAATCAGTCAGAATCAAGTTCAGTATTGGATTATTTTTAGATGAAATGATGAGTTTCGAGTCTGTGTATAAGTATATTTAAAATCGGGTTACAACGGGTTAGACACACAGTCCAGTGGTGGACTGTGTGCATAATTTATATATACGTCCCAAGTTCGAGTATGAATCAAGCCCTTATTGCCAAAATAAAAACCGGTTTTTCTTTTTAACTAAATGCGGTAACTTTCAGTAAGTGGTTAAGTATAATGGGAAATCTGTTTTGAACGGGTTAGACACCCACCCAACTGGTTGGGCTGGGTGCAAAACAAGTTGCAGACACGGGTTCGAGCCTCAGTAAGCACACCGGTTTAATTGATTTTCAAAAAAAAAAAAAAACCTTTTTAAATTAAATAAAATTCTGAATAATCTAAATAGTATATAAATATAATTAAAATCAGGAATATTTCGGGTTAGACACGTAGCTCAGTTGGTAGAGCTGCGTGCACGTATACGGGAGGTCACGAGTTCGAACCTCACTCAGCGCACATAATTAACACGGTCTAACCGGTCAACGGTCAAAAAGTCAAAATTTTTATTTTCTTTTTATTTATTTATTTTATTTAAAAAATCAATTAAAAACACTTAAAAATAATATTTTTGAAGTTAGAAAATTTCCTTAAACTCACAAAAATAAATCTAACAATCCCATTAAGAAAACTAATTAAAAATATTAATCTCAAATAAAAGTTTATTTATTTATCGAATTATTATGTTATTATTTAGGTTAGTTTCTCTCGTGGTTAAATCCAAATTCGTGCGCATTCATCATCAATCCAAGAAACGCACCCACTGTGAGTGAATTCTTACAAATTCCCCTTTTTATTCATGTTTTTGGGTGTATCATGTGTCGCTTAAATTAATTCGCTTATTCAAACTCGTGCCATTACCATTTATGATCTAAACTTATAATGTAAATATTGTTTGTTGTGATGTGTGTTTACATATTGTCAAGTTACGTGCAATCATTCATTAGGCCCATCAGTTCCTCGTGGGAGACGAGTTGAACATCGCGTGCCTCAAAATCATTCATTAGACCCATCAGTTCCTCGTGGGAGACGAGTTGAACATCGCGTGCCTCAAAATCATTCATTTGGTGTGTGCGTGTGTATTATTTGATATTATGTGTTTTGTGATTTAATTTACATTTACGTTTACTCATATTTGGTTATGCACAATTTTATTCAAATAACCAACATAACTAATCCTTTCAAATGTTTAAATAAGATTCACTCGCCAACTTTTTGTTGACCCAAAACCCTATTTTTACACATGATACAGGTGAACAGGTTGAAGCAAGGGACACATAGGAAATTGTCTTAGAAGAAAAATAATGAAGTTACAAAAAATGTATTTGAACATGTTGTATTTGTATGCTTATTGTAATGTTCTTTAAAAAGAAATAATAATATGAAACTTTATAGTAAATGTCATGAGCTTTGATGAAAACCCAATCATGCCCCGATCACCTTTTTCCGCTGCGAGTCGGGGTGTGACAGATTGGTATCAGAGCTTTTGACTATAGGGATATATGATAGGTTATTAGACCCTTAAAGCCTATACTATAGTTAATTAGATTTTAATTGCTTATGTGGTTACATGCAAACTCATGATGTTTATTTGTTTCATATTTATTACACACACAAACGCATGCAAACACTTCCACTATTATTTTGTGTGATACTTAATGAGTTATACTTATTGTCAAACATAACAAGCTTACATATACATTCATCACGCATATTTCAATGTCCACATATCCACATTATCCTCATATTCCTGTATTCAAAGATTTTGTCGCATTTTTCGTTTTTCAATCTCATCAAAGTGAGTTCTACGACGGGCATGTAGTAACTGTAAGGGTACTAGTACCGGTAGTCGGAACGTCCTGTCTAGGTTGGCATTCGTATAAATCCAATATAACGGACCAGTTTGCCTACCTGGGGACTAACGACGAGAGTACGAAGGACCTATTAGGCCAAAGCATGCCACACCAAACGTCGTTCGAACTAACCCCACTTTGAGGTGTCACCGTGTCCACACCTGGATGCACTCCGAATTTCATACGTTACATTCATATTTCTCGATTTTCTCCGGGTTTAGTGTACGTTACCAGGCTAACACATGCAAACCATATGAAAGACCCGGTAATCATGGGGGCCCACATGATTACGAAGGTGAAGTATGGCGGCATGCAAGGCCCGACTACGAGCAAAGCCAAGACATCCTATGATGTAGTAGATTTATTATTCTTATTATTTATGAATGTTCATTCCTAAATACGACACATGACACCTAAAACGTCAAACTCATACTCTCGATGCGTATTCCTTATAGATGTCTTCTAGTCTCGCTCGTAGAAAAATGAAAGCAAGAAAATCCCGCGAGCGCATGGCTGCCCAAATCGCTCAACAAATGGCTGCCGTAATACCCAACATCGTAATTCAAGTACAACAGGCCCTTACCGCTAATCCCGTCAACCCAATCCACCAAGAAGATCAAAACATTGTCAATCCTTCCCCAAAAGCCACTAAATGCACCTACAAAATTTCAAATCCTGCGATCCTCCAAAATACGAAGGGACTGAAGGTGTCACCGCTCTCCTCCATTGGTTTGAGGAGATGGAAAACACCTTTCTCAATTGCGACTTCCCCGATGATCGCAAGGTGCGATATGCTACCGGTCGTTTGTTTGGAGTAGCACTTACATGGTGGAATACAGAGAAGGCCAAGCGAGGTACTGAGAATGCAATGACTTTGACTTGGGAAGAATTGAGGGAGATCATGACAAGACGTTTCTGTCCAAGAAGCGAAATCAAGAATTAGAGGATGAGTTCCATTCTTTGAAACAAAAGGAGGGCGACCACACCACATACAACAAGAGATTTCTTGAGTTGAATCAGATGGTCCCCAACTTGTTCACTCCTCTCTACCGTTTGATCGAGAATTACATTCGAGGTCTTCCTTCAAAAATTCAAGACCCTGTAATAAGTACCACACCTGCAACTTTGGAAGCAGCAATGGAGTTAGCTACAGAGCTCACCGAAAACCGCATACGGAATAAGGACTTCAAGGAGGAGAAGAAGAAGGATAAAGCATCAACTGAAACCTCAAACTCCACCCAAACCGAATCCCCTTCTCAACCCATTTCTAAGAGAAAACGAGATGGGCAAACTTTCGCTGTCACCCAACGCAATCAACCAACTCCACAAGCCGTACCCCTCCAAGCTATCCCAATCACTCAAGTAGCACCCAACTCAACTTACCCAAATAAGAAACCTTACATTGGACCTCACCCTCAATGCAACACCTGTTTTTTATCACCATCCATCTACCTTACCTTGTCGACTATGTGCGAATTGTGGACGCTATGGTCATTTGAGCAAGGTTTGCCGCGCCTCTCAAAACCAAACCTCACTCCCTACTCAAAACATGATCCAAACATATCAACAACCCCAATACCCCATGTTTCCATATGTTCGAGCTTGTTTTAATTGTGGCGACCCTACCCATTTTAGAAACACGTGCCCTCGATTGGTTAACATCATAAACGCCCCAGCTCAAGCAAACCCAGTTAACCAAGTAAATCAAGCAAACCCAGCTCCACCGCCAGCAAGAGGAAGAGCTTACAACATCAACGCCAATCCTGTTGAAGATAATAACGGCCCAAACGAATCACTCAACTAGTCTTCCCTCACCAAGAATCAAGACTCAACTCCAACCGTCTAGTTTTTATGTTTTCTTTATGTTATCTCAATCTCTATGTATCTCAATTATAAATTTGAAATTTATGTATCCAAGAATCTTAATGCAAATTACTATTTCAGTTTTGTTTTATACTCACTGATTTAACATTCATATCATCATACATCTCGACGTATCTCAATCTCATCATTCAAAGAAGTTGGGTTGTGTCTCACTTTTACATAGACTAACCCCTTCATCATAACAAACGAGAGAGCTACTGTCATCATTCAGTCATGTATTCTTTCAGATTTGAGACTCAAGTTTTGGTTGTTGTGTTTGTTTTGTAGATTTTAGAGTCACATAGAACTAATTATAACTTACTGACAAAGCCAATGAAAATTTGACAAAAATATGGTGGATACGCCGCTGGTACTTCCTATATATAAGTATTTTTGTCAAAGGATCAAAAGCATTGTCAGGCAGTTATGAGAAGTTCCGTGTAGGTTTTTAATATCGTCATGGTTGAAGTTTTGTTTCAAACATATCATTCCCCTCAAAACCCTTATGCGTGAGATCATACCTAGTCAATCAACTCTGTTTATCCATGTTCCGCATTCTTATATTTTAGGCATCAAAAAGCGATTCCTGTAGCAAATTATTCAACCGTTACTAGGAACGTTACCGCCTCAAATAAAATTTAAACTCTCACCCTCATTTTATTATGTAATTGTCAAATTAAAACACCCATCCTTCAAGTCAAATATACCGCTACTACTTAAATTTCGGGACGAAATTTCTAAAAGTAGGGGATACTGTAACATTCGTCGAAAAACGGGTTTCCAAAACCCGCTTCGTTTATTAATCGAATACCCAGTTATAATTTTCATTGCATACTTATTGCTCAAATTTATTTTAAACGATACATAATTAATAAATATATTAGAATTTAAAAACCATAATTAAAAATTACTAATAAATAATGAACAAAAAAATTAATGTAGACGCCGGGTTTCGAACCCGGGTCTCGCCTATAACCAAACACACTTCACACCACTACACTACACGTGTTTTGTTTATTAAATCGGAAACATATACCTTATATAGCCGAGTTAGTATATAAAATCTGCAACTTCAGTTTTAACTTCCGAATTCACTCGTCAAGATCAAATCGCGGAAATTAAGGAAGAAACGGCTTCTGTTTGATTGCAAATGGATATAACTGATGATAAACATCAGTTATAACCGAAGAATCAAATCAATTTCGTTCATAAACCGTGACCAAAACTTTAAATCACCTCTACCTATAAATACTTCTTATCAATCATTCTACCCACACTTTCAATCATTCTCGAGATTACACTGATTCAAGTCCTCTGTTCTTATCGGAAATTCGATTCTGATTCGCCGGAACTCAAGTTATATTCGCCGGAAGTTATCGCCAGAACTCTACGATCGTCGGTAAAATTCTTTTTAGTATTCCTATAGATTATTAATATCATGTTTAGAGTATAAGCAGCACACTAACAACATTCTTTTAATCAGTCAGAATCAAGTTCAGTATTGGATTATTTTTAGATGAAGATGATGAAGTTTCGAGTCTGTGTATAAGTATATTTAAAATCGGGTTACAACCGGGTTAGACACACAGTCCAGTGGTGGACTGTGTGCGTAATTTATATATACGTCCCAAGTTCGAGTATGAATCAAGCCCTTATTGCCAAAATAAAAACCGGTTTTTCTTTTTAACTAAACGCGGTAACTTTCAGTAAGTGGTTAAGTATAATGGGAAATCTGTTTTGAACGGGTTAGACACCCAGCCCAAATGGTTGGGCTGGGTGCAAAACAAGTTGCAGACACGGGTTCGAGCCTCAGTACGCACACCGGTTTAATTGATTTCAAAAAAAAAAAACCTTTTTAAATTAAATAAAATTCTGAATAATCTAAATAGTATATAAATATAATTAAAATCAGGAATATTTCGGGTTCGACACGTAGCTCAGTTGGTAGAGCTGCGTGCACGTATACGGGAGGTCACGAGTTCGAACCTCACTCAGCGCACATAATTAACACGGTCCGACCGGTCAACGGTCAAAAAGTCAAAATTTTTATTTTCTTTTTATTTATTTATTTTATTTAAAAAATCAATTAAAAACACTTAAAAATAATATTTTTGAAGTTAGAAAATTTCCTTGAACTCACAAAAATAAATCTAACAATCCCATTAAGAACACTAATTAAAAATATTAATCTCAAATAAAAGTTTATTTATTTATCGAATTATTATGTTATTATTTAGGTTAGTTTCTCTCGTGGTTAAATCCAAATTCGTGCGCATTCATCATGAATCCAAGAAACGCACCCACTGTGAGTGGATTCTGTCACACCCCGACCCGCAGCGGAAAAGGTGATCGGGGCATGATTGGGTTATCATCAAAGCTCATGACATTTATTATGCGTTTCATATTCATTAATACAAATTAAATGGAAAATTACAATAAATGTTACAACATGTTCTAACTAACAATCTAAACTTCTTTGTTCTCTTCTAAGGCATATCCTATGTTTTCCTTGCTTCAACCTGTACACCTGTATCATGTGTAAAAGGGTTTTTGGATCAACATAATGTTGGCGAGTGAATCCTATGGAAAACATTTGAACAAATTTATTTAAATTGATTATGAAATATGTGCACAACCAAACATGAGTAAAAATAGATGTAAACTTAAACAACAATCATAAGATATTAAATGAAACACACATGAACAATAATGGAACATTTAGAGGCACGCGATGCTCAACTCGTCTCTCGCGAGGAACTGAGGGGCCTAATGAATGAATTGTATGAACATGATAATATAAATGACACAACTACAAACAATATAAACTCAATGATACACACATGAACAATAATGGATTTGATTTGAGGCACGCGTTGTTCAACTCGTCTCCCACGAGGAACTGATGAGCTTTATGATTGAGTTTCATATAATTTGACAAAAGGAAATAAGTAATCACAACAATATAAACAATCTAAGTTTAGGTCATGATGTGGTATGGCACAAGTTTAAATAAATAAGTTATTTATTTTCATAACACATGACACACCCCAAAACGTGTAATTTAAAAGGGGGAGTTGTAAGATTCACTCACAGTGGGTGCGTTCGGTTGATGATGTTGAATGCACGCGAAGTGGTTTTAACCACGAGTGAGTTTAACCTAGATAAATCGCATTATGGTTTGGTAAGTAAACGGATTTTATTAATCTATTTTAGTAGGATTGTTGGGTGTATTTTTGTGAGTTTGAGGCTATTTTCTAACCTTAAAAATGTTATTTTTAAGTATTTTTAATTGATTTTTAATTAAAATAATTAAATAAAAATAAATAAAAAAAATATTTTTTTCTGACCGTTGACCGTTGACCTGACCGTTGACCGGTTCGAATCGGAATACAAGTGCGCTGAGTGAGGCTCGAACCCGAGACCTCCCGTACGCGTGCACGCAGCTCTACCAACTGAGCTACGTGTCTAACCCGTTATAAATCTGATTTTAATTATATATATATATTAATTAGTTTAAACCGAAAATCATTTTATTTCAAAAACAGTTTAAGCGAATCGGACGTGCACTCCACAGGTCTCGAACCCGGGACCTGTGGCTTAAACTAACACACAGTCCACCGCTGGACTGTGTGTTTAACATGTTATATAATCCGATTTTTATTATACTTAAATACAAATTAGTTATTTCCTTTTCTGCCTTATTTAAAAAGAATAGATAATTGTTCGAGTCGGTGCAGAAGACCGGACTCGAACTCGTGACCTGTGATATAAACATACACACAGTCCACCGCTGGACTGTGTGTCTAACTTGGTTATTATTCCGGTTATTAATATACTTAACATATATTTGTGGCGACTCCGGTTCAGTTTAACAAAAAAATGATTTTTATTAAGGCGACGTGTGTGAAACGGGATTCGAACTCGAGACGTTTGTATGTTTAATGTGCACACAGTCCACCGCTGGACTGTGTGTCTAACCCGATTAATAAGTTGATTTTAATTATACTTATAAGATACCGAACTTCATCTTCTTCGATGAGTTTTAAGCAGGCTCGACAACAGACTGGTTCGAGGTTTTATAACATGTTATTTAGTGTTTTCCAGTTCATTATGGTGAGATAAAGGTGAAAAGAAAAGGAAAATAAGCGAAGAGGTATACCGACTGGACCCTCTGTTTTCCGGCAGAAACTCCGGCGACAGCAATCACCTCCGGCGACGTGTGTCTTGCAGCAGCGAGTCTCCAGAAAGTTTACAAAATATGTGGGTAACTTCGGTATAAGTTTAGGAGGTTCAAAAAGGCTCGGAATTGAGGAAACCGGTTTTCCGGCGATGAGCAGAGAAATTCCGGCGAGTGGAATTACGCCGAGAAAAGGTGTGGTTTTGAGCGAAAAGGTTTGCAGTGGGTTGTGGGTGAATTGATAGGGAAAATCGAGATGTATTTGGTCTGATTTCCGACTGGATTCATCGGTTATAAAAACTCCGGCGGTTATGACTTTGGTCGCGGACTCAAACATCGGTTATAACCGATGTCCTAATAATAGTTTACGTTATAACTGAAAACATCGTTAAAAGCTCGCGAGATTACCGGGATTCCGACGACTGAACTTTTGGGCGCCGGTTTTGAATTCGTAACGTCATGATATCAATTAAATAATTCTAATATTTAACAAACAACATCCGTGGCGCAGTGGTTCAGTGTTATGTGTTAAGTTTGTTTCCGGACCGCTCACTGACCCGGGTTCGAAACCCGGCAGAGGTATTTTATTTTTATTTTGCGATTTTTGACAGTTTTTCAAAAACTAATTATATATTCTTGTATAATAATTGATTATGTATCGTTTAAAATTATTTTGGGCATTTAATTCGCAACGAAATTTTTGACTGACTGTTCGGTTGATAAACGGAGCGGGTTTGGTAAATCCGTTTTTGACGGATGTTACAAATTCTTACAAATTCCCCTTTTTATTTATGTTTTGGGGTGTATCATGTGTCGCTTAAATTAATTCGCTTATTCAAACTCGTGCCATTACCATTATATGATCTAAACTTATAATGTAAATATTGTTTGTTGTGATGTGTATTTACATATTGTCAAGTTACGTGCAAATCATTCATTAGGCTCATCAGTTCCTCGTGGGAGATGAGTTGAACATCGCGTGCCTCAAAATCATTCATTAGGCTCATCAGTTACTCGTGGGAGACGAGTTGAACATCGCGTGCCTCAAAATCATTCATTTGGTGTGTGCGTGTGTATTATTTGATATTATGTGTTTTGTGATTTAATTTACATTTACGTTTACTCATATTTGGTTATGCACAATTTTATTCAAATAACCAACATAACTAATCCTTTCAAATGTTTAAATAAGATTCACTCGCCAACTTTTTGTTGACCCAAAACCCTATTTTTACACATGATACAAGTGAACAGGTTGAAGCAAGGGACACATAGGAAATTGCTTTAGAAGAAAAATAATGAAGTTATAAAAAATGTATTTGAACATGTTGTATTTGTATGCTTATTGTAATGTTCTTTAAAAAGAAATAATAAATATGAAACTTTATAGTAAATGTCATGAGCTTTGATGAAAACCCAATCATGCCCCGATCACATTTTTCCGCTGCGGGTCGGGGTGTGACATTCTAGACGTTTGATGAAGAGCGAGCACCACCCTACACCAAAGCTTTTTTTGTTCATTCTTAAATCGCCATACCCATTTTGCTAATAGACTTCGATTGAAATCTAAAAGAGACTCTAAGACCCAAGCCGCCATCTTTAATTGCTGCCATAGTGTCTTTCCATTTTACCCATGCCATTTTATGTACTTCATTTGATCCTCCCTAGAAAAAATTTCTTCTAAGGTGTTCTAACTTATCAATCACCTTAACCAGGGCCCTGAAGAGGGAAAAATAATAGATGGGAAGGCTGTCTAGAACCGACTTGACGAGTATGACCATTCCTCCAAGCAAGAGATTAGAGGCTTTCCACTTAGTGAGCCTGGTTTCAAAGGTGGGTCACCGACTTGATGAGCGTGACCCTGTTATTTTTTGTTTCTAGTCTTCCCCGTTAGAGATGCACTAATGTATTTATTTGTTTACAATTAAACTTAAACAAAAAAAACTTATAAATTATTACATCTGTCAATTTTTAATTGTTTAAATCGTATATAAAATGAAATTTAATTAGCAAAGTAAAAAATATACGTTATTACTTATGGAAACAAAATGTAATAAAGTCGTATGTAAAAAAATGTTGTTTTATTTAAAAAAAAAATATTTTAATAAAGGTGAAGATGAAAAAGATAAATTAAGTGCACTAGCCTCCCGCATGTGTGGGGTACAAGGGCGTGGTGTGAACTTAGGCTTGACCATGCATTTTGACATCTCGAAGCTGTTACTTAACATCACATGACAGTAATATTAGGGTTATGATAAATACACCAACGCTATAGGACTAATATATTAATTTAGTCAAAAAAAGTAATGATTCGATTACTTTTAAATATTTTTTATTGTTAAGTTAAATGATGATGAAGTCAGTAGAGTGATGATTAGGTACTTTTTACATTATTTCAATTCTAAATAAAAAAAATAATGATTAAGACTTTTATATATTTTTTTATATTATATATTATCACCACTTTTAATTCAATATTATTAAATAAATTATCAAGACTCTTAAATGTAAATACGAAATTTCAAAAGTTCATCATAAATAGATAAAGATACGAGTCTATAGTAAAAAAAGTAAACATGCAAATATTAAAACAATTGGAGATTTGCCTACTTGATCGACCATTCAAATTATATATTGGTTTGAATTGTATGTGACATCTATAATCAACACGTGTGGAAAAGCACGCCAAATATCAAATGATATCGGGCGAACAAAAAATAAATTTTCTAACTCATTAAACGTGCTTGTAGTAATGTCATAAACATAACCATTAGAATGCAAAAGGGACATGAGAACTTGCATTGGAGATTTGCCTACTTGATCGACCATGTGAATTTTATTGTGTGCGTTGTAAATAGTCCTAGTGTAGACACATTACTTGGATTGCGCTCCTTAAGCATTGAAAGAATATCACGTGGTGTCACATTCATTCTTGTCAAATCTGCAACCAAACTAAATTCATCTTTGGAAAGTCTTTTTGCATATGGATGACCCTCCATATATAGTACAGGTTGAGGGTTATGTTCATCACATATCACCCTTAAGGTCGAATAATCATCGTCATCTGAATATTTTCCTTCTAATTCGAATGGACAATTTGTTTTTTTGGTGCCGGAAAGTTTACTTGAATCGTTAACTTTATATTCGCCGCCACGATCACATTTGAGTACAACATTATACACGAAACCACAAGGTCTTTTATTCGACATTCTTTTGACGACGACGATACCAAGTGAGTATGCCATCTTTTGAACCCAATCTATCAATTCTTCACAATTCCTGAACAACTATAAATAAAAAGGTTTTATATTATATAAAATATGAATTTAATATTTTTTTGTCTATTACTAAATATAACAAATATATAAAACATCTCTCTTCATATGCAAATCAAATAAGTATGCATGTACCTCATCAGTGGCAAATTCAGATGTTCTAATAAAAAAGTCACCTTCTTTGATTGAATGTTCTCCTCTCTCCATCGACAAAAGTTGGTGGTGGCCAGAGGTGTAGGCGGCTGGTAGTGGCCAGAGGTATTTGGTGGTAGCCGGAGGTATATGTGGTGAGTGGTGGCCGGAGATGTAAATAGCGCATCTTATAAAGTTGTTAAATATTTAATTTTCATCTTCCTAACTGAATTTTCTTTTCCAAAAGTTTTAACTAAATTAATTTATGATTTTAATCAAAATTATATTTTCAAAATTTTGATTTTTAGAAAGAATAGACAAAAAAAAAAGCTGACCCTTTTGAAAAAGTAAAAAAAAGGAATGCAACTGCCTTTTGGTCCATTTGAAAATATAAATTAAAATTTTTTAAAATTTTAACTTTTTAGTTCATTTAACAACACCCTAATAATACTGAGTTACTGTTGCTTCAATATTCTCAAGATGTATATAAAAATAAATAAATTTTTTAAACCCATTAATTGTTCAACATGCAAGCAACTATATCAAAATTTTCTGCTTACTTTTTACTTTGACTTTGCCATACGGCCGTTGAATTCTGCCAGGTCTCCGCCAATTATGGTGTTGTAGAATCCAGATTTAGTAGAGTACAACTATTAGTGCATAGTGTACAATTTTTTTATGCAAAACCAACTGAAAGTCTACAAAATATTCAAAAACAAAAAATGAGATGTGTACCAAAAGTTTAACTCAACTTATTTTGAAAACTAAAGTAGATTTATATATATATATATATAAAAGGACCCTGAATTAAAAATCTATTATAAATCTATTTTAGTCTTCAAAATAAGTTTAGAGCGATCCACGCACAAACTACAGACCCGAATATTAGACTTTTGGTACACATCTCATTTTTTGTTTTTTTTTTTTGTTTTTGAATAGTTTTTAGACTTTCAGTTGGTTTTGCATAAAAAAATTGTACACCGTGCTCTAATAGTTGTACTCTACTAAATCTGGATTCTACAACACATAATTGGCGGAGACCTGGGCAGAATTCAACGGCCGTATGGCAAAGTCAAAGTAAAAAGTAATATATATATATATATATATATATATATATAATATTTGAGAGTTCAAATGAGATAAAAAATTTTTGTAAGAATAAAAATAATAACTTTTAAACCAATAGAAATTCTTTATTTATTTCATTTAATGTGTGTATTTAATATTATGAAAAAAAACATATAGGTAAATCTATAATTGTCATCAATTAACTAATTAATTAAACTTGTAACTCATTTTTTAATATACTTTTTCAAGATAAAATTATTTATGTTGAAGGACAATTTTCGACATGTGTAGGATAAATTTTAGTATGTGTAGGATAAATTTTCAAATGTGTAGGGTAAATTTACATGTGTGTAGGGTAAATTCCGATAAGTATAAGATATATGTAGGATAAATTTTGAAATTTGTAGGATAAAATGTTTTTATTTTATTAATGAGAGATAACATAATTAATGAGAGGGGTTATAAACTATTTAATGTTTTACAATTATGTCATTTCTTCTTTTTCTTCTCATCCTAATTTCCTTCTCAAATTAAGCTTCCCCAGTATATATATTTTAATAAATCAGATCATTTACAATCAATTTGTTTAATATTTACTCTGGTAGTTCTTTATCCATATTTCAAAATCGATGGTAGAATAAAGGATTTGAGACCAATAAGATCTGAGTTCGATTTCACAAGGGGGTTTATCCATATGTAAAACCCTATCTTACTTTATTGAATTTCTATTAAAATTTTTTTGTATTTAAACATGTATTTGCGAATACAAATCACTAAAATTTGCAAGTTTATTAAAACTTTTTAAACATATTTAAACAATTTAACATGTTAACAATGATTAATTTTGTTATAATCAAAACCAAGTGCGGAAGCTTCGTCTTTGATCGTGTTCGGTTCTTCATATAGCTTGATCCTCCTCCGGTGCTCCCAAACATCACCTAAATTTCATATTTTTATAAAATACGTTAGTTAAAATAAATTATAACATAACCGAATAAACTCGAAGGCTTAAAACAATAAAAACAAAACTTTAGTTTTAGGCTTCACCGTAAGCTACGGTGACCATCGTAGCTTACGGTCAAGCCTTACAGTCCTAGCTCACTGTCTTACGGTTAAGACTTCTAGTTTCAACACAGCAACTGCCAACCGTAAGCTACGGTAGGCCACCGTAGCCTACGGTGGCTTGCTGCAGATTTTCTCTTGTTTGCAGATTAGTTACAGAAACTTCTGTAACTCATTCAATATAAATCCGTTTTACTTGAAACTTGTTTCTAATCGTCCGTAAATTGTTTTCTTACATATTTAACCCGAAATACTTGACCCGGATACTTATTTCCTATGATTTATGCATTTATTTCCGATTTATACTCATACTTTCCGATTTTGCCCATTTTGCCCTTTAATCCCTTTTTGGACCAATCTATACATTTATACGTCCCATTTGGTATGCTTTAACATTCCCTTATTACCCGCATAGTTGCCTTAGCAAGCCCTATTCAACTAGACCTTTATTTAATTATTATTTTAACCCGTTTGGTTATTTTAGCGTAATCTAACGTTTATTTCCACCAAACTTATCTATCTTATTATATCCACACTAGGATATCTATTTATTTCCCACCACAACTTTTTTTGTGGTGAATTTATTATCGTAAATTCATTTCGTCCAATTTCTGCCTTTTTGATTCGACCGTTTACGGAAAGACCATTTAAAAGGCATTAAACCAAAAAGGCTTATACTTTTCACTTTTTCACTACCGAAATGGTCTATTATATTAATAAACTCATTTTTAAATTAAAATTAAAGTCGTTTAATTACTTTCATCACTCGAGGGCATTTTGGTCAACTTAGTCTCTTCTTTTACGACGAAGGACTTACCATAACATGTTTTGACAAAAATGAACATTTAACCATAATCTATATAAAATCATGATGTTCTGAAGAACATAATGTTTACGGATTAGATTATTGTATTTACCTTACCTTCGGTAATCCATTATTTATTTATGACTCATTTAACTCTCATCGGACCTTTAAGTTCTTGTTAAGAGTTTTGACCCGTTACACGTACCTGACTCGGCTCATACAATGATTCGTTCAAATATCATGCTCTGTTCTTTCTAAGAACACAAAAATATTTAACAAGCGATATTAGTCATCATTGTCAAATGGTGATACTATCACCATTTGACTCGTTCGGTATAAATAACCATTTGTCATTATGAGATGGCACTTATTTGCCATCTCACCTATTTAACCCTTCGTTTTATACTATATGATCATATTGCTTAAAAATTATCTCTTAGTTCACTTGACCCATTATGGCTTACGCCATATGGTATCCTTTTCAAGACTCCTTATTTAGTCATCATCACGTGACTAATTTACCGTTTTACCCTTTTAACCATAAACATGGTTTAATACCATATTCACTTGTTCCAACCCGTATCTGTCCGTATTGAAACTTTTATATTTCGGAATCTCGTTCTGAATACCCAAAACGCTTTATTCAACTACATAAGTAATACTACTATTTTAAAGATGTAAGCTTTACTTATCTTGAAATCCAATTATGCTCTTTCCGCGTACTTGATCTGTTTGACCCGCTTCTTCCCAAGCCTTCACCTAGCTTGTCAAGCGTCAAACTATCATTTATCATTCGCAAGATGGTTAGGTTAGTCATCATTTAACACGACTATTCCACCTTAGGATTTTACATCAAATTTATCGTTTGATCCTATTACGGGTCAGTTTGACTTTTTAAAGTCAACTGCCCATTTACAGATACAAACTCACGAATAAGTTTAACAACTTATTTAGGCATTTCGTTAATTACCGGTAAGCGTTATTCTTAGGCAACCATTATAGTTACTTTTCCCCGACCAAGTTCATGTCGTTTCTTTCACTTAAACAAATTCAAGCGGTTGTCAACATCAAGTTAACTTAGCTTTTGATTAACAATGCTAATTTATCGATTAGCTAGGTTTCATCTTTATGTAGCAACCCATTTCATCATATTATTAGACATTCATCCGAATACATAATATTACCAAATTTTACACCATAACTAGTAGGCAACATGATCTTATACACTTATTAACGTTAACTTAACATCTATTTCATCATTTCTACACAACCATTCCATAGCAAGTATGAATATATACTCAAACTCATAATTTGTTCAAGTATCTTCCTACTATAATCATGCATAATATTCTAAACATAGATATATCATCAACTTCATCATATTATTAAAACCCACTTTATAATCTACTTGTTAACCGCTAACAAGTAATCTTACATAAAATTGTGTATAATTTCCTTAAGTCTAACGAAATCAATCATACACATACACTTAATATCATATTTGGATCATAATCCAACTATCTAATTGCAAGTAATCTACTTGTCTCAAATCGCAACTTTCACCAATCTAGGTTTTAAGACATACCTTATGGTCCCTTCGATTAGGTGATCATTTATATGCGTGCATGCATCAATTCCAAGCTCAATTCACCCTTCAATTTGATGATTTAAGCAAAACAAGGGTTCACCCCCTTTGTTTTGCTCCTGGTCGCTACACACACACACACACCCCTTTTGTGTGTGTAGTGTTTTATTTAAGTTTTATTTTTATATATTCAACTTTTCAACCTTTCCTCTTTTGGTCCCTCATATTTGAGGTCTTATTTATTTAGAGCTACAACCCATATTTATTGCTATTTTCACATTATTAACTAGGTTAATTTGTTCCTAGTTATTTTGTTTACGGGTTCACTTTTACCACTAACGGTCTTTTACCCGCTCTTTAATATTAACGTGGTTTGATTATCAAACCCGTTTTGGGGTGTTACACCATATTTATTGGGTTTTCTCCTGAATTGGTGTATAGGCATTATGCCTAGTAGAGATAGATATGACCGGGTGGTTCCACTGGTGGTATGATGATACTCTAGTGGTCTGTCAGTTATCCAAATTTGTCATTAAAAAAATAATAAAGTATCAAATACATATTCTTTTAAAAATATGAAGTCATGGTATCAAACGGACTTCAAATAAACTTATTCAAGCGACATTGGAACTGTCTTATCGAACTCTACAATATGAGATTTTAGGTTTTCACTTTTGGATCTTTAGCTTATAGATTTTAGAACTTTTGTTTAGATCATTGTATCTTTTTATTTACTATGGTGTATTTTCTATATTCAAGTCATTGTGTATTTTTTGCGCTCATTATTTTTTTTTCCTTGACATTGTGATATATTTACCGGCATTGTGTTATATTTTACTTGATATTGTGTTATATTTTTTGCGCTTATTATGTTTTTTTTCCTTGTACTAGTCTCATTTTTAGAATGCTTTGTAGAATAACTTTACTTTTAATTATGTATATATATACTGTTTTATAAAAACTAAAATGGTTTAAAAAAACTCTCATAACCAAGTTTCTTTTTTATAAATGTTTTTACTTGACAAATAGTCACTGTATTTATTTTCTTGTTACATCATGATCCGTATTCTTAACAACTTAAATGCGAAACACTAATCTAATGTGTTTTTAGTTATATTATATATTTTTTAGGTCAAATGAATTGTTTTGTAAAACTCTCACAAACAAATTTTATCTAATAAATCTTTTTTTTTGACAGAATAGTCAAGTTATTATTTATTTTTGGAAAAAAGTTTTTTCTGAATGCTGAGAATCTTTAACTTGTTGTAAAAGAGATTTCACACTCTCCTAAACAAAGGGCGCCAACCCCACTCTAGCCAGACTATGTTATCTTAACCGGATCCACGCTGACGTCAGAGTTTGGCTAACGGCGTTCCCTAGGAAACCATACCACCCACTGCCAGTGGCAGGGGCTTGCGCGACCACAAGAAAGAATCTCTCTGGCGTAACACACGACGGACTAAAACCTGGGGTGGCTCGGGCTCGAGCTCTTGACCTAGGGTCTGGAAGAACTAGCATTCATTGCCTTTATCCATCAAATGTGACATTAGTAGGATTGAACTTGAGTATCTAAAAAGAATTCAAATCTTTCCAACCACTAGACCAGAACTAATGGATTTTTGGAAAAAAGTTTAGGACTTATAATAAAATTTAGTATAGTATATTGATAAAAGTATCACCTTCTTAAATGTATAACACCTTTTCAATCTTTTTAGCTCTTAAAATAAACAACTTTATCAAAGAAATAAAAATTAAAACGTTTTATATTCAATGTTGTAAACTAGGTGTAGAAGGCTAACATCGGGTAATCACCACATGGTAAGGTGCCCAGCTGATTTTCTTTAGCTCACCCTAATTACTTGGAATCAATTAAAAACGGTTAGAATCGGATTTAGTCGGTTAACTTGGGACGAGATTGACTTAAAAAAATAAAATATAATTTAAATTAATGAATGAATATCAGTTTTTAAATATTTTAGTATTTTAACATGCATCTTTTTTATTTATATAAATATTCACATCTTTTGTTATAAATATTGGTAAAATTATGATATTTGACATATATATAATTTTCTGTTTAATGATTTTGTCTAGTACTCGCAACTCCCTTAAAGCGCCTAGGAACTTCTATAACCATACTTGTATTTTGAACCAGCATCAAATACAACAATTTGAACAATTTGATTTCTTACCTGCCAAGCTGCCCGACTTCCTTCCATCCACATAACTTAATGCAACTTGTTTAGAAACAATGGACCGTTTACGAAGGTGGTAAATTTTCATTGACTTGCAGCTGCACTCGCCCAAAAAATAATATTGCCTGCATCTGATGAGGATATATTGAGCTCACTGAATCCTGAAATATGAATTTGTGATGGGGCTGTTAGCAAGATCATGGTGTTCAATAATCGATTGCATGGTTTTCGCCAACGTGGTCGACGTATGGTTGTAGAAGATTAGAATATCTCTCTGATGGCGTATCGTAACCGTTGAGATCTCTCTTTGGATTTGTTAGATGACTGAAAGTATCGTATATGGAGTAATGATGGATGTGCCCATGATTACACTAGTTGCATTTCGGTTCTAAATTTGTTGAGCTGAAGTTTCAAATTTAGTAGCATAACGTTAAGAACTACAAGCATGTAAAAGTAACAAAACCTTACATGCTTATAAGTAAAAACACTAATTAATTGTTTCTTTTCCCTTTTACTAAAGAAAAGCACTAACTAATTTTTCTTCACCAAGATTTTTATGCATATAGACATGGGTTTGTTTTCAAAAACCTACATGCAGATGAAAATCTGATAAGAGGGAGACGTCAACTAAGGAACAAATTGTCGATTTTACAAGGCTGACAATTTCTGACCTGTTTAAGACATGATAAGACCTGTGAAGCCTAAAAGGAGCTCGAAGGAATTATTGCTAAAACACTGAAAGCCAACAATTTGAGTTCTGGGGTGCTGCTTTGCAAGGAGATTATTTTCTATCATGATGTTTTACATTTCCATTTTTTTTGTAAGCTGAGATGAAACAGCACTCACTATTAAAGATCAAAGCTCATATGGTTATTATTTATCTCAAACAAATTAGAATATCAATTAGAGAACTTCACCAAACACATCAAATGATTTATGGTTAAGTTCATTTGTTACATCCTAAATTGTTATATTCAACATTACTGTCACAATATAATTTTGTTACCATAGCTGACAACATTAATTACTTACAGGAAAATTAGACACAGAAGTGATTGCGTTGCAACTAGAGCTGCACAAAAAAAAACCCATACTTGGAGCCGGACCCAGAGAAAAAAGCCAGGAAGCGGTTATTTTTGTACCGGAGACTTTATACCCGTAACCGAATCTGACCCTCGATAGGATATATATTTTAAGCTCAATACCCGTACCCAAGACCGTACCTCATTTTTAACCGGAACCAATCATACCCTATACCTGAACTCGATATATCCTATACCAGATAGATACTGGGTTTTTTTAATCCCGAATTTTTAAAATACATTTTTATATTTACTCTACAACTTTTATATTTAAGCTTTTTAAAAATACATATTATAAAGCAAATAATTTGTACGTGAATGAATTTATGTTATTGTAATTTATTTTAATTACTTTCACAAATTATAAATCAAATTTAAGTTTAAACAAATTGACTTTTGTGTAAAACAAGAAAAAAGAACTTTACAAACCCATACCCGGTTTCAATACCCGGTTATACTCGAACCCGATCAAACCCTACCAGGTACATAGAGTATGGTTTTTCACCTCAATACCCATACCCGAACCCTACCCCTTCTCTCAATACCTAATCATACCCGGAACCGGTTCCATACTTAAACAGGGTATTAAAAAAACCAGATTTGTGCACCTCTAATTGCAACTTGACCCAACCTGATTTGACTCCCACTGAAAAATCATCCATTTAACCAAAAAAATGTTTCGACCATTAACGACTCCATCTGATGTGCTTATGCTCCCACCACCACATTAGAATACGTAGAAATAGAAACTGTAAATTCAAGCACACATCTCATACAAAACCAATTTCTTACAAGACCAGTTCTAGAACAAGAAACAACCAGTGTTTTTGACGACATTAATGGTTAGTTTCCTGAGGTTGGGCGCTAGCATTTGGACTTTCGAAACCACCAGGTGCTGGCGCTGATGCGGTCGGGTTGGCTTGATACATGGTTGGAGTAAACATTGGCGGTGGTGCACCTAAAGTAGGGGTTCCAGAGCTTCCGGGGGCCATCATTGGAGAGCTAACGGTTAGGGGCCTTGGGACACCATTACTGACTTGACCGGGTATGGATGGATTGACCTGACCGGGCATGGATGGGTTGACCTGACCGGGTATGGATGGTGCACCAGGTGGTGCGACCATTGGCGGCATGCCGGGATATCCTGGTAGAGCAAAAAGAAGAAAAAAATAAACATGATTAAAAGCAGTTTAACAAGAGTGATGAATTATAAAACTAATGAATTATGTAGGGTTCATTGTTATAGATGGCGTGTCTTGAACAAAAGTTTGTTTTGAATATTTATAGATAAATTTCAACCTATTTCCATATTGTTTTCTAATCAAAATTCAACACCTTTATGTAAAAAAGTGAACAACGAACACGAACATGACCTTGTTCGTGTTCATTTGTTAAGAAAATATGTGTGTTCACGAACCGTCCATGAACACTTACCGAACAAGACTTTCTGTTCATGTTCATTCGTTAAAGAAATGAACATTTTCGTGTTCGTTTGCTAATTTTAGGTAACGCATGCAAACGAACGTTAATGAACAAAGATGAAAACAAACGAACACAAACAAGCATTCATAAACAAAATATATAATACATTGATACTTATTAAATATTTTATTTGTCGGAAATTTGAAGTATTTAAATAAAATATAGAAATTAAAATAGTAATGAACTATTGAACACAACAACACTTTACCGAACTTTCAGATATAAATGAACGAACACGTTCATTTAACTAAACGAACGGAAATATTTTTTCGTGTTCGTTCATTTATTAAGCAGACGAACAAAAACGAACTTCCCATCGAACAGTTCACGAACTGTTCGTTGAACGTTCGGTTCGTTTGTGCTAGTTAATTCAATTTCAAAATTGAAGTTACTAATTCAATAGGAGTAATACAAGTATGCAATCAACAAATATTCAATTCCAGTAAGTAAATAAGTGTTAATGTACAGTGATATTAAGGTCTAGTTTCCTGACATTTAACACAACAAATTATAAGTTGCATAACTAGATACAGTACCAGGAATAGGTCTTGGCAAAGGGGCGAGTGGCCTCATTCCCGGTATCGGCATCATTGGATTCCCGGGCATTGGCATCATCGGAGTAGGTAAACCTGGAAGACGAGGCCTCAGTTGGTTGTACGCAGCACCAACTTGAAACGCAGCAGCTTGCCCAAGATGCTCCTTAACCTTTAGGTCAATTAGATATTGATTTGTTGTGCCTCGTATTGCTGATAGTAGATTCAAACATTTGCCTGTAAATGATATACTTATGTGAGAGATTTTAAGTTTGTGGTATGTTGTAGTTTGAATTAAATGGGACGGTACCTTGTGTTTGTACCCTGCATTGTGCTGCTTCCTTACAGAAGGCTGGAAAAAAGAAACAATATGTCAAGTACATGCTAGACAATGAATGTAAGTGGCAACATATTAAGTTTGATTACAACAACTATTATTAAAATATGATCCATACTTTATAAAGCACCTTAGGAGATTGTAAATGCATGGTATGCTTTGGGATGCACTTTTAATCTGTTAACGATTTAGTTAAATCTATGGTTTTAAACATTTGAACCCACAGCAACAAAAGATGACCAAATTGGCCAGTGTTCACATAAATGAGTTTGAAATGTCATCTTCAAGAAATGGCTTCAAGTACCTCCACCAGACCTACGCGTCCATCCATTGTTTATATATTCCGTCTGCTAAAAGAAATGACACCCCAACCAAGATACCTCTTTTCCTACTTATCACACATCTCACAAGATCATGTTTAATGCACTACGTTTACCATTCTCTAATGAATTATGTTAGCAATGCATTATAGTGGTGTAGTAAGGAACACTTTGATTTAGAGTAATTACTATGTTCAGAAAAGCCTTTCGTGTGTGTGTCACAGTATGAGTAATTATGAATTTAGGATGCTACTACTGGTTGGGCATAACCCATTAGGCCATTAATCAATGTGTTCAGTTAAACTGTGACTAAGAATATAATAGCGTATCAAGCTGTACTGGGTTTTAAAAAGCGTGCCTAGGCGCAGGCCTCAGCGCCTTATGTCACCTGAGGCGCGTTGAAAACAGAAAGCACAGAAAAGGAGCATTTTTTGGAGTTCTTTAGGCTGAGGGGCCCGCCTCTTATACCTAGGCTGTTTTTATGCAGAAAACTGTTGTACCTTAGGTTTTTTGGCTTGTACATGAGGTAAAATCATATAAAAACCTTATTAATGGCTATATTTTGGGTAGGAGAAGCTAAAAACCTATAGGATAAATAATTTCTTTTTAAATAATCGTCTTAAGCCTCGGGTACAAAAAGCCCGCTGCTTTTGCACATTGCGCCTCGGCTTTAGATCTCCTCGCTTTTGTGAGCTTCACGCTTTTTAAAACCAAGATCACGTGTAAATAAAAATCTCATCACGATGATATCGATGGCGATCTTTTGTCAGTAACAATAAGAATACTCCATGATAAATACCATGTAAAAGTAGATTCACAAAGTTGCAATAAAACCAAATCAACCAATAACATTATTCAAACAAATAGATAGACGGCGGATAACTTACAGAATCATGTGTCAAGTATGTATCGCAGTAATCACATAATACCTGTAGAATTCAAGAATAAGATTAAAAAAACAAAACAGAAGATAAAAAATAAAAAAGATAAACAAATATATAAAAAAATAAATAAGATCTCACCTCGGCATTGTAGAGTCCAATCTGTGTGTATGATCTGTTGACATAAAGCAGCCAAATTAATAGTATTTAATATTTATAAGTTGAAATTTGAGACATCATATAAAATATAAAATGAATTAAAGATATGAACCCTAATATACTGTATGCTGCTAACAAATTGGAAACGAATATACATTTTGTGTTCAAAGTTAGGATTAAAAAAATTAAAAATTAAGGCATAGAGAAATTAAGGAGAAAGCTGTATTAATTTATAATTTAAAACGTAATAGATGAACTTACGAGAATAACTGTAGATGAGAGAGGGTACGCTAAAACCCTAGCTCGCTCGCGCTTGAGGGGGACGATGAAAGAAAGAGGGCTTTTAGATACATTTCAATTATTTATATCGTCAGTTGCTTCTTATCGTTAATAGAACCCTTTGGGTTTCAGAATTTGACACTTTACACCCACTTTATGTTAATGAGTTTTGAAAGAATTGCATATTTCCTCTTTATAAACATCCTTAATTGCATATTTACCCAATTCAAAACTAAAATTGCATACATCCTCTTCTTTATTAATATTTTAGATAAAGACAAAATTGCCCCTCTAAAATTAAAAACCCTATTAACAATTATCTCATGGTTGCATTCAGATTCAAAAACATCAGTGACTTTAGTTTCCTTTCAGCAGTTCGATCTTTGATTTTGATAGAATGAACAGAACCAAAGAGAAGAAGAAATACGATCAATCAAGCTATTTTCATTAACAACAACTAATCCTATTAACAACTAACCTGTTAACAACTAACCAACCCCTTTTACAATTAACCCCCTCTTATTACAACTATTACACAATAGCCCTTGAACAATCTTCCAACAATTACGATATTAACCCTTATACTTTTGTCTCCTAACAATACTTCCCCCTAACAAAATTCTTGTCTCAAGAATTGAAATGAGGAAATCTCAACTGAAACTCTTCCAAATCCTCCCACGTAGCTTCAATGATAGGCAGATCTTCCCAATGAATCAAAATGGTAGTAGGCCATTCGATTGTTCTTTTTAGTCAATTTCCTGTCAATAAAAGCTCTTGGCTGCAAAGTGAACCTCAACTCAGTAGGCAAGGGAACAACATGCGAATGAGTGCCATAAGCTGGTTTTAACAAGGAAACATGAAACGTAGGGTGTAACTTAGATGTAGTAGGAAGATCCAATTTATGTGCTACAGAGCCTATCTCTCTATGATCATAAATAATATAGTCAATTATATACCAAAGTAACAAATTACAAACAAGTGGCAGGTAAACGGGCAACAAGCTGCGCCGCAACCCCCTTTTGAATTGCAAAACCAATCCTACTAAAGACGAAACGGCCCTTAAAGGTTGAAAGATTACTATTCACAACCTGTTGGACCATAGTATTTGGGACCCATACTTCTGATGATAATGATCTTTAACGTCTTCTGCACATAGGCGTGTAAATTCACATAAACCCAATTCCCTGCTTTGAAGCACCGTTTTGAACTCTTTTTATCAGCATACTGTTTCATTTGGTTCTTAGCCTTGTCTAAAGCCTTCTTCAAATTCACAATCTTTAATTCCCTTGCTGTAAACAATTGCTCAATAGACTCTAGCTTAGAATCATTAGGAATAAACGGAATGTGGATAGGAGGATGAATTCCATATAATGCCTCAAATGGAGACATTTTTGATGCAAAATGCCAATTAGAATTATACCACCATTCTGCCAAAGTTAGCCATTTAGGCCACTGTAAAGGAGTATCCATTATCATACACCTCAGATAAGATTCCAGACACCTATTGAGGACCTCAGTTTTCCATCAGAATGAGGGTGTTAGGCAGATGAAAAAGACAATTCTACCCCTTGCAACTTCATAAAATCTTTCCAAAATTGGCTCAAGAAAACAAGATCCTTGTCAGAGACAATGGTTGAAAGGCAACCATGTAATTTAAACACATTATCAAACAAAAGCTGAGCCACTTGAGATGCTCTGAAAGGATGAACCAAACTCATAAAATGGGCAAACTTTGTAAATCTATCCACCACCACTAATAAAATCCATAGAAATATCCGAAAAGACAGATGTATGAGTTAGTAAAGGCTGCAATAATCTAGGGGTAGCAATCCTTTCATATTTCGCCCTTTGATAGTTAATACACTCTTTCACATAAACATTCACATCTTTATCGCATTTCCTCCAGTATAACATGCTTTTTAATCTATGCAATGTAGGAGTATAACATGAAGAATGACATAACTTTAATATTTTTTCCTTAACCCTGCATCATTATCAATGACTATTTTTCCTTTCCTCCTTAAAACTTCATTGGTCCAAGTCATGTTCTTAACAGTCACTCCAGACTTCAGTAATTGTATAGTATCCTTATAATTGCATGTCTTGAATTTTATTCCATAACAGGGGCTTCATAGAATTGATACTTATTTGTAATAATGTCAATCCCTCAACTCTAGATAATGCATCAGCTACAGAGTTTTCACTGCCTTTCTTGTAGATAATTTCATAGTCATAGCCTATAAGCTTAGACAACATTTCTGTTGTAGAGGAGTGTTACTTTCTGTTCCAACAAATACTTCAAACTTGTTCTGATCACAAAGTGCTTGCCTATTAAATAGTGGTGCCAATGTTTAATTGCCATTAAGATGGCCAATAATTCCTTCTCATAAACTGACATAGCCATTTGATTGACTAAAATACCCTTACTAATGAAGCTAGTGAATGACTCTCCTGCATCAACACAACTCCTAATCCCTTGCAGAAGCATCAGTTTCTACAATGAACACCTTAGAAAAATCAGGTAATGCCAACACAGGTGAAGTGATAATGCTTGTTTTAATTGATCAAATGTCATTTGTGCTTCTGTAGACCATATAAACCCTTGTTTTTTAAGCAAATTAGTGAGTGGTTTAGCAATGCCCCCAAAAGATCGTATAAACCTCCTATAATAGACTGCTAATCCTAATAACCCCCTCAATTGGTTTTCTATAGAAGAATAGGCCAATTAGTGATAGCAACAATTTTTGTTGGATCAATTGCCACTCCATCTTTATTAATAATGTGCCCTAAATATTCAATTTGAGCTCCTGCAAACGAACACTTAGATTTCTTGTCCATCAAGGTGTGCTCTCGTAACAGTTTTAAAACCAATTCAAGATCCTTCATATGCTGCTCCATTGAAGAACTGTAGACTAAAATGTCACCAAAGAAAACTAAAACACATTTCCTCAATAATGGCTTAAAAGTATTGTTCATTAATGTCTGGAAGGTTGCAGGTGCATTTGTTAATCCAAAGGGTAGAACAAGGAACTCAAAATGTCCCTGATGAGTTCGAAAAGCTGTTTTGTAGATGTCGTCTTCCCACATAACGATTTGATGATAACCAGATCTCAAATCCAGCTTTGAAAAGACAGAACTACCCCCAATTCATCAAGTAACTCTTCAGTTAGTGGAATTGGAAAGCTATTCTTCACAGTTGCATAATTAAGCCGTCTATAGTCGATACACATTCTCCAAGTCCAATCTTTCTTTTTTTTACAAGTACAACTGGTGTTGCATAAGAACTTGTACATTCCCCATAACACCACTATCTAACAGTTCTTGGGTCATTTGCTCTATGACATCCTTCTATATAGCTTGATATCTATATGGCTTCTTAGTTATAGGTTGGGTACCTTCTTTAAGAACAATCTTGTGATCACAAGGCCTTGCAGGAGGTAAGCTGGTAGGAATGGCAAAGATTTCCTCATAACTTCCTAACAATTCTTCAAGTAACTTCATATGATTGGATTCACGAACTTGTGGAGAATGATTCTCAGAAGACATACTAAACAATTGACCCTGAGTTATTTGATTGGTGTTAGATAATAACTCCTGCATTTTCTCCATAGAACATAATGTAGGACCCTTATTCTTGATTCCCTTTAATTCAAAACTGACCCATTTAGCTGGAATTTCATTGTCAATTCTTTAAAATTCCAAGTGATATCATTAAGACTGTGCAACCATTGGATACCCACACCATATCATAATTGGAAAAGGAATGAGGAAAACATCAGCCTTAAACCAATTTCCTTGCATTGTCCATTGCAAATTTTCACTCATCTTTCCACACTTCATTTGATCCCCATCAACTACAATGATATCCATGGGTTTAATATTCTTAACATCAATACCCAACCGTAGTGCTAACTTTTCATCTAAAAAGTTATGTGTAGATCCAGAGTTATCAAAATGTGTAATGGTTTAGTTCCAAGTGAACCTTTCACCCTCATTGTAGAATAAGAAGGAATTCCCATTATGGCATTTAAAGAAATTTGTGGTTCTTAAACATCTAATGTTATATCATTTATACCCTCATCTTCAAATTCATCTTCCCCTTCTTCTTTCAATAACTTCTATAGAAAACAGTTGTTTGTTCTTACATTAATTAGTAGCACTGAGCTTCTCATTACATCCAAAACATTCACCCCTAGATCTCTTATCAGATATTTCTTTTGGACTTAATCTTCTAGTGGTAATGGGTTTAGCTTTAATAGGTGGACCAGTTAATAGTGGTAAATTGGAAGATGTATTCCCAGTGATTATTATTGCTATAATTGTTGTAACTGTTATTTCTCTGTTGGTAATTACCTGAATTGTAAGACTTACTTTTCTTAGCAATGTTAGACCTTTGTATAGCATCATTGGCCTCATCTTGTAACCTAGCTAACATATGGGCCTCAGAATATTTCTTGGCCTTAACAATCTTACGGATAACCAATCTCAGGCTTGACAGCCCTCAAGAATAAACTGACTGCATATTCATCACACATAGTTTACCTTGGTTATGGCCAATCAAACTGTTGACATTGATCCTATTTGTTTTAAGGCAGCCAATGCCCCCATCGCATCTTATATCAATACCTCTGCAAATCTATTGCAATAAAATTCTTGTACTCAGGCCACAACATCCCCTCAATTGAACCTCCTCTGGATTTTACAAATGATTGACGCCATAAGAGGGCAACATCTTCTAAATGAATTATGACACATTTAACCTTTAGTTTTTCTAGAGTTTCATCTACAGCAAAATAGTGTTCCACTTTACATAACGATCCCTCTACATTACTACCATTGAACTTTGGAAAATCCATCTTAGTCATCTTGTGGAAATGTCTCTGATATGATTGGTTTTCCCTGTCATCACCATTTGTGCTTGGTGAACTTTGACGATTTGGTTGCAAATTCTTCAAAATCTTTGCCATCTGAAACTTCATTTCCGCCATATCAGATTAATTTTGAGTTGTTGCTGCCTTAATTGCTTCAAGTTTCGTCAAATTCTTGCCGGTAACGGATTCCAACCTAATACTCTGCGTCATGATCCTGTACCCTTTGTTCTAATGTTTGATTGGTGTTTGATTTTCGAGTTGTCATGATTAATGGATTAAAATGAATTAACCGAATCAATGATCAATTCTGAGTTGAATAACGGAATGAATTTGATCGAACAATGATAAAATTCTGTAATGAATCGAACAATTGGAAGTGACCTAATCGAATTTGACCCTAACAATGATAAATCTCATGAATTAGAACGAATTGCGATGAATTGATCGAACAATGATCAATTGAGAAATTGAAACGAAATCAGACCGAAAATGATTGTAATTGAGATGAAATTGATCGAAACAATGATCGAGAATCCAAACGAATTTGGGCAAACTGAGTGAAGTAGGGTTCCAGATTAAGAGCTTTCGATAATCGGAGAGCTCTTATACCACTTGATAGAACGAACAGAACCAAAGAGAAGAAGAAATACGATCAATCAAGCTATTTTCATTAACAACGACTAATACTATTTATACAATTGTTTAAGCACTTCAAACTAACCTGTTAACAACTAACTACCCCTTTTACAATTGACCCCCTCTTATTTCAGCTATTACATAATAGCCCTTGAACTATCTTCCAACAATTATGATATTGACCCTTATACCTTCTTACATATTCTGGTTCCAGGTTGTTCAATATAGCACTCAACGATTCCATTATGTAGAAAAAACTTAGTAATTTGAATAATATATTATATGAAATTACCTTTCGTAATTGGTGGTAATGGTTTTTTTTTTTTACATTGGCCATTAAAATAATTTATGATTCTACAGTTCGTAATGGATTTTTTCATATTTAGTGTAATAGTTGTTTGATTCCCATATTACTTATCGATTGATTGTAACCACAGTTATGGAAAATTAATCATTACACCATATAAAAATATTGTAAGAATGACAAAAAAAAAAAGTGAATGTTAGGTAGATATAAAAATTTTGGAGACTTAAAGTTTTAGTTAAAATAGGGTAAAATAGTCATTTTATAATTTAGTTTTAATAGAAAAATCAAAATGGATAAATTTGCATTTGCAATTTTATTTAACAAGTAAGAGGATATATGCAATTTTTATTTTTATTTTGGGTTAGTTAAATATGCAATAAATGAATTTGATAGGGGGGCGTATGCAATTGACAAATGAGTTTCTAAGCTTTAAAAACACACAAACAATATCTCGGTTTCTACTGTTCGTTCAATTCAAATTAAATGTTTGGTTGATTTCTATGGTTTAGCAGATATTGTAGAATTGGTCTCAAGACTTCCAATAATTACAAGTTGATCCCAATGTGAATTGCAAGTTTTGCACTTAAGTGATCCTTATCACTAGCCATGTTGATTACAGAGTTAAGTGTGTTCAAAATCACTAGATTGTCCTTGAACTAAAAATTAAAACACTTAAAAATATTAACAAAACATTGGGGGTCCATTACATAAAAAATGGGGCCCACCCCTTATTTTCTTCCTTCGTCACCAATCAGCATCCACCCACCACCCACCACTACCATCTCTACCGTCACCTTCAACCACCACCTGAACCCACCACTTCCACCTCCATCGTCACACCACCACCGTCACACCACCGTCAACCCACCGCCACTACCACCTCCATAGTCACCTTCAACCCACCACCACCGTCACTTTCAACTCACCTCCACTGTCACCTTCACTCGATTTACTCCATTTTTTCGCCTACGTATAGTTGTTGTATGTTATAAAATGTTGTTTCAGATGATCAATCTGAACGAGTGTGAAGAGTATTTCTAGAAGGGCAAATTTGGGGTCTGGTTTGATTTTGTTTCAGTTAATGGATGATGATCAACTTAAACTTGTAGAATTGATGCCTTGTTCACTGCTAAAGGCTTAATGAGGCTTGTGTGCTATAATTTGCCCAATCAAAGTGCTACCAAGCTCTTCTTGTAGTAAGATTTAATCAACTTATTATTTTACTAGTTTTTGTGTATGCTTAGGTAACACAAAAAGATAGTTGTTTCTGGATCCTTGTTGATTGTTGTATCATACTTCAATTTAAGAATTAAAGTTTTAAAAAGACAGAACAAATCGTTGTTTAGGTTTCCATAGAGGGAGAAAGAGATAGGGGGAATGAATAAGGTTTGGTTTGGTTGTAGGGTTTTTAAGAGAAAGTTAGAGAGAGTAGAAAGAAGATCAGGGTGGGACCATTTTTATATTTTTTTATTTTTTAATTGTTCGGGGGCAGTTTAGTCTTTTCACATACACTTAACTGAGAAATTTAACATGAGTTAGTGATAAAGATCACTCGAGTGCAAAAATTGCAACCACTAGGACCAACTCAGTAATTATTGATGTCACACCCTGACCCGCAGCGGATTAGATGACCGGTGCATGATAATTGTTCACAGCTTATGACAACTAACTAAAAGTTAAATATTATTCATATTTGAATTAAGAAAATGTCACAAAACCAAACAAATATTCAAATAATCCAAGCAAAACAAAACATAACAAAATTCAGGTTCATTATCTAAGAAAAATCCCTACGTGTCCTCGTCTTCCAACATCAAACATGTTCACATGTATCATATATAAAAAATTTTTGGGTCAACATAAGTTGGTGAGTAAATCTAATATTTAAATAAAACATTTTTTTTGTTAATTTATTGTAAAAGGTTTAACATGCAATTTAATGGAAATATGTATCAACAACACCAATGGTAAATAAACCACAACAGACCAATGCGATAATTGATGATGCGAAACTTAGATAATTGCGTTAATGTGAAAAATGCGGTAAATGCGAGACTCAAGCCCACCGACGAGCGAATCTTATGTTATAGTGATACCAAGCTACAACCCATAGTAATTGGAACCGATCAGCCTATGGATTTATGTGCGTGAATGATTAGTGACACAAAACATAAAATGATTAGTCAAACAAGTACAACTACCAAATAATTGCGTATTGAGCTTTTGCATGTATTTCATAAATGAAATATGTAACACAATGAGATAATGACACGTGACACACCTCAAAATATACAAATTGTAAAAAAGGGAATTAGGAAGATCTACTCACAGATTGCGTATTTTTTATTCCTTGAAATAGCGTACCAAGAATGAGAAAATTCCAAATTACGAAACTACCCTAAAAATATAAAACACAAAAGTACTAAACCACAAATAACACATAACAAAACTACAACCTACAATTTAGGGACTTTTGTGCAAACTAAAATATTTATTAATTTTTGACACCTAAAATAAATTTAATTTTATTATTCGCAAGGTTTTCTTTTGTCACCATAGTCTCCTAGATCCTGAGAGATCCGAGTGAGAACAGAGATACATCACCTCTTGGAAGGTTAGAAGCTTTACTGACAATATATCTTTGCGAATAATTCATGTAAAGATAATTAAAGTTAAAAGTTTATAAAAGATCATTATTAGTTTCAATTAAGTATTTTTATTATAAAAATAAATTAAGAGATGAGATTTATAATCAAAATTCCATCAGTTATATATAATTTCCAGAAAAATATTAGTTTAACATTCATAAACTTTATTTTTAATAATTATCATATTCTTATAATGTTTTTATGTGATGATAACATGTTAAAATATTAAATAAACCTATAACATGACCAAAAATTCTACAAAATTATCTAATCTAACAGGTTTATGGACAGTAGACAAGTTTCAATTTCATCAAAACAACATTCTAAAATATAAAACCTCAAATTTTATCATCTAAAAACCCTAAAAATAAAATAAATTAAATTCGGATTTTGAATTCCCTCTATCACATAAATTGATAGAGATATTTTGTAGATCTCAAAAAATAAAGCAAGCAAGTTAGGCTTTAGAATTACCTGATTTGCTTAAGAATTGAGAAAGAAATTGAGACTTGAAATTACAAGCCCTAGAAACGTTATTGCTTAAATTCACGAGTTGTAAAGGATGTTTGCATGAAATGAGGTGGGGGTATTCTTTGTAAGAGATGGAAAATCGTTTAGAATGGGTTAGAGTTTATATGGTATACGAATTTCTTATAATAGTTTTGGTTTTTTTTAATAACTTTAACGAAGATTTGATTTCTAATAAAATTAGGCAATTATATAATGCATTTGAACATTCCAACATCACATATTAGTAGGGGTACTTAACGGGTCATGTTTGCGGGTTGGCAGATTTAATCGACCTAAACACGAAAATTTTACACGAACCCGAACTCGACCTGAACCCGAAAACTATGTCATACATATGAACCCGACCCGACTATTCTCCGGCTGACCCGAACCCGACCCATTCAACCCAAATTTTTTATTTTTTAATTTTCTTATAGCACATTAATATATTAAAATATATCTACTACAAAAAACACAAATGTATATAATAAAATTACTTTAAAATTATAAAATCTTATGTCAGTTTTCCTTTTTAAGTTATAATTATGACATAAAATACGCACCTAATTTAATTTATGATATAAAACATATTGTAAAAATATAATTTTAATACAAATGGGTTAAACGGGTTAACCAGCCAACCCGGCCAGGTTGACCCTAACCTGACCCGTTTAGCTAAACGGGTTCGCGGGTTCAACCTGAAACTGACCCGAACCCGTTTAGACTAAACCCAAACCCGCAAATTTCATGTTAGGTTGTATCGTGTTTTTGGATCGTATCAGAAATTCACACCCCTACATATTAGTGTTAGGACTACTTAGGGTAATTTAGGATATAAATCTTCATTAAAACAACGAAAAATTTGAGTCTTAGTGCACAAGTCGCGCGAATGGGGTGATCTGTGAAGGGGATTGGTTTAGGTCCGAAATTATAAATGTCATATATATGAAACGTGTCGGTGTTATAACATCAAAAATGTTGTGGCGGTATTGGATTGTGCGTGTGTGTGAAATTCGCGACCCGGTTGAAGACCCGGGTTCAAATCCCGTCTCCATTCCAACCTTTTTCTTTCAATTATTAAACTAGTTTCAGTTAATTGCACATTAGCCCCTGATATTTAATAACTACGCTAACTGGTTTATATTTAATAAACTAACCTAGTTAATTTTATAGTTTCTAATAATTACAAGAGTAACACATTAACTTGTAACTTTTATTAACCCACAAAATTAACTCCGTTAGTACTTTCCTTTCATAAATCTAACCAAAGTATTCGAAAACCTTTATATGTTTAACGTTTTTAGCTCAGTTTTATGAAATGCGATACATAACCAATATTAAATATGAAGTACTAAAAATAATAAAAACTCTCATTTTATTTATTTTCCGATGGATCCTGTTTTGGAATGCGGGTTCGATTTTGGAAATCTGTTTTTGACGGATGTTATAATTGAAGTCTTGGGACCAACTTTACAATATCTGCAAACCACAAGCACAAACCAAACATTTAACTCGCTCAATTGTAATAGAAATTATTTGTCATTTTCGCCTAACTAACTTTAAGAAATCTACATGGTACCCCCAACACCTCGGTTTTGAGACGTACTTAGGCTGATGTGTTCGTCTAATGGTAACCATAGCTATTAGGCTATATGGTGTGGTATAAATTATAAAGCCTCTAGGAGCTTTATCATGCCACGTAATGTCACACCCCAATTTCCATCCAAATCTCAGTGGACCCGAGTGGGGAATATTGTGACGTAAGTTGATATCATCATAGTCAATTAACACAGCACATCGGAAGTCTTGGAGTTTAAACTACTATTACAAACCAAAATGTCCAAAGTACGAAAATAATATAAGATGGTTTGTAACTAAAGATCCACAGGCGGATCGTAAAATATACTAAAGATGAAAATAAGACTTTTAGGCAGATCTAAGGATTTGCAAGATCCTCTTATATCAATACCCAGCTTCCAGCCTATTTCGTATTGTACCTGGAACTTAGTCTTTTGAAAATACATCAGTTTTCGCTGGTAAATACAATTAACTGACTCGTTTTGAAAACATTTCAAAAATTTATTTAAGTGCACATGGCACATTAAAATCTTCTATAACTTGGGAAAGTTAAGCTTTTAACCTTGTATATAGATTCACATGTTTGTCAATACATATGGGGCCTAGTACAGAGACCGAGACATGATTAACTGACACACACTTATGAACTCACTAAGGAGTTATCCCCAACTTGTGGGTAAAAATATTTTAGCATTCGCATTGTCATGTGTATGCCTACACCCCGTGCTTTGGTCGTGGCCATTAGTAACTTAAATGAGCCGAGGATATCCAGGACACGGTCGTTAACCCCCAATGTTTAAGTTATCAAACAAAACTGATCAAAACGAAATATGCGGATTTACTAGCCACAATCCGGCGTTCGATTGATCCCATTTCCGACCAAGCGGTAATAATTACGTAACCCAAGCCAGTATAGGGAAAATAAGTTAAGAGCATTTACCTGAGCTTTTACTTGACTTTTAATAAGCAAAGTTTATATTAACTCAACCGTTTAATCAACAGAATAGTGCAGATTGCATTTACTGGAAGGCTTCTAGTCTGGAATAATAGCATAAGCTAACTAATTAGAATGCTAACGGTCCTATTTAAGTTATAGACTTAGACCGACTAGCTTAAAGGATCAAAACGGTACAATACGCTAGATTGGGCGATGGCCGGATAGAATGTAGTTTAAACCCAATTACATAAGACTTGTATGTCATTGGTAAATAATTAACATTTTGGAATTTGAGATTAAAATGATAAGGTTAAACCCGTTTCGGTTAATTTTCTTAAACTAGTTACAGATACTAAACCGTACGCATATAAGCGATATCGGGCAACTGGATGAGTCACGAACAAGTTCTATATGTCATTATACTTTAAATAAGTTGTAATATCAGTAGGATATATGCCCGTTGAGGTTTTAAAACCAAAATACGCCTTACAAGGCGTTTTGGCTATTTATATGACGTAAAAAGGAAACTTGCATATACTCTGATGTTATGATCATAAACGTTTTGGAAAAATACTTAATTTGATATATGATCAGTAAGATATCACACATAAGTGTGGTTTATGGTTTAGGAGCAAACTATGCACCGAAAGGGCATTTTGGTCTTATAAAAATATAATTAGATTTACATATTTAACAACATATAAATGTTAATTACATTAACATATCTGTAGGTAATTTTTTTTGCAAGTTCATTGTTGATAAAAACCTTGTTTATGTAAAAAGGGCATTTTAGTCAAAGATTGACATATTGCGGAACTTGTGCATAAACTCAGATTATGATTATGATCAAGTAATATAACCTCAGAGAGTTATGCTACATTGTATTTCTATCATAATACGACCATAAGTCAGTAGTAAACTAATCTAAGTCGGGTCATAATTGAAAGTCAAAGCAGAAGTCAAACTTCGTGACTTTCGGTTGGTGAACCGACCCTAGGACTGAAATTGACGGATCGAACATGTTCCCACATTTTCTATTAATTCTTACCAACTTGTTTAAGTGTCAAAAACATTTTTATAACATATATAAACTCAGATTGTAATTTTTTTATAAAATCTGACCCGTTTGACTTTTTAAAACATAACTTTGACCCGTCAATTGACCTAGTAAACGTGATCCTTAGGAGGTGCCCTTTTAAGGATTAACACCTTCCTAATTATTATCACTTAGCCATGTTCAACTTGAACAATGGCTAGACCATAATGGTCTTAATCGAAGTCAAAGCATTTGTCGAAAATGCTTGACTTTTGGCTATTAAAAGCCTATAAAAAGAAAAGAGCAGAGATGGAACACTTACAAGTGATGCAAGAGAAGTTTAGAACTCAAAGGGATGCTCTAGATGACCAGGAACTTCCAAGAGTGTAATAAGAGAGGAGAAGAAGGAATGAGCAAAGAATGAGTGAGTTTAACGGGCTATTTATAATGCAAGAGGGTGTGTGTGGATGAAGCCAGGTGTTAGAGGTGTTGTAGGATCATCACAAGTGTCTAGAAAGGTTTCAAGGGCTGCAAGAGTGTGGCAACTTGTAGGAGAGGTGGCATCTTGACACAAATTTGGGGTTTTCACACATTTAGCCCCTCAAAAATAGTTTTATGGATTATCATGAATTGTCCCTTGACTTATATTCAATGACATAATGACACAACTAGTTCTTTTCATTCAATACATGATGTGTTAAAGAAAAGTGTGAATAACCGAACGTTAACGAGTGTCACAATAGGTGCTTTTATGATTTATACGTAGTTACTTGTTTAGAATACAAAAAATACGAATTCTTATGGTTTTATGGGTTAAATTACCTAAATTTTTAAAGTTAAAGGTTTGGTGATGATGCGGAATACTTAAAAATGGTAAATCAAGAGATATCCCGTTAATTGGAAGTTGTTCGGGTCGAGAAATGACTTAGTTAAACAAGAAATATGAAAATAATGAAGTCTAGGGGTCTCCGGGTCATTTGCTAAAAGTTAAAATGAAGAAAATAAAGGATATCAGAAGCTCACCGTAGGCTACGGTCGTCCGACCTTAGCTTACGGTTGGTATAATCCATTTCAGTAACATTAGGCTGTAGACTACGGTCCTAGACCGTAGGTTATGGTTTGGTATAAAACAAATTGTGAATTTTGGACATGTTTTAGTTAGTTGAGTGGCTAACTCATTAGAGGTATTGTCCGAGGGCATGTACACGTGTCGGTATATTACCGAACGTGAATTTTACGAGGTGTTACATCCTCACCCCCTTGAAAGAAATCTCGAACTCGAGATTTTATTCAAAAAGATGGGGATACTTTTGTCGCATAGTAGACTCAACCTCCCATGTAAATTCGGGGCCTCGAAGGGCATCCCACTTAACCTTTAAAAGGTATAAACTTCCTTCGGAGCTTTTTTTCCTGTCGATCCTCGATCGAAATTGGTTTCTCAATGAACCTCAGGTTTTTAATAGTTTGCACATCTTGATGTGACATTGCTAGTGACTCATCGGCTAGACATTTCTTTAGATTAGATATGTGGAACACATCATGGATTCCACTGAGCTCCTTAGGAAACTTAAGCTTATAAGCTATAGAACTGACACATTCGATTACCTCGAATGGTCCAATATATCTCGGGCTCAACTTGCCCTTCTTTCTGAAGCGCATCACACCTTTCCAGGGTGATACCTTCAATAATACTTTGTCCCCTATTTGGATCTTAAGAGGTTTTCGCCTCTTGTCTGCATAACTTTTCTGCCTATCACGGGCAGCTTTGAGACGATCTTGGATTTGTATTATCTTATCCGTGGTCTTTAGGACAATTTCGAGCCCAGACAATTGGGCTTCCCCAACTTCAGCCCAACAAACAGGCGTTCTACATTTTCTCCCATACAAGGCTTCAAAGGGAGCAACCTTGATGCTTGTATGATAACTGTTATTATAGGAGAACTCTATTAGGGGTAAGTGGTCATCCCAACTTCCACCTAAATCAATCACACATGCTCTAAGCATATCTTCCAAAGTCTAGATAGTACGCTCACTTTGTCCATCACTCTATGGATGGTAAGCCGTACTAAAGTTTAATCTTGTGCCTAATGATTGTTGGAAACTTTTCCAAAAGTGAGATGTATATCTAGTATCTCTATCAGATACAATAGATACCGTCACACCATGTAGGGACACAATCTTGTCCACATATAACTTGGCCAACTTATCAGAATTATAAGTCTCTTTAATTGGCAAGAAATGTGCTGACTTAGTCAGTCTATCCACAATGACCCAAATCGTGTCATTACCACGTTTGGTCTTAGGTAACTTGGTAATCAAGTCCATAGTTACCATTTTCCATTACCAAGTGGGAATCTCAAGCTGTTGTAGAAGTCCTGACGATTTCTGATGTTCGGCTTTAACCTGCGAACACGTCAGACACCTAGCCACATAAGTGGCTATGGATTTCTTCAAACCCATCCACCAATTATTCTTTTTCAAATCTTTATACATCTCGTCACCACCCGGGTGAACTGAGTATCTTGATTATGCGCTTCTTGGAGGATTAGATCCCTAAGTCCTCCAAAGATTGGAACCCAGATTCTGTCATTAAATCTAAGGATTCCATCTTTTCTAGGCACTAACTGATCAATAGTTCCACCTAATCCTTCATTAGAAATATTAGTCTCTAATAGGGCTTGCTTTTGTGCATCTAATAGCTTCTCATTCAAGGTATATCTGAGCTCAATGCTTCTGGCGTTAATCCTAATAGGCTTAAACCTTTCTTTGCGACTTAAAGCGTCAACAACGACATTTGCCTTACCGGGATGATAGCGAATTTCGCAATCGTAATCATTAAGCGTTTCCATCCAGCGGCGCTGTCGCATGTTCAAATCCTTTTAATTGAATAGATCTTGGAGACTCTTATGGTCAGTGTATATAATACACTTTGTGCCATATAAGTAATGTCTCCACAATTTAAGTGCAAATACAACAACACCCAATTCTAAATCATGGGTGGTGTAATTCCTTTCGTGCACTTTCAATTGTCATGATGCATAAGCAATCACTTTGCCTTACAACCCATGCCAATGTGCGAGGCATCACAATAAATGACAAAATTCTCAATACCCTCAGGTAGAGATAACACAGAAGCATTACTCAACTTGTGTTTTAGAATTTCAAAGGATTCTTGTTGTTTTGGACCCCAGTCAAACTTGACATTCTTACGGATTGTCATGAATTGTCCCTCAAAAATAGTTTTATGGATTGTCATGAATTGTCCCTTGACTTATATTCAATGACATAATGACACAATTAGTTCTTTTCGTTCAATACGTGATGTGTTTAAGAAAAGTGTGAATAACCGAACGTTAACAAGTTTCACAATAGATGCTTTTATGATTTATACGTAGTTATCGGTTTAGAATACAATAAATACGAATTCTTATGGTTTTATGGGTTAAATTACTTAAATTTGTAAAGTTAAAGGTTTGGTGATGATGCGGAATACTTAAAATGGCAAATCAAGAGATATCTCGTTAATCGGAAGTTGTTCGGGTAGAGAAATGACTTAGTTAAGCAAGAAATACGAAAATAATGAAGTATTGGGGTCTTCGGGTCATTTGCTGAAAGTTAAAATGAAGAAAATATAGGATATCAGAAGCTCGCCGTAGGCTATGGTCGTCCGACCATAGCTTAGGGTTAGTATAATATGTTTCAACAACATTAGACTATAGCCTACAGTTAGGTATAAAAAATTGTGAATTTTGGACATGTTTTAGGTTAGTTGAGTGGCAAACTCATTAGAGGTATTGTCCGAGGGCATGTACACGTGTCGATATATTACCGAACGTGAATTTTACGAGGTGTTATATCCTCATCCCCTTAAAAGAAATCTCGACCTTGAGATTTTATTGAAAAAGATGGGGGGTACTTTTGTCGCATAGTGGACTCAACCTCCCATGTAAATTCGGGGCCTCGAAGAGCATCCCACTTAACCTTTAAAATAGGTATAAACTTCATTCGGAGCTTTTTGACCTGTCGATCCTCGATCGAAATTGGTTTCTCATTGCACCTCAGGTTTTTATCAACTTGCACATCTTGTTGTGACATTGCTAGCGACTCATCGGCTAGACATTTCTTTAGATTAGATATGTGGAACACATCATGGATTCCACTGAGCTCCTCATGCAACTTAAGCTTATAAGCTACAGAACCGACACATTCGATTACCTCGAATGGTCCAATATATCTCGGGCTCAACTTGCCCTTCTTTCCGAAGCGCATCACACCTTTCTAGGGTGATACCTTCAATAAAACTCTTGGCGTTAATCCTAATAGGCTTAACCCTTTCTTTGCGACTTAAAGCGCCAGCAACAACATTTGCCTTACCGGGTTGATAACGAATTTTGCAATCATAATCATTAAGCGTTCCAGCCAGCGACGCTGTTGCATGTTCAAATGCTTTTGATTGAATAGATGTTGGAGACTCTTATGGTCAATGTATATAATACACTTTCTGCCATATAAGTAATGTCTCCACAATTTAAGTGCAAATACAACAACACCCAATTCTAAATCATGGGTGGTGTAATTCCTTTCATGCACTTTTAATTGTCGTGATGCATAAGCAATCACTTTGCCTTTTTGCATTAGCACACAACCTATTCCAGTGTGCAAGGCATCACAAAAAACGACAAAATCCTCAAACCCTCAAGTAGAGATAACACAGAAGAATTACTCTACTTGTGTTTTATAATTTCAAAGGATTCTTGTTGTTTTGGACCCCAGTCAAACTTGACATTCGTACGGGTCATGGTAGTTAAAGGAGTGGCTATCCTCGAAAAGTTCTCAATGAACCGCCTATAATAATCGGCCAATCCTAAGAAACTACGAATCTCCAATTGAGTTTTGGGTACTTCCCAATTCATTATGGCTTCAATCTTAGCGGGTCCACTTGGATACCACGCTCACTTGGACTTCTCTAAGCCAAAACTTGCACTTAGAGAACTTAGCATAAAGCTTCTCTTGTTTTAGCTATTCAAGGATGCACTGAAAATGTTTCTCGTGATCAACTTGATTATAAGAGTAGATAAGTATGTCGTCTATGAAGACAATGACAAATTTATCTAGATACGGCTTCCAGACTCTATTCATGAGATCCATGAATGATGCAGGTGCATTTGTGAGCCGGAAAGGCATCACCAGGAATTCATAATGACCATAACGGGTCCTGAAGCCAGTCTTGGGAACATCCTCACTTCTAACCTTCAGTTGATGGTATCTTGGTCTCAAATCGATCTTAGAGAAGTAACTAGCCCCTTGAAGTTGATAGAACAAGTCATCGATCTTGGGCAGAGGATAACGATTCTTGACCGTTATTTTGATTAATTTGCGGTAATCGATGCACATCCGCATTGAACCGTCCTTTTTCTTAACATAAAGAATAGGAGCTCTCCAAGGTGAAGAACTAGGCTGAATGAAGCCTTTCTCTAAAAGTTCGTCTAATTGTGTTCTCACTTCCTTCATTTCTGTCGGTGCTAGCCGATACGGAGCTCTTGCAACAGGTGCCGCTCCTTGTAGGATGTCATTCCTAAACTCCACTTGCCTATCTGGAGGTAGACCCGATAATTGTTCAGGGAAAACATCAGAATATTCTGAAATGACTGAAAGGTCTTCAATCTTTGGTTTTGGCTTCTTAATAGTTGCTTGTGCCATATAGATGACACAACCTCTCTTCAGACACTTGGATGCCTTGAGCATCGACACTTTGTCTGGCAATCCATAGTGTGAATCTCCAAGGATGGTGAGCATTTCACCAGATGGGGTTTTAATTTCGATGAGTTTCTTATCACAGGCAATGCGAGCTTGGTTATGAGATAACCAATCCATTCCTAAGACTATATTGAACCCCGCCAATTTCATTGGGAGAAGGGAGATAGGAATAGAATGATTCTTAATGGATATAAAACATCCATCAAGAATAGAAGACACTGTTTCTAAGGTTCCGTCAACAAGTTCTACTTCATAAGTTATGTCTAGTGTTCTTATGGGTAAGTTTAATAGTTTGCTAAACTTATGGTCCTCAAATGAGTTATCCGCATCCGAATAAAAAAGGACTCTAGCATATACGTCATTGATAAGGAATGTACCTGTTATGACATAGTTGTCATTAACAACTTCTCTAGCATTCATCTGAAAGTCCCGTGCATTTTCTTTCTTGGCCTCTCCAGGCTTTGCATTGTTTCCCTTAGGATTTTTAGGACAGTTAGTCTTGATATGCCCTTTTTCATTACAGCCGTAGCAGACGACATCCTTAAGATCCTTGCATTCTAGGGTCTTATGCGCCTTTTTCTTGCAGATACCACAAGGCTTAGCCTGTGGGTCAGAATTGCACTGTCCCCAGTGCCTGAGGTTGCATGTTTATAGGTCGGTGTCTCGCCCGACCTATCTTGGTTCCTTCTGAACCCAAATGTCCCGTTATTCTTCTTTTTAATTCTTTGGGAGGTATCATCCTCTCTTTCCTTTTCCCGCCAGTGTCAGTCTTGACTGACTTTTGTCTCATCAAATCTAAGGTGAGAGAGATAGGTCAACAGCAGACATGTAAGTAGTAGACTGAGCAGCCTTCACCATGCCTTTAATCTCAGGCGCTAACCCATTTATGAAACGCGCAACGCGTTTAAGTTCAGTAGTAATTAGATAAGATACTAATCTGGATAGGGAATTAAAGTCGATAACATACTTCCGACAGTCCAGATTTTTCATTGTAAGCGTCAGAAAATCTGACTCTATCTTCTCCACCTCATGAGGTGGGTAGTAAGTTTCCTTGACAAGGTCCGCAAACTTGGTCCATTCCAAGTTATACAGGTGTACCTTTCCTGTTGACTGGACCACAGCCTTCCACCATATTAGGGCATCGTTCTTAAAGGATTGGGATACAAATTTCACCACATCCTTATCAGCACAACCGCTGATATCTACAATAGTTTCCATTTCGTAACGCCATCTCAGGCTCTTATAGCCCCTTTTTCTCCATTAAAATCTCGGGGCTTGCAGGAAACAAAGTACTTATAGGTACATCCGTCTTTAGAAGAACGGGACCTATCATGAAACTCTAGATTCTTTGGTTCACTCTTCGCATTCGATGAGTGAACAGAGCTCTCCTTTCGAGCTGGGATGGTGGAATAGATAAAGGTTTGGAGCGAGTAGCACTCAATTCCTTAAATTTTTCCATGGCCTTTCCAATACCTGCATCAATGCGAGCTTGGAAATCATCGGTATTAATGGCTATGTTTTCAGCGTTTTCAGTATTTATCAGGGCGACTACTTTGTGCCTCATCTGAATTAGCCATCTCTGATGTTTTGGTACTAAATACCATATTAAACTTACATTAGCCATGGTATTAATAACCATATAGGCTATAAAGTTTGGATATATAAATCCACTGCCTATTTGAATAAGTGTGCATAGAATCATAACTGTCAGGCTTAATATTTTAAATGAATATCTTTTAAGATATTTAAGTATAATTGGTCTAGGTCTAAAAAGGGACCATCAAAGACTCTCTAAATTTGGGCGTAGTCCATATATTATTGGACAGTGGATCATAAAGTCACAACTGTCATTGTCATATTTGACAATATAATATAGCTTGTAGGCAAATTAATTAACATTATTTAAGATGTTAGATAGATAATCATCGCATTGATGATATTAGTCGGGATCTCATTGATCATATAGACTATGAGGGTTGAACATAGCTCACCACCTTGGACAGGGTACCATAAGGTTACAACTGTCATTGTCTTAATTGACAATATAGTATTGCTCGTAAGGCAAATCATTACTAATGGATGTTAAATTATAGCCGTAGGCATTCCATCACTAATGGCTGTTAAATTATAGCCCGTAGGCACTTCAGCACTAATGGATATTTAATTATAGCTCGTAGGAACTTCATCAATAATGAATGTTTAATTATAGCCCGTAGAAACTTCATCACTAATGGATGTTTAATTATAGCCCATAGGCACTTCATCACTAATGGATGTTTAATTATAGCCCATGGGCACTTCATCACTGATGGATGTTTAATTATGACCCGTAGGCACTTCATCACTAATGGATGTTTAATTATAGCCCGTAGGCACTTCATCACTAATGATGTTTAATTATAGCCCGTAGGCACTTCATCATTAATAGATGTTTAATTATTATCATCGCATTGATGATATTAGCCGGGATCAAATTTGATCACATAGGCTATAAAGTTAGGATGTAGTCCATCACCTAGACGGCTTATGTGGTTTCTCAAGTCACACTACCAGGAGTATTAACATTACTTGAATGTTAACACAGAATTATCTTAATGGTTGATTAATAATAGTCACAGTCGCATTTGACCTTAACGACTTGGAGGCTTGAACATAGTTCACCACCTCTAGATAGAAGGGATAATCTTCCTTAACTATCATGATAGAAGGCTATTTATCCTTAACTATCTTTTATATATGGCCATTTAATATGGACTTTGCCGTTTGGCTTAATCAAAACCATTAAGAAGATCTTTTGGAATTATATAGCATATCATAAATTTCGAGTTAAAATCGAGACGATCGCTTGAAGAGGATGTAACGATTACATATATATAATTCCAAATATTTCATTAAATAACAATAGAAAATTATAATACTTGAATTAAAAATGACTGTCCTTGCAGGGACTAAAAGGAACAACTTGTCCACGTAGGGACTAAAGAAATAACATGTCCATGTAGGGACTAAAGAAATAACAATTCCACGTAGGGACTAGAGGAAAAGTTAGAAATAATAAAAAAATAAAAAATAAAAATAGAAGAAATTTCACTCGTCCTTCTTTCCTTTGACTAACTTGGAAAGTTTCTTGAAGAACTTATTTGTTTTCTTTTCCGTCTTCTCAGCCTGTTGTTGCATTTCCTTCATCTGCTACAAGGCTTCATTAATGGCCTCAAGAGGTGGCGGAGGTTGTGGTTGTGGTTGAGGCACAACAGGATACTGGTACCCATAACTCGGGTATCCAGTAGGTGGATAAGTAGGTGGGAAGGGAGATGGGCAAAGTGCATTATGCATGACTGCTTGCATATAAGGGTCATGTGATAGCGCCTGATATTTTAAGTTCGTCGGTGTAGTTGGGTTAAAAGGATTATATTCAGATGTATCTTGATACGTAGGGATAGGGTTATTAAAACCCAACGGTGGTGGTTAAACCACAGGTGGTGGTGTTGGTTCCACGACAGGTGAAGTATTTGAGGGTCAACCTATTTGTGGGTCCTTAGGAATGGCAGGGTAGGTTTTTGGCAATGGTGGTAGCGAACCCAACCATTGTCCCGCACGCACCAACATACGTGCTCCACGTTTCCTCCTCGGTGGGTCAGGTGGTGGCTGAGGTTGCTCCACCGGTTCCATTTGGACGTCTTCCTGTGTAGGAGGCGGTGTTGGAGAGTGGTACCAAGGAGTGTTAACAAAAGTGAATTGACTCCAATATTGGTCCCATCCTTGATAAGGTGATCCTGCATAAGAGTTAGAATCGCTAGAGATTCCAATGGGGTGTCCATGCGATCTTGACGGTGGCATCTCCAGGGCGGAGTCCTCGTCCATAGGATTTGGTTGATCCAATTGATTCTAATCAGCTAGAGGTGGGTTAAAATAAAGATTTGGGTTAAACTCTTCATGGTATGAATGTGAATGGGAATGGTGAGAGTGGTGTGAATGATGGGAGTGGTGAGAATGGTGTGAATGGTAAGAATTTTGGGAATGTGGGGGCGAATATTTATCACATATAGAGTGTCTCGCTGTTTGCCAAGGAGACGAATCTCCCGAATCTTGATAAGAATTTGAGTTATGGGGTTGTGAAGGGATGCGCCCGGATGATCCTCCCCTCATTGGACCTTTTCCACTTCCACTGTGTCCTCTGAATCTTGGTGGCATTTTCCTGTTAAAATCATGTCAAAAACAATAATAATAACTTAATAATGAGATGAGTAATCCTAGGTCAATGCCTAGACTCTGAAGTCTAAGGAATGTGCTTATTGTGTAAGTTTGAGATTAAACACAAAAGGCTAGTGTTAAATCCTCTCAAATCTTTGCTCTGATACCAATCCTGTCACACCCCGAATTTCCATCCAAATCTGGTTGGCCCGAGTGGGGAATATTATGACTAAGTTAATATCATCATAGTCAATTAACATAGCACATCGGAAGTCTTAGAGTTTAAACTACTATTACAAACCAAAATGTCCAAAGTACGAAAATAATATACAGACGCTTTATAACTAAAGATCCACAGGCGGATCGTAAAATACAAAAGATGAAAATCAGACTTTTAGGCAGATCTAAGGATTTCAAGATCCTCTTATATCAATACCAAGCAGCTTCCAGCCTATTTCGTATTGTACCTGCAACTTAGTCTTTTGAAAATACATCAGCTTTCGCTTGTAAATACAATTAACTGACTCGTTTTGAAAACATTTTAAAAATTTATTTAAGTGCACAGGGCACATTAAAATCTTTTATAACTTGGGAAAGTTAAGCTTTTAACCTTGTATATAGATTCACATGTTTGTCAATACATATGGAGCCTAGTACAGAGACCGAGACATGATTAACTGACACACCACTTATGAACTCACTAAGGAGTTATCCTCAACTTGTGGGTAAAAATATTTTAGCATTCGCACTGTCAGGTGTATGCCTACACCCGTGCTTTGGTCGTGGCCATTAGTAACTTAAATGAACCAGGATATCCAGACACGGTCATTAACCCCCATTTTAAGTTATCAAACAAAACTGATCAAAACAGAATATGCGGATTTACTAGCCACAATCCGGCGTTCGATTGATCCCATTTCCGACCAAGCGGTAATAATTTACCGTAACCCAAGCCCGTATAGGGAAAATAAGTTAAGAGCATTTACCTGAGCTTTTACTTGACTTTTAATAAGCAAAGTTTATATTAAATCAACCGTTTAATCAACAGAATAGTGCAGATTGCATTTACTGGAAGGCTTCTAGTCTGGAATAATGGCATAAGCTAACCAATTAGAATGCTAACGGTCCTATTTAAGTCATAGACTTAGACCGACTAGCTTAAAGGATCAAAACGGTACAATACGCTAGATTAGGTGATGGCCGGATAGAATGTAGTTTAAACCCAACAAGTACATAAGACTTGTATGTCATTGGTAAACAATTAACATTCTGGAATTTGAGATTAAAATGATAAGGTTAAACCCGTTTCGATTAATTTTTTTAAACTAGTTACAGATACTAAACCGTACGCATATAAGTGATATCAGGCAACCAGATGAGTCACGAACAAGTTCTATATGTCATTATACTTTAAATAAGTTGTAATATCAGTAGGATACTATGCCCGTTTAGGTTTTAAAACCAAAATACGCCTTACAAGGCGTTTTGGCTATTTATATGACGTAAAAAGGAAACTTGCGTATACTTTTGATGTTATGATCATAAACGTTTTGGAAAAATACTTAATTTGATATATGATTAGTAAGATATCACAGATAAGTGTGGTTTATGGTTTAGGAGCAAACTATGCACCGAAAGGGCATTTTGGTCTTATAAAAATATAATTTACGATATTACATTAAAAATTAGTTTATGATCAGAATATTAACACCATAATATGTTAATTACATTAACATATCTGTAGGTAATTTTTTTTGCAAGTTCATTGTTGATAAAAACCTTGTTTATGTAAAAAGGGCATTTTAGTCAAAGATTGACATATTAGCGGATTTTGTGCATAAACACAGATTATGATTATGATCAAGTAACATAACCTCAGAGGGTTATGCTACATTGTATTTCTATCATAATACGACCATAAGTCAGTAGTAAACTAATCTAAGTCGGGTCAGAATTGAAAGTCAAAGGAGAAGTCAAACTTCGTGACTTTCGGTGTGAACCGACCCTAGGACTGAAATTGACGGATCGAACATGTTCCCACATGTTCTATTAATTATTACCAACTTGTTTAAGTGTCAAAAACATTTTTATAACATATATAAACTTAGATTGTAATTTTTTTTATAAAATATGACCCGTTTGACTTTTTAAAACATAACTTTGACCCATCAATTGACCTAGTAAACTGATCCTTAGGAGGTGCCCTTTTAAGGGATTAACACCTTCCTAATTATGATCACTTAGCCATGTGCAACTTGAACAATGGCTAGACCATAATGGTCTTAACCGAAAGTCAAAGCATTTGTCGAAAATGCTTGACTTTTGGCTATTAAAAGCCTATAAAAAGAAAAGAGCAGAGATGGAAGACTTACAAGTGATCCAAGATAAGTTTAGAACTCAAAGGGATGCTCCTAGATGACCAGGAACTTCAAAGAGTGTAATAAGAGAGTAAAAGAAGGAATGAGCAAAGAATGAGTGAGTTTGATGGGCTATTTATAATGCAAGAAGTGTGTGTGGATGAAGCCAGGTGTTAGAGGTGTTGTAGGATCATCACAAGTGTCTAGAAAGGTGTCAAGGGCTGCAAGAGTGTGGCAATTTGCAGGAGAGGTGGCATCTTGGTTTTCACACATTTAGCCCCTCAAAAATAGTTTTATGGATTGTGATAAATTGTTCCTTGACTTATATTCAATGACATAATGACACAACTAGTTCTTTTCGTTCAATACGTGATGTGTTGAAGAAAAGTGTGAATAATCGAACGTTAACGAGTGTCACAATAGGTGCTTTTATGATTTATACATAGTTACTTGTTTAGAATACAATAAATACGAATTCTTATGGTTTTATGGGTTAAATTACCTAAATTTGTAAAGTTAAAGGTTTGGTGATGATGCGGAATACTTAAAAATGGTAAATCAAGAGATATCCCGTTAATCGGAAGTTGTTCGGTCGAGAAATGACTTAGTTAAACAAGAAATACGAAAATAATGAAGTATTGGGTCTCTGGTCATTTGCTGAAAGTTAAAATGAAGAAAATAAAGGATATCAGAAGCTCGCCGTAGGCTACGGTCGTCCGACCTTAGCTTACGGTTGGTATAATCCATTTCAACAACATTAGACTGTAGTCTACGGTCCTAGACCGTAGGTTATGGTTAGGTATAAAAAAATTGTGAATTTTGGACATGTTTTAGGTTAGTTGAGTGGCTAACTCATTAGAAGGCATTGTCCGAGAGCATGTACACGTGTCGGTATATTACCGAACGTGAATTTTACGAGGTGTTACATCCTCACCCCCTTGAAAGAAATCTCAAACTGAGATTTTATTCAAAAAGATGGGGGGTACTTTTGTCGCATAATAGACTCAACCTCCATGTAAATTCAGGGGCCTCGAAGGGCATCCCACTTAACCTTTAAAAGGTATAAACTTCCTTCAGAGCTTTTTTTCCTGTCGATCATCGATCGAATTGGTTTCTCAATGAACTTCAGGTTTTTAACAGTTTGCACATCTTAATGTGACATTGCTAGCGACTCATCGGCTAGAAGGAATAAACACATCATGGATTCCACTGAGCTCCTCAGGCAACTTAGCTTATAAGCTATAGAACCGACACATTCGATTACCTTGAATGGTCCAATATATCTCGGGCTCAACTTGCCCTTCTTTCCGAAGCGCATCACACCTTTCTAGGGTGATACCTTCAATAATACTTTGTGTAACATTTGTGTAAAACGAGGTTCGACAACCCGCACCATTTTTTTATCAAGTGCGTATTTATATTTCGTTACGTATTTTTCTAACATTTTTATTATTATTATTATTATTTAATTAAGGATATTAGAATCAAATATTTATAATTAATAAATAATAAAAACGAATTAAAATAGACATAAAGGAATAATAAAATAAATAAATAAAATAAAAAAGGGTAAGCCTGGAATCGAACCCGGGTCTCCCGGGTAAACACACACACACTCAGCACCACTGCACTACACATACAATATGTGCTAAAACTCAAATATCAAAGCATATATTACATGCTGAGTAGAAACCGACAAGTGCAACAAATCTCCTCACTGGAGATTTCGCAATTCAACACGGTTTCTTTTGAAAACCGACAGTTGTTTCAATAGCTATTTTGGGCAAACTTCAATCAAGACGCACTGTCTTTGAACTCTCGAAATCGTAGTCGTGGAAACCAAAATCACAAATCCCCTATAAATACCCCCACCGCTTTCATTTCAAGCTCACACTTTCACTCATCCATTGAAATCGCACTGTTCTCGCTCTCAAACCCCTCTGTCACCGGAAGTCTGGAATCGCACTACAAGTCGCCGGAACAGAGAAGATGAAGTCAATAAGTTTATATGAGAAATAAAATTTGATGTTTTACTCGGGTTAGACACACAGTCCAGCGGTGGATTGTGTGCATTTTACACTAATGGTACCGAGTTCGATCCCTGAAACCAACACCGTTCTCCCTGAAATAAAGATTTTTTTTAAAACCAAACCATACTGACCTTCAACAAGTTGTTAAATTTAATAAGAATTCTGTATTTTACGGGTTAAACACCCAGCTCAACTGGTTGGGGCGGGTGCAAACCAAATCAGGGTCGCAGGTTCGAGTCCGACTACCCTCAACCGGTCGGACCATTTAAAAACCTTTTTAAAATTTATGATTTTCAACTGAACTTAACAAAGGTATAAGAGTAATTAAGGGTTAGACAAGTAGCTCAGTTGGAAGAGCTGCGTGCACGCAACCGTATGGTCACCAGTTCGAATCTTGTTATACGCTGCCAATACCACGATAAAACCGGTCAGATTCTCACCTTGTCAGTCTGACAAGTTTTTTTATTATTTATTTAATTTTTCAATTTATTTATTTTTGTTATTTACTTTATTACTCTAAAACCACTTAAAAATAAATCTAGTAAATTAAAGATCCTAATAATTTCTACAAAAATAATCAAAAATTTAACACAATATATCAACTCAAAATATTAAATTTATACATGTTTATTGAAACAATACGTTACTATTTTAGGTTAGTTTCGCTCGTCGATTAAATCTTCAACTCGTGCGCACTTATTGTTATCCAAGAATATGCACCCACTGTGAGTGAATCCTTACAAATTCTCTTTTTATTTATGTTTTGGGTGTATCATGTTCCGTACTTGTCTTATTTAATCAAACACTTGTGCTAATATCATCATGTGATCAATGTGTATATTTATTTGTGTGGTTTTGTGTGGTTACATTTTAACATTTTAGTGCAATCATTCATTAGGCCCATCAGTTCCTCGTGGGATACGAGTTGAGCATCAGGTGCCTCATTAGATCGGCTCCGTTTGATTGAGCCTTGATCTCAAGTTCGTCATTCATCATGTCATGTGTTCATTGTGGATATTATGTGGTTTGTGATTGGTTATATATATACATAAGCTCACTTATGATTCATGCACAATTTTTATTCAAACAACAAATATAATTTAACTGTTTAAATGTTTTACTAAGATTCACTTATCAATTTTTATTGACCCAAATCTTTTGTTTTATGCATGATACAGGTGAACAAGCTGAAGAAAGAAACACATAGGAATGGCCTTAGAAGATTAAACAAAGTTATTATGTTCTGAACAATGTTTTGGTTCTATTTGTGCTTGTATGACTCATTGTGTTTGAATATTTGAAGTTTTAATTTAAATTTAATAAATATGAAACTTATTAGTAAATGTCATGAGCTTTGGTGACAACCCAATCATGCCCCGACTTTTATTTCCGCTGCGGGTCGGGGTGTGACAGATTGGTATCAGAGCTTGTGACTGTAGGGATATAGGATACGTTATTTGACCCTTAGAGCCTATACTATAGTTGATTAGATTTTAATTGTTTATGTGTTACATGCAAAATTCATGATATTTACATGTTTCATGTTTATTTCACACACAAATACATGCAAGCACTTTCACTAAATATATGTTAATGTGTGATGTTCATTATAGTTCATATCTCGATAACATATCATGCCTACGCAAGCACACACCTCACGATTTTACAATTTCCATGATTTCTTTTCAAAGATTTTTTCATGTTTTCATGTTTTTTTTTTCAATCACATCAAAGTGAGTTCTCCGATGGGCATGTAGTAACTGGAAGGGTACGAGTACTGTAACATCCGTCAAAAACCGGATTTACCAAACCCGCTCCGTTTAATAACCGAACAATCAGTTAAAAATTTCGTTGCGTATTTAATGCCCAAAATAATTTTAAACGATACATAATTAATAAGTATATGGGGATATATAATTTGTTTTTGAAAAACTGTTAAAAATAATGAAATAAAAATAAAATGACACTGCCGGGTTTCGAACTCGGGTCAGTCAGCCGGGTCAACAACAACTTATCTTTCAACCCTTCAACCACTGCGCCACTTGTATTTCTTGTTAATTATTAGAATCAATTAATTCATATCATGAATCTCAAATTCAAAAACCGGCGCACCTGATTGCAGTCGTCGGAAATCCCGACTAACTCGCCAAGAATTGACGGTACGTAAACTTTAACTATGACATCGGTTATAACCGATGCCTGAGTCCGCGACACAAGTTATAACCGCCGAAGAGTTTCTAACCGACGAATCAAGTCGGAAATCGGACCAAATTCATCGATGACCTGCCCTATAAATACCTCCTCGAACCTCTGCAAGCTTTTTCGCTCAAAACCGCACCTTTACCCGACGTAATTCCACTCGCCGGAAAAGTTCTGCACATCGCCGGAAAACCGAACCGTTCATTTCTGAGCCTTACTGAACCCCCAGAGCTTATACCGAAGTCACCCACATCCATTTCAAGCTTGCTGAAGACTCTCTGCGCAGGACACACGTCGCCGGAAGTTTCTGCTGTCACCGGAGTTTCGCCGGAGAAACAGAGGAGTCCAGTCGGTATACCTTACGCTTAAATCTTTCATTCTTTATATATATCTCACCTGTAATTAACCTCAAAACACTAAAGAACATGATTAAAACATCGAACCAGTCGGACTTCCGATTCTGGTTAAATTCAACGAAGAAGACGAAGTTTCAGTTGTGTATATGTATAATTAAAATCAAGTTATAACTCGGGTTAGATACACAGTCCAGCGGTGGACTGTGTGCACATTAAACACGTAAACGTCTCGAGTTCAATACATGTCCCACGCACACTCGCCTTAATAAAAATGCTTTTTTTTTACCGAACCGGAGTCACCGCTGTTACATGTTAAGTTTAATAAAAATCAGAATAATAACCAAGTTAGACACACAGTCCAGTGGTGGACTGTGTGAATGTTTAAACACACGTCACGAGTTCGAATCCGGACTACCGCACCGGTCCGGACAATTATTAAACTTTTATTTAAAACAGAAATGAAAATATTTAGTTTGTATATAAGTATAATAAAAATCGGTTTATTTAACAAGTTAGACACACAGTCCAGTGGTGGACTGTGTGTTAACTCAACCCACAGGTCCCGGGTTCAAGACCTGTGGAGCGCACCAGTCCGACTCATTAAATCGTTTTTAAAAATAAATGATTTTCAGTTTAATCTAATTAGTATATAAATATAATTAAAAACAGAAATATTTCGGGTTAGACACGTAGCTCAGTTGGTAGAGCTGCGTGCACGCGTACGGGAGGTCTCGGGTTCGAGCCTCACCCAGCGCACACATACACACATGCGAACCGGTCAACAGTCAAAGTCAACAGTCAACGGTCAACGGTCAAAAAGTCAACATTTTTTTTATTATTTTTATTTATTTGTTTTATTTAAAAATCAATTAAAAATACTTAAAAATAACATTTTTAAGGTTAGAAAATAGCCTTAAACTCACAAAAATACACCCAACAATCCTACTAAAATTGATTAATAAAATCCCATTATTTACCAAACCATTATGTTATTATCTAGGTTAATTTCACTCGTGGTTAATACCAACTTCGCGTGCATTCAACATTATCAACCGAACGCACCCAATGCGAGTGAATCTTACAACTCCCCCTTTTTAATTACACGTTTTGGGGTGTGTCATGTGTCACAAAATAATTAACTCGTTTATTTAAACTTGTGCCATACCATATTGTGATCTAAACTTAGATTGTCTATATTGTTGTGGTTATGTATTTCATTTTGTCAACTTATATGAAAGTCATTCATTAAGCCCATCAGTTCCTCGTGAGAGACGAGTTGAGCAACGCGTGCCTCAAAACAAATCCATTATTGTTCATGTGTGTATTATTGAGTTTATATTGTTTGTAGTTATGTATTTCATATTGTCAAGTTTATGCAATTCATTCATTAGGCCCATCAGTTCCTCGTGAGAGACGAGTTGAGCAACGCGTGCCTCTAAACGATCCATTATTGTTCATGTGTGTATTGTTTAATATTAAATTGATTGGTGAATAAGTTTACATCTATTTTTACTCATGTGTGGTTGTGCACTCTATTTTATAATCAATTAAATAAACTTGTTCAAATGTTTTCCATAGGATTCACTCGCCAACTTTTTGTTGATCCAAAAACCCTTTTTACACATGATACAGGTGATCAGGATGAAGCAAGGAAAACATAGGAAATGCCTTAGAAGAAAACAATGAAGCCTAGATTGATATTTAGGACATGATGTAATATTGATTGTAATTTTCCATTAAAGTGTATTATTGAATATGAAACGTTAAAATAAATGTCATGAGCTTTGATGATAACCCAATCATGCCCCGATCACCTTTTCCGCTGCGGGTCGGGTAAGTACCGGTAGTCGGAACGTCCTGTCTAGGCTTGGCATTCATATAAATCCAAAATAATGGACCAGTTTGCCTACCTGGGGACTAACGATGAGAGTACGAAGGACCTATTAGGCTAAAGCATGCCACACCAAACGTCGTGTGAACTAACCCCACTTTGAGTTATCATTGTGTCTACACCTGGACACTCTCTGACCTTACACCTCGCAATCATGATTTACGATCTTCATTCGTATGATGCGAGTGTTATCAAGCCGACACCAATGTGGACCCTACTAAGCCCAAGGGCCCACATGACTACATAGGCTATGGTATGGGATACATTGGGAGGCCCAAACATGAGCAAGCCCAAGACATCCTATGGATGTAGTTAAGATATTGTTTTCATTTATTCATGAATGTTGTTTTCATTATTTTTACGACACATGACACTTAGAACTATCAAAATCACAATCTCCCTACCTACATTCCTTTAGATGTCTGCTAGACACTCTCGAGGTGGTAGAAGGTCAGGAAGATCTAGCGAACGCATGGCCACTCAAATCGCTCAACAGATGGCTGCTGTACTTCCTGACATCATTTTGCAAGTTCAACAAGCCCTCGCCGCCAACCCCATCAACCCAACAAATCAAGAAGTCCAAAATGTCACCAACCCTCATCCCAAACCCACTAAATGCACCTACAAGCATTTCAATTCCTGCGATCCCCCAAAAGCCTTAACGTGGGAAGAGTTGAGGGAGATCATGACGAGACGCTTCTGTCCAAGAAGCGAAATCAAAAAGTTAGAAGATGAGTTTTACGCTTTGAAGCAAAAGGAAGGAGACCACACTACATACAACAAGAGATTTCTTGAGTTGAATCAGATGGTCCCCAACCTGTTCACCCCGCTATACCGATTAATCGAGCATTACATTCGAGGTCTTCCCTCGAAAATTCAAGATTCGGTTTTAAGTACTTCCCCCGCCGCTCGAAGCTGCCATGGAATTGGCTACTGAACTTACTGAAAATAGCATCCGAAATGGCGATTTTAAAGATGAGAAGAAAAGACACCTGTTGAAACTCCAACCTCAACCCAATCAGGTTCGTCCTCTAAATTCGCTGGTAAGAGGAAACGCATGGCAAAAATTTCGTCGTTACCCAAAACAATCATCCCATCGCTGTTGCCCCAATTACACAAGTCGCCCCTCAAGCCGCCCCATTCAAGAAACCATACACTGGTCCTCACCCGAAATGCAACCGATGCCAATATCACCACCCCCTGAGAACCCTTGCCAGTACTGCACAAGTTGTGGCCATGCAGGTCTCACAATTTAAACCTGCCGGATCCTCCAAAATCAAACCGCAATCAGCCTCAAGCCCAAACCAATAATCAAATGGTGGGCCAAGCCCAAAACCAACAACCCTTACTTTTACCACCTACCTAACCCATGGTTCAACCCTACTACCAACCCAATTCCCAATGATGCAACCCATTAGAACATGTTTTAACTGTGGCGATCCAAACCATTTTCGAAATACTTGCCTCCGCTTGGTGAACATCATAAATGCCCAAGCTCAAGCCAATACGGTGAACCAAGCCAATCAAGCTAATCCACCTACTAGAGGGAGGGCTTTCAATATCAACGCCAACCAAGCAAGGGCTGATAACAATGTGGTTAACGGTACGTTTCTTGTTAACGGTAGTTATGCATCAATACTATTTGATACTGGTGCGGATAAGAGTTTTGTGTCTTTAGAATTCGAGTCCATTCTTGATCTACCTCGTGTTAGTCTCGCTGAATCATTCACGGTAAAAGTTGCTGACAGTGAACCCATTGCCTTAGACTCGATTATTCGTGATTGTACTCTTACCCTTAATGACCACGATTTCTCGATTGATCTTATTCCTATGAAAATTGGGTAGTTTCGAGGTTATCATCGGTATGGACAGGCTCAGTCAGCATCACGCCGAAGTTGTTTGCTACGAGAAGCTTATTCGAATTCCCTCGCTGACGGTCAGACATTACGTATTTTTGGAGAAACTCCTTATGTGTCTCCCAAGCTCGAAGATATCTTCGCAAAGATTATGCCGCGTTTCTAGCTCATATCGTTAAGAAGGAAAGCAAGGAAAGGAAGCTCGAAGATATTCCCATCGTTAAAGAATTTCTCAAGTTTTTCTCGACGACGTTTCAGGACTTCCTCCTGTGTGAAAAGTCGAATTTTAAATCGATCTTGTACCTGGTGCTACACCAGTCGCAAAATCTCCCTATAGGTTAGCCCCATCTGAGATGCAAGAATTGGCTAGTCAGCTGCAAGAGTTGACTGACAAAGGATTCATACGTCCTAGCTCGTCGCCTTGGGGTGCACCTGTTCTTTTTGTAAAGAAGAAAGATGGAACTTTTCGCATGTGTACTGACTATAAAGAGCTCAACAAGTTGACCATCACGAATCGTTATCCATTGCCTCTTATTGATGACCTCATAGATCAACTTCAAGGTGCCACCTGTTTTTCAAAAATCGACCTTCGTTCTGGTTATCATCAACTTAGAGTGCGCGAAGAAGATATTCCAAAAACTGCCTTTCGAACTCGTGATGGCCACTATAAATTCATCGTTATGCCTTTGGGTTAACCAATGCTCCTGCTGTCTTCATGGATTTGATGAATAGGTGTGCAAACCCTATCTCGACCGTTTTGTCATAGTTTGATGATATTCTTATCTACTCCAAGACCAAATCCGATCATGAGCGACGTCTTCGACTTATTCTAACACTTTTGAGGACTAAAAAGCTTTATGCTAAGTTCTCAAAATGTGAGTTTTGGTTAAAAGAGATACAATTTATTGGTCATGTCGTTAATGACAAAGGGATTCATGTCACCCTTCAAAAATCAAGGTAATACAAGAATGGCAAGCGCCACGTACTTCTACCGAAGTTAGGTCATTTCTTGGCCTGGCTGGTTATTATCGACGTTTCATTGCAAATTTTTCTCGTATCGACGTTCCACTCACAACCTTAACTCACAAGGGAAAACCCTTTATTTGGGGACCCAAGCAAGAGGAGGCTTTCCAAACTTTGAAGCAAAAGCAGTGTGATGCACTATCCTTACACTTCCTGATGGTTTTGAAGACTTTGTGGTTTATTGCGATGCGTCAGGGCATGGGTTAGGTTGTGTACTAATGCAAAGAGGAAAGGTGATAGCCTATTTCTCTTGGCAACTCAAAGTACATGAGAAGAACTATACCACTCACGACCTAGAACTTGGAGCAGTCGTGTTCGCTCTAAAGATATGGAGACACTATCTCTATGGCACCAAGTGTGAAATTTACACTGACCACAAGAGTCTTCAACATATCTTCAATCAAAAAGAGTTGAACATGAGACAATGATGATGGGTCGAACTCCTAAATGATTACGACTGTGAAATTCGATATCATCCTGGCAAGGACTAATGTTGTGGCTGATGCACTCAGCCGAAAGGAATATGCAAATTCCGTTCATCTTCTATGTTCTCAAATTGTAACTGAGCTCAAGGATCGAATTCGAGCAGCTCAACATACTTCAGTAACGGAAAATGACGTGCGCGATGAACTGTCTTGTGGAGCCGAACTCAAAATAGAAACCAAGTCCGATGGTATTCTTTACTACTTAAACCGTATTTGGATACCCAATCGAAACAATCTTCGGGTTTTTCTTATGAACGAGGCGCACAAAACATGATACTCTATACATCCAGGAGCCGCTAAGATGTATCAAGACTTACGATACACCTACTGGTGGCCTGGAATGAAGAAGGATATGCTATTTTTGTTTCCAAGTGTCTTACATGTTCCAAAGTGAAAGCTGAACATCAAAGACCTTCAGGACTTCTTGTCCAACCCGAAATACCTGTATGGAAGTGGGAAAATATAACCATGGATTTCATTACTGGGTTACCTTGCACCTCTAGTGGGTATGACACCATATGGGTAATTATTGATCGTCTTACTAAATCAGCTCACTTCATTCCAATTCGCGAGGACTTCAAGAACGAGAAGTTAACTCGTATCTATATCAATGAGGTCGTAAGCCATCATGGTGTACCTTTAAGTATCATTTCAGATCGAGACAGCCACTTCACTTCACGAACATGGCAAGCCGTACAATCCGCTTTGGGTACACACTTAGATCTCAGCACTGCCTTTTACCCTCAAACTGATGGTCAATCTGAGCGCACCATACAAACCATGAAGACATGTTGCGATCATGTGTCATAGACTTCAAAGGTAATTGGGACGCTCATCTACCTTTAGTTGAATTTTCGTACAACAACTATCATTCAAGCATCGGTATGGCTCCTTTTGAAGCCTTCTATAACGAAAATTGGGGAAGCGCAAATCGCTGGACCTGAACTGATTCAAGAGACGACTGACAAAATTATTCTGATTCAAATAATCTTCTGGCAACTCAAAGTCTTCAAAAGAGTTACGCTGATAAACGGCGAAAGCCTTTGGAATTTTGTGTTGGTGATCAAGTACTTTTGAAAGTATCACCGTGGAAGGGAGTGGTTCGTTTTGGTCAAAAGGGCAAGCTAACACCACGCTATGTGGGACCATTGAAGATACTCGAAAGAGTAGGTTCTGTAGCATACAAGCTTGACCTACCAGAAGAACTCAACAGAATTCATCCTACGTTTCACGTATCAAACTTGAAAAAGTCTCTCGCCGACAAAAATCTCCATATTCCTTTGGAAGATATTCAAGTTGATGAATCAATTCACTTCATTGAAAGACCGATAGAAATCATGGATTTCGGTGATAAGCGCTTGAGACGAAGTCGTATCCCAATAGTCATGGTGCGTTGGGAGTCAAAACAAGGACCCGAGTTTACTTGGGAACGTGAAGACTCAATACGCGAAAAATACCCGCATCTTTTTCCAGTTACAGCTACTACTTAAATTTCGGGACGAAATTTCTAAAAGTAGGGGATACTGTAACATTTGTGTAAAACGGGTTCGAAAACCCGCACCATTTTTTTTATCAAGTGCGTATTTATATGTTGTTACGTATTTTTCTAACATTTTTTTATTATTATTTAATAAGGATATTAGAATCAAATATTTATAATTAATAAATAATAACAAACGAATTAAAATAGACATAAAGGAATAATAAAATAAATAAATAAAATCAAAAAGGGTAAGCCTGGAATCGAACCCGGGTCTCCCGGGTAAACACACACACACTCAGCACCACTGCACTACACATACAATATGTGCTAAAACTCAAATATCAAAGCATATATATACATGCTGAGTAGAAACCGGCAAGTGCAACAAATCTCTGTAACATCCGTCGAAAAACGGGTTTCAAACCCGCTTCGTTTGTTAATCGAATATCAAGTTATAAAATTTTGTTGCGTATTTATGGTTAATTTTGATTTTAAACAATACATAATTAATAAACATTTTAGAATTTAAAAACTATAATTATTAAAAAGTAAAAATAAATTAAATAAAAAAGAAAAGAGGCTGCCGGCTTTCGGACCCGGGTCAGCCGGAAGATTTAAACATCAAACACTTAACCACTCCGCCACTTGCTGTTTTTGTGTAATCAAGGAAGCAAATAAAACCTTAAGTTCACCGTGAATCTATCTGTTTGCGCCAAAACTGAAACCGATCATCGGCTTTCAACTTTCCAGACGTTTGAGTGATCATGAGTTACTGATTATAACCGATGAAGTATTTGCAACCCACGTTTTCATCAATTCAGTCTTCAATTGAATTCGATTCATATGATTTTCGGGTTTGATAACCGAAATCAATTACTTCCAATTTTCACTAACAATATCATCATCTCATAACTCGGAAACACTCACAGAACCTCCAATTTCACTTTCGCTCTATTTTCTATTCGTCGGAAACGCTTTCTGAAATCGTCGGACTTTCCCGGAAAACCGTGACATTCATCGAATCGGTAAATTTCTCAATTCTTCCATCTTCTATCTATTGTTAGAGTTATACTAACTCAAATCCTTCAACCAGAATCGGTCCCAGACGACGATACCGGATAATCTCACTCGCGGAAAGTCTATAAATTCTGAAATCACTGCTGTGAATCGTACGAGCATCTAAACTCTCTGATAATTCTTGTTTAGTCACTTAATTTCACAATTAGTTAATCAAAACTGTTAATTGGTCCTCAGACGGAATTCGTAAACAGAGCCGACGACCTTTGCCGGAGTTCTGAGAAAAATCATCTTTCCGGTACATTCATTTCCAAAACCTTCTCTATCGTTACATTTCAATCATTTATAAGTTTTTGTTAATTGAATTAAACAAGAACAGTCGAATATTAATTGTCTGGGTTGTTTTAATGAAGAAGATGAAGTTTAGGTTGTGTATATATTTAATATAAATCGGGTTATATCTCGGGTTAGACACACAGTCCAGCGGTGGACTGTGTGCATTTGAAACATAGAGATACCGAGTTCGAGTCTGTCCTTGTTCTGATTCGTCACAATATTCAAACTTTTTTTTATAAAACCCAAATATGGAACCTTTCAGTTAGTATATAAGAGAAATAAAAACAAGTATTTTAACCAGGTTAGACACACAGTCCAGCGGTGGACTGTGTGCAAAGTTAAACCACAGGTCACGGGTTCGAAACTCATCATGCACACCGGTTCGACATAATTAAAATCCTTTTTAAAATAAATGAATTCTGGATAAATTAAATAGTATATAAATATAATTAAAAACATAAATATTTCGGGTTAGACAAGTAGCTCAGTTGGTAGAGCTGCGTGCACGCGTACGGGAGATCATGAGTTCGAGCCTCACCCAGCGCATACATACACAAGTCCGAACCGGTCAACAGTCAAAGTCAATGGTCAACGGTCAACCCAAAAAGTCAACAATTTTTTTTATATTTTTATTTATTTATTTAATTAAAAATCAATTAAAAATATTTAAATATAATATTTTTAAAGTTAGAAAATGACCTTAAACTCACAAAAATATATCTAAAAATCCTATTAAAATTGTTAATAAAATCCACTTATTTACCGTACCTTTTCGTTATATTTAGGTTAGTTATTCCTCGTCGAACAACCCTCTAAACTCGTGCGCATTCAACATCATCAAACGAACGCACCCAATGTGAGTGAATCTCTAAGAATTCCCCGTTTTAATCACCTTTTTGGGGTGTATCATGTGTCTTATTATTTATTACATTTAAATACTTGTGCATCCATCATATCAATGATCAAATGTGGATTCAATATGTATCAACTGTTTGTGTGGTTAATTTTTAGATTAAATTTATCATTTTCAGTACATACATCATCATAGGTCGTCTGTTCCCCATTACCTATGAGCGGAACCGTTCCCCATTACCTATGAGCGTGAACGAGGCGTTGCCAACATACGATCGGCTCGTTTGATTGAGCCTTGATCGCACATACATCATCATAGGCCGTCCGTTCCCCATTACCTATGAGCGGAACGTGACGTTGCCAACATATACATTATCATTCATGTCATTTGCTCATGTAAGGTTGTTTGTTATTGTTATTGTATGTTTATTTACGTTTGCTCACATATGATTATTGCATAATTTTTCCATGTTAAATATAACAAGAAATCAATAATAAATGTTTTCTAACAAGGTTCACTCGCCAACTTTTGTTGACCCAAAAACCCCCATTTTTACACATGATACAGGTGATCCAGTTGCAGCAAGAAACATATAGGACGGCTTAGAAGAATAAATCGGTTTAGGCTTTGGATTGTTTATTTAGTTACTTTTTCCTTGTAATTGTATGAACTTGTTTGGAATACTGAAGTTGTAATTTTGAATTTAATAAATATGAAACATATTAGTAAACATCATGAGCTTTGGTGATAACCCAATTATGCCCCGACTCTTGTTCCGCTGCGGGTCGGGGTGTGACAGATTGGTATCAGAGCCATGACTATAGGGGTATAGGATAGGTTATTAGACCCTTAGAGCCTATACTATAGTTGATTAAAATTTTAAAATTGTTTATGTGTTACATACAAAATTCATGATGTTTATATGCTTTATGTTTATTGTTACATTCAATGTTATGCAAGCATGTTCATAAGTACATATTACTATACAATGCTCATCATGAATCATATCCTCATAACATATCATATCCATGAGATCACACACCACACAATTTCCATGATTTTTGCAACGATTTTGTATTTTTTTCAAATCACATCAAAGTGAGTTCTCATGACGGGCATGTAGTAACTGGAAGGGTACAAGTACCGGTAGTCGGAACGTAATGTCTAGGCTTGGCATTCGTATAAATCCAAAATAAAGGACCAATTTGCCTACCTGGGGACTAACGATGAGAGTACGAAGGACCTATTAGGCCAAAGCATGCTATACCAAACGTCGTGTGAGCTAACCCCACTTTGAGTTGTCATTGTGTCTACACCTGGACACCCTCCGACCATACATCTCGCAAACATATTTCATGGTTTTCATTCGGGTGATGCGAGTGTTAAACCTCCAACACCAATGTGAATCCTACTAAGTCAATAGTCATGGGGGCCCACATGACTATACAGGTGACGGTATGGGGGACATTGGAGGCCCAAACATGAGCAAACCCAAGACATCCTATGGATGTAGTTGCATTATTGATGTTTATATTATTTTTTTTAAACGACACATGACACCTAAAAACACTCCTTAAACTCACAATCCTCTTATGTATGTTCCTGTAGATGTCGGCTAGGCAACAACGTGGGGGTAGAAGGTCAGGAAGATCAAACGAACGCTTGGCCACCCAAATCGCAAAACAAATGGCCGCAGTGCTTCCTGACATCGTAATTCAAGTCCAATAAGCTCTCGCCACAAATCCCATCAATCCTCCCCATCAAGAACACCAGAACGTCGACAACCCTCCCTCCAAAAAGTGCTCTTACAAAACACTTCAAGTCTTGCGATCCCCTGAAATTTGAAGGGACCGAAGGTGTCACTGCTCTCCTCCACTGGTTTGAGGAAATGGAAAACACCTTCCTCAATTGCGATTGTCCCGAGGATCGCAAGGTACGTTACGCAACCGGGAGACTATTTGGAGTAGCTCTTACCTGGTGGAATACAGAAAAAGGTAAGAGAGGAATCAAGGATGCAATGGCCTTAACATGGGAGGAGTTAAGGGAAATCATGATGAGACGCTTCTGTCCAAGAAGCGAGATCAAAAAGTTAGAGGATGAATTTCACTCGTTAAAGCAAAAGGAGGGAGATCATACTTCCTACAACAAACGGTTTTTAGAGTTGAACCAAATGGTCCCCAACTTGTTCACCCCAGTATAACGCTTAGTCGAACACTATATTCGAGGCCTTCCCTCGAAAATTCAAGACTCAGTTCTAAGCACTTCGCCTGCAACACTTGAAGCTGCTATGGAACTAGCTACCGAGCTTACCGAGAATCGTATCCGTAACGCAAATTTAAGGACGAAAAAAGAAAGCCCCCATTGAGGGCCAGACTTCAAACCATTCCACCTCCCCCTCAAAGTTTGCTGATAAGAGGAAACGAAACACCAGAAACTTTGCTGTCACACAAACAAATTTCCCTATCCCTACTGCACCCATTACTCAAGTTACCCCCTCATCTGCACCATATAAAAAGCCATACTCCGGCCCATACCCAAAATGCAACCGTTGCTAATACCATCACTTTCCTGATCATCCCTGCCAACATTGCACCGGCTGTGGCCGTGCAGATCTACACCATTCAAACCTGTTGCGCACTTTAGCGAACGAACCGCCATCAGCCCTCAACCCAAACCCACCATCAGATAGTGGGTCAGCCTAACAACCTTTACTCCTACCACCTGCCCAACATGTAGCCCAATCCTACTACCAACCAACTATCCCATGGTGCAACCTATGCGGGCTTGTTACAACTGTGAGACCCGAACCACTTTAGGAACACCTGTCCACGCCTGGTGAATATCATCTATGCCCAAGCTCAAGCTAATCCAGTAAACCAGGCAAATCAAGCTCCTCCACCTGCAAGAGGAAGAGCTTTCAACATCAACGCTAATCAAGCTAGGGCTGACAACAATGTGGTTAACGGTACGTTTCTCATCAATGGTAGTTATGCATCCATGTTATTTGATACTGGCGCAGATAAGAGTTTTGTGTCCTTAGAATTTGAACCCATCCTCAACCAAACTCGTGATAAACTCATGGAATCCATAACGGTAGAAGTTGCTGACGGAAAACCGGTCTCATTAAACTCTATTATACGCAATTGTACTCTCACCCTAAATGATCACGATTTTCCAGTTGACCTCATACCTATGAAGTTGGGAAGTTTCGACATTATAATTGGTATGGACTGGCTCAGCCAACATCATGCTGAAGTTGTATGCCGCGAAAAGTTCATTCGCATCCCTCTTACAAACGGTCAGACTCTACAAATCTTTGGAGAAACCCCTTCGAAAGGACTCAAATTAATGTCCTGTCTTCAAGCCCGAAAATATCTCCGCAAGAATTATGTCGCATTCCAAACTCATGTCATCAAAAAGGGAATCAAGGAGAAGAAACTCGAAGACATCCCAGTAGTAAAAGATTTTCCGCAAGTTTTTCCTGACGACATTTCAGGACTTCCTCTCGTGAGAGAAGTCGAATTCCGCATTGATCTTATACCTGGAGCTACACCAGTTGCAAAATCTCCTTATAGGTTAGCCCCATCCGAAATGCAAGAGCTAGCCAGTCACTGCAAGAGCTGACTGACAAAGGATTCATACGTCCTAGCTCATCGCCTTGGGGTGCACCTGTCCTTTTTGTGAAGAAGAAAGATGGAATGTTTCGCATGTGTATCGACTACAGAGAACTCAACAAGTTAACGGTCAAGAACCGCTACCCATTACCTCGCATCGATGATCTTCTAGACCAACTACAAGGCGCCACCTGTTTTTCAAAAATCGACATTCGTTTTGGTTATCATCAACTCAGAGTACATGAAGAAGACGTCCCAAAGACCGCCTTCCGAACTCGTTATGGTCATTATGAATTCATGGTCATGCCATTTGGTTTAACCAACGCCCCAGCTGTCTTCATGGATCTAATGAACAGAGTCTGCAAACCTTATCTCGACCGTTTTGTTATAGTCTTCATCGACGACATCCTCATCTACTCAAAGTCTAAGTCTGATCATGAACGGCACCTTCGACTCATCCTTACACTGTTAAGGACAGAAAAGTTGTACGCTAAGTTTTCGAAATGTGAATTTTGGTTAAGGGAAGTACAATTCCTTGGACACGTCGTCAATGACAAGGGAATTCATGTTGATCCCTAAAAATCAAGGCAGTACAGGAATGGCAAGCGCCACGTACACCTACCGAAGTAAGATCATTTCTGGGTTTGGCTGGTTATTATCGCCGTTTCATTGCAAATTCTCCCGTATCGCTGTACCACTCACGGCTTTAACACATAAAGGAAAACCCTTCATACGGGGACCCAAACAAGAAGAAGCCTTCCAAACTCTAAAGCAAAAACTCTGTGACGCACCTATCCTCACACTTCCTGAGGGTAGTGATGACTTCGTGGTTTATTGCGACGTGTCAGGGCAGGGACTAGGCTGCGTACTGATGCAAAGAGGAAAAGTGATAGCTTATGCTTCTAGACAACTCAAAATTCATGAGAAGAACTACACCACTCACACCTGGAACTTGGAGCCGTTGTGTTCGCTCTTAAGATATGGAGACATTACCTCTACGGTACTAAGTGTGAAATATACACTGACCACAAGAGTCTTCAACATATCTTCACCCAAAAGGAGTTGAACATGAGGCAACGAAGATGGGTCGAACTTCTTAATGACTACGACTGTGAAATTCGGTATCATTCTGGCAAGGCAAACGTGGTGGCCGATGTGCTCAGTCGAAAGGGTTATGCGAACTCCATTCGTCTTCTATGTTCGCAAATCATAACCGACATCAAAGATCAAATCCGAGAAGCCCAACATGTATCAGTAACCGGAAAACGACGTACGCAAGGAGCTGTCTTGTGGAGCTGAACTTAAAATTGAAACTAAATCCGATGGTATTCTGTACTATCTTGATCGCATATGGATTCCTGATCACAATAACCTTCGTGATTTCCTTATGAATGAGGCGCACAAAACACGATACTTATACACCCAGGAGCCGACAAGATGTATCAAGACCTTCGATACACCTACTGGTGGCTGGAATGAAAAAGGATATTGCTGTTTTTGTTTCCAAGTGCCTTACATGTTCCAAAGTAAAAGCTGAACATCAAAGACCCTCAGGACTTCTAGTCCAACCTGAAATACCTGTTTGGAAGTGGGAAAACATAACCATGGACTTCATTACCGGGTTACCTCGCACCTCCGGTGGGTATGACACTATATGGGTAATCATTGATCGTCTTACAAAATCAGCTCACTTCATTCCGATTCGCGAGGACTTCAAGAACGAGAAGTTAGCTCGTATCTACATCAGCGAGATCGTAAGCCGTCATGGTGTACCTTTAAGCATTATTTCAGACCGTGATGGTCGTTTCACTTCACGAACATGGCAAGCCGTACAAGCCGCTTTGGGTACACGATTAGACCTCAGTACCGCTTATCATCCTCAAACTGATGGACAATCTGAACACACCATCCAAACTCTTGAAGATATGCTTCGAGCATGTGTCATAGACTTCAAGGGAAATTGGGACGCTTATCTACCATTAGTTGAATTTTCGTACAACAATAGTTATCATTCAAGTATCGGCATGGCACCTTTCGAAGCTTTATATGGTCGTAAGTGCCGATCTCCAGTATGTTGGCACGAAATTGGAGAAGCTCAAATCACCGGTCAGAATTGATTCAGGAAACAACAGACAAGATCCATCAGATTCGAAACAATCTTCTAGCAGCACAAAGTCGTCAAAAGAGTTATGCAGACAAACAACGAAAGCCCTTGGAGTTTAACATTGGTGATCATGTACTTTTAAAAGTATCACCGTGGAAGGGAGTAGTTCGTTTTGGTTAGAAGGGCAAGTTAGCACCACGCTACGTAGGACCTTTCAAGATACTCGAAAGAGTAGGACCTGTAGCATACAAGCTTGACCTACCAGAAGAACTCAACAGAATTCACCCCACATTCCACGTATCAAACTTGAAGAAGTGCCTCGCCGATGAAAACCTCCATATTCCCCTAGAAGATATTCAGATCGATGAATCTATGCACTTCATTGAAAGACCAGTAGAGATCATGGACTTCGAAGAAAAACGTTTAAGACGGAGTCGTATTCCAATTGTTAGGGTACGCTGGGAGTCGAAACGAGAACTTGAGTTTACTTGGGAACGTGAAGACTCAATGCGCGAAAAATACCCGCATCTTTTTCCTGTTACCACTACTACTTAAATTTCGGGACGAAATTTCTAAAAGTAGGGGATACTGTAACATCCGTCAAAAACGGGTTTCCAAACCCGCTTCGTTTGTTAATCGAATATCAAGTTATAAAATTATTGTTGCGTATTTATGGTTAATTTTGATTCTAAACAATACATAATTAATAAACATTTTAGAATTTAAAAACTATAATTATTAAAAAGTAAAAATAAATTAAATAAAAAAGAAAGGGGCTGCCGGGTTTCGACCCGGGTCAGCCGGAAGATTTAAACATCAAACACTTAACCACTCCGCCACTTGCTGTTTTTGTGTAATCAAGGAAGCAAATAAAACCTTAAGTTCACCGTGAATCTATCTGTTTGAGCCAAAACTGAAACCGATCATCGGCTTTCAATTTTCCAGACGTTTGAGTGATCATGAGTTACTGATTATAACCGATGAAGCATTTGCAACCCACGTTTTCATCAATTCAGTCTTCAATTAATTCGATTCATATGATTTTCGGGTTCGATAACCGAAATCAATTACTTCCAATTTTCACTAACAATATCATCATCTCATAACTCGGAAACACTCACAAACTCCAATTTCACTTTCGCTCTATTTTCTATTCGTCCGAAACACTTTCTGAAATCGCCGGACTTTCGCCGGAAAACCGTGACATTCATCGAATCGGTAAATTTCTCAATTCTTCCATCTTCTATCTATTGTTAGACTTATACTAACTCAAATCCTTCAACCAGAATCGGTCCCAGACGACGATACCGGATAATCTGCACTCGCCGGAAAGTCTCTGAAAATTCCGAAATCACGCTGTGAATCGGTACGAGCATCTAAACTCTCTGATAATTCTTGTTTAATCACTTAATTTCACAATTAGTTAATCAAAACTGTTAATTGGTCCGCTCAGACGGAATTCGTAAACAGAGCCGACGACCTTTGCCGGAGTTCTGAGAAAAATATCTTTCCGGTACATTCATTTCCAAACCTTCTCTATCCGTTACATTTCAATAATTTATAAGTTTCGTTAATTGAATTAAACAAGAACAGTCGAATATCAATTGTCTGGGTTGTTTTAACGAAGAAGATGAAGTTTAGGTTGTGTATATATTTAATATAAATCGGGTTATATCTCGGGTTAGACACACAGTCCAGCGGTGGACTGTGTGCATTTGAAACATAGAGATACCGAGTTCGAGTCTGTCCTTGTTCCGATTCGTCACAATATTCAAATTTTTTTTATAAAACCCAAATACGGAACCTTTCAGTTAGTATATAAGAGAAATAAAAACAAGTATTTTAACCAGGTTAGACACACAGTCCAGCGGTGGACTGTGTGCAAAGTTAAACCACAGGTCACGGGTTCGAAACTCATCATGCACACCGGTTCGACATAATTAAAATCCTTTTTAAAATAAATGAATTCTGAATAAATTAAATAGTATATAAATATAATTAAAAACAGAAATATTTCGGGTTAGACACGTAGCTCAGTTGGTAGAGCTGCGTGCACGCGTACGGGAGGTCATGAGTTCGAGCCTCACCCAGCGCATACATACACAAGTCCGAACCGGTCAACAGTCAAAGTCAATGGTCAACGGTCAACCCAAAAAGTCAACAATTTTTTTTATATTTTTATTTATTTATTTAATTTAAAAATCAATTAAAAATATTTAAATATAATATTTTTAAAGTTAGAAAATGACCTTAAAGTCACAAAAATATATCTAAAAATCCTATTAAAATTGTTAATAAAATCCACTTATTTACCGTACCTTTTCGTTATTATTTAGGTTAGTTACTCCTCGTCGAACAACCCTCTAAACTCGTGCGCATTCAACATCATCAAACGAACGCACCTAATGTGAGTGAATCTCTACGAATTCCCCGTTTTAATCACCTTTTTGGGGTGTATCATGTGTCTTATTATTTATTACATTTAAACACTTGTGCATCCATCATATCAATGATCAAATTTGGATTCAATATGTATCAACTGTTTGTGTAGTTAATTTTTAGATTAAATTTATCATTTTCAGTACATACATCATCATAGGCCGTCTGTTCCCCATTACCTATGAGCGTGAACGAGGCGTTGCTAACATACGATCGGCTCCGTTTGATTGAGCCTTGATCGCACATACATCATCATAGGCCATCCGTTCCCCATTACCTATGAGCGGAACGTGACGTTGCCAACATATACATTATCATTCATGTCATTTGCTCATGCAAGGTTGTTTATTATTTGTTATTGTATGTTTATTTACGTTTGCTCACATATGATTATTGTACAATTTTTCCATGTTAAATATAACAAGAAATCAATAATAAATGTTTTCTAACAAGGTTCACTCGCCAACTTTTGTTGACCCAAAACCCCCCATTTTTACACATGATACAGGTGATCCAGTTGCAGCAAGAAACATATAGGACGGCTTAGAAGAATAAATCGGTTTAGGCTTTGGATTGTTTATTTAGTTACTTTTTCCTTGTAATTGTATGAACTTGTTTGGAATATTGAAGTTGTAGTTTTGAATTTAATAAATATGAGACATATTAGTAAACATCATGAGCTTTGGTGATAACCCAATTATGCCCCGACTCTTATTCCGCTGCGGGTCGGGGTGTGACAATCTCCTCACTGAAGATTTCGCAATCAACACGGTTTCTTTTGAAAACCGACATCTGTTTCAATAGCTATTTTGGGCAAACTTCAATCAAGACGCACTGTCTTTGAATCTCGAAATCGTAGTCGTGGAAACCAAAATCACAAATCCCCTATAAATATCCCTACCGCTTGTCATTTCAAGCTCACACTTTCACTCATCCATTGAAATCGCATTGTTCTCGCTCTCAAACCCCTCTGTCACCGGAAGTCTTGAATCGCCGGAGTTTTGCAAGTCGCCGGAACCACTGTTCGCCGCCGGTTCTGATCAAACGGTAGCTTTTCTTTCGAAATCTTTTTAAGGTTTTTCTAATTAACATCTTATGCAATCAATTATTAATAAAAAAATGGAAACAATTTATCAAGGGTTGTTATTCAGGCGGGTAAATGTGCTGGGTTTATTTAAACATAGAAGACGAAGTCAATAAGTTTATATGAGAAATAAAATTTGATGTTTTACTCGGGTTAGACACTCAGTCCAGTGGTGAACTGTATGTATTTTACACTAATGGTACCGAGTTCGATCCCTGCAACCAACACCGTTCTCCCTGAAATAAACAATTTTTTTAAAACCAAACCATACTGACCTTCAACAAGTTGTTAAATTTATTAAGAATGTTGTATTTTACGGGTTAAACACCCAGCCCAACTGGTTGGGGCGGGTGCAAACCAAATCAGGGTCCCAGGTTCGAGTCCGACTACCCTCAACCGGTCGGACCATTTAAAAACCTTTTTAAAATTTATGATTTTCAACTGAACTTAACAAAGGTATAAGAGTAATTAAAAACAGGATTCCTTCGGGTTAGACACGTAGCTCAGTTGGAAGAGCTGCGTGCATGCAACCGTAAGGTCACGAGTTCGAATTTTGTTATACGCTGCCAATACCACGATAAAATCAGTCAGACTCTCACCTTGTCAGTCTGACAAGTTTTTTTATTATTTATTTAATTTTTCAATTTATTTATTTTTGTTATTTACTTTATTACTCTAAAACCACTTAAAAATAAATCTAGTAAATTAAAGATCCTAATAATTTCTATAAAAATAACCAAAAATTAACACAATATATTAACTCAAAATATTAAATTTATACATGTTTATTGAAACAATACGTTACTATTTTAGGTTAGTTTCGCTCGTCGATTAAATCTTCAACTCGTGTGCACTTATTATTATCCAAGAATACGCACCCACTGTGAGTGAATCCTTACAAATTCTCTTTTTATTTATGCTTTGGGTGTATCATGTGTCGTACTTGTCTTATTTAATCAAACACTTGTGCTAATATCATCATGTGATCAATGTGTATATTTATTTGTGTGGTTTTGTGTGGTTACATTTTAACATTTCATTGCAATCATTCTTAGGCCCATCAGTTCCTCGTGGGATACGAGTTGAGCATCAGGTGCCTCATTAGATTGGCTCCGTTTGATTGAGCCTTGATCTCAAGTTCATCATTCATCATGTCATGTGTTCATTGTGGATATTATGTGGTTTGTGATTTGTTATATGTATACATACGCTCACTTATGATTCATGCACAATTTTTATTCAATCAACAAATATAATTTAACTGTTTAAATGTTTTACTAAGATTCACTCGCCAAATTTTGTTGACCCAAATCTTTTGTTTTACGTATGATACAGGTGAACAAGCTAAAGAAAGAAACACATAGGAATGACCTTAGAAGATTAAACAAAGTTATTATGTTCCGAATAATGTTTTGGTTCTATTTGTGCTTGTATGACTCATTGTGTTTGAATATTTGAAGTTTTAATTTAAATTTAATAAATATGAAACTTATTAGTAAATGTCATGAGCTTTGGTGACAGCCCAATCATGCCCCGAATTTTATTTCCGCTGCGGGTCGGGGTGTGACACTTTGTCCCCTATTTGGAACTTAAGAGGTTTTCGCCTCTTGTCTGCATAACTTTTCTACCTATCACGGGCAGCTTTGAGATGATCACGGATTTGTATTATCTTATCCGTGGTTTCAGGATAATTTCGAGTCCGGATAATTGGGCTTCCCCAACTTCAGCCCAACAAACAGGCATTCTACATTTTATCCCATACAAGGCTTCAAAGGGAGCAGCCTTGATACTTGTATGATAACTGTTATTATAGGAGAATTCTATTCGGGGTAAGTGGTCATCCCAACTTCCACCTAAATCAACCACACATGCTCTAAGCATGTCTTCCTAAGTCTGGATAGTACGCTCACTTTGTCCATCAGTCTGTGGATGGTAAGCCGTACTAAAGTTTAATCTTGTGCCTAATGATTGTTGGAAACTTTTCCAAAAGTGAGATGTATATCTAGTATCTCTATCAGATACAATAGATACCGGCACATCATGTAGGGACACAATCTTGTCCACATATAACTTGGCCAACTTATCAGAAATATAAGTCTCTTTAATTGGCAAGAAATGTGCTGGCTTAGTCATTCTGTCCACAATGACCCAAATCGTGTCATTACCACTTTTGGTCTTAGGTAACTTGGTAATCAAGTCCATAGTTACCATTTTCCATTACCAAGTGGGAATCTCAAGCTGCTGTAGAAGTCCTGACGGTTTCTGATGTTCGGCTTTAACCTGCGAACACGTTAGACACTTAGCCACATAAGTGGCTATGGATTTCTTCAAACCCATCCACCAATTATTCTTTTCAAATCTTTATACATCTTGCCACCACCCGGGTGAACTGAGTATCTTGAATTATGCGCTTCTTGGAGGATTAGATCCCTAAGTCCTCCAAAGATTAGAACCCAAATTCTGTCATTAAATCTAAGGATTCCATCTTTTCTAGGCACTAACTGATCAATAGTTCCGCCTAATACTTCATTAGAAATATTAGTCTCTAATAGGGCTTGCTTTTGTGCATCTAATAGCTTCTCATTCAAGCTATTTCTGAGCTCAATGCTCCTGGCGTTAATCCTAATAGGTTTAACCCTTTCTTTGCGACTTAAAGCGTCAGCAACGACATTTGCCTTACCGGGATGATAGCGAATTTCACAATCGTAATCATTAAGCGTTTCCATCCAGCAGCGCTGTCGCATGTTCAAATCCTTTTAATTGAATAGATCTTGGAGACTCTTATGGTCAGTGTATATAATACACTTTGTGCCATAAGTAATGTCTCCACAATTTAAGTGCAAATACAACAACACCCAATTCTAAATCATGGGTGGTGTAATTCCTTTTGTGCACTTTCAATTGTCGTGATTCATAAGCAATCACTTTGCCTTTTTTACATTAGCACACAACCCATGCCAATGTGTGAGGCATCACAATAAACGACAAAATTCTCAATACCCTCAGGTAGAGATAACACAGAAGCATTATTCAACTTGTGTTTTAGAATTTCAAAGGATTCTTGTTGTTTTGGACCCTAGTCAAACTTGACATTCTTACGGATTGTTATGAATTGTCCCTCAAAAATAGTTTTATGGATTGTCATGAATTGTCCCTTGACTTATATTCAATGACATAATGACACAATTAGTTCTTTTCGTTCAATACGTGATGTGTTTAAGAAAAGTGTGAATAACCGAACGTTAACAAGTGTCATAATAGGTGCTTTTATGATTTATACGTAGTTATCGGTTTAGAATACAATAAATACGAATTCTTATGGTTTTATGGGTTAAATTACTTAAATTTGTAAAGTTAAAGGTTTGGTGATGATGCGGAATACTTAAAATGGCAAATCAAGAGATATCTCATTAATCGGAAGTTGTTCGGGTAGAGAAATGACTTAGTTAAGCAAGAAATATGAAAATAATGAAGTATTGGGGTCTCCGGGTCATTTGCTGAAAAAGTTAAAATGAAGAAAATATAGGATATCAGAAGCTCGCCGTAGGCTACGGTCGTCCGACCATAGCTTACGGTTAGTATAATTTGTTTCAACAACATTAGACCGTAGCCTACGGTTAGGTATAAAAAAAATATGATTTTTGGACATGTTTTAGGTTAGTTGAGTGGCTAACTCATTAGAGGTATTGTCCGAGGGCATGTACACGTGTCGCTATATTACCGAACGTGAATTTTACGAGGTGTTACACGTAAGCGACACGTAAATGAGGGGCGTTATCGTCAACTTGCATGATGTGGAATAAAGTATCCTTGAAAGCCCCCGTTAGCTATATAAAATATAATAAATAAATAAAACAAATATGATTGGTTGTCCCCACTCCTCACCCTTTAACGCTCGCAATCAACATGGTTGCCCTAGCAATCGGTCTTAGGGTGGCTTTAAGGATGTTAGTGTTCTTGTGGAAAAATAGGTAGTAGAGGAGGGGTGGGGTTCGGTTGTAAATAACAATTTATTAATAATGTTTGATATCTTGATTTCATAACTTCAAAGTTAAATTTCATTAATTCAGAATTCTTCTCATTCATTTTCATATTATCAAACATTTCTTCTTTCAATTCTTTAAACCACGTGAATCTGAATCCAATTTAACACCCAAACTCTAAACTCTAACAAATTTATCCACCATTTCACGGATATATGAACCCACAATTTCTCAACAACCCGTGATTCTCATAGTTTCCAAATCTTGGGTTCTAATAACTCCAATATCCAAGCTTCTCCTATTTCCAAAATCATGGATTCTCGTCACCATTCGTAACACCCCCCAAACCCCAAATACAATTTTTAGTAAACACTACATCTTCGAGCAACTCAATTCATGATCACTGTTGTGGATGAATCTCTGTCATCACTTGTGGGGAAATCAAATGCATCCTCAATAACTGTCAAAAGACAAATACGAATTGTATTCTAGAAAAGGCTTGGTTACACATAGCAAGTGATAGTTACCAAGAACACCCAAAATGGCAATGATTTCTAGAAGTGCGTACATACATATTATATGTGGGGACAAAATTATGTTATGGTAAGAGCATCAGACAACCTACATTCTTATTGTCATATGGTAAGGAGCGTGACAACATGCAATTGCATCTTCATTCATTGACAATGACAAAGATGAAAGTGAATGGTTTAATAACCAATTTATGAGCCCTGAACATGAGGTGTACCATGAAGATCAAGAAACATCGTTCAAATATGAACATGTATGGAACATCATGAAAGATGAGCCAAAGTGGAAAGAACAAACATTACAATTCAGCAAAATATCAGTGATTTTGTGGTTTTGAATAATTCCTAGGTCCACGCTACATTCCTTCATTCACAATTTTTGTCATGTCGCCACACTCCTGTATCTTTCAACCAAGAAAGATGTCCATAATTCACCAATCACCACCATTTAACCTTTTAAATGTTTTTTAAACAAATGAATTGTACTGCTAGCATTAGCAATTGTACGATGACTCAATGAGACCACGTCACCAAGCTCATCCCCTCCATTGATGCAGCGAGACACCCTCCGATGGGCTTCAACTGCAGCGCCAACAGAAGGGGCGCGATGTTTCCGCATGGCCGCGTGAGGCCGCCTCAACCCCTTTCCCATGCGTCATGAGTATACGAGATACATTAAGATAATGTTGTAAAACAAAATGGTTGATTCAGAAAAATAATGAACAAAAACTTTGAACACTTTGTTTACAAATTGCCTCATATCTAAATTTACAATAGATACGAATCATTGTAGATAGTTTCATGAAATTATTTTCATCAATTATATATGTACATTATGTCAAACTTAGTATATATGATCTATTTTGAATTATGATTATATAATCTGATAAATGATGCAGAAACATATTCATGTGTTTTACAATTTAGTATGCTATGCAGCGAGACAAAAAATCCATCGTTAACGGTGTTAGTAACTATAGGACGAACTACTAACTAGGCTTTCTTAGTGGATGTTACACTACGATCAACGACTATGTGTTTTCGACGTATAAACTTTTCATTTTTAGTGTTTTTTTTTTACCATTTTCCGCATACTTTAATGAGTTATGCCAAGTTTCCAAGTTCTTTGCATGAATGCTACTAGTGCATAATATCTAATTCCAATATAGCTAGTTAATAGGTACCCGATAATATCATATGCATAACTTTCTCAAGTTTTGGATGAGGATGAGGAGAGGGCGTATGATGGCAATGATAACTTTGAAGATTCTGGTTATGATGGTGATGACGGAATAGAGGACCACTACAGTGATGGTTCTGAATAAGAGCACCATTGTAATTTAGAAGAATATTAGCATGTTCCGTTATAGATAAAGACACATAAGGTGTTTTTGATAAAGATCCCGACATATACTTTGTTTGGGGTGACTTAACTTTTTATGAAACATGGAGTGATGAAGCGGATGGATCATAGAGTTAGTGCATCCACTTTAGTGTATAAATAAAATCATAAAAATACTAACATTGATAATTAAGACATCTATGACCCATCTTCCGAACTTTCATTTGCCCATCACATACAATTTAACTCTTGAAATGTAAGTGGTAGACATGGTTAAATAATAGCAAATTTTTAACGAAGGTGGTGTATAGTAAATGATACGTGGCCCAATCAGGGCTCACATATGGTACTTTTATTATGATATCATTTTTAATTATATAATTTCTTTAACAGAAATCAAAACCAAATAAAAGGTTGTGGGATTGGGTGTAATGAGTAAAGCCAATAGTGTTAAAGCACTGCTATCCTGAATTCATGGGTTCGAGTCATCTGAAAGACAGATTTTGTGTAATTTAAGCCAATAAAAAAAAATTATAAAGTTGTTCTGGTGGCAGTTTATCACATCTATAGTTGAGGCTTTGTGTTCGACCCTTTCATCTTTTTGATTTTATACGATGAAGCTGTTTTTCACTTTATTTATTAAACGGTGAATCTATATTTTTTATCTTCTTATGATTCTTTTGATTGTTTTTTTTTTTGCTTTTTTTTGTTTTAATAATTTTCTTTTTGCCTGTAATTCCAAAACCTTCTTTTCAGTTTACATTTACAGTTTAATTCTTTTTTGTTTTAATTCCAAAACCCTCTTTTCAGTTTACAGTTTAATTCTTTTATTATTTATCTTTTGTACTTTTCTAATATTTTGTTTTTGAAACTATTTAACTTCAATTTAACTAAACAATTTTTCATAGTTATTGAAAATGGTTTTTTTTATTGGGTAACTAAAGTTCAATACAAAAAGATTAATAAATCATACACGTTGTAATATATACGACATTATTATTTTGGTTTTTTCTTTCGTTTGATGTTAGTGCTTGTATTACATATATTCAGTTTGATTTTTTTCCTAAAAATATGGTTGTATTAATGCTGTATTAAAAAACTAAATCCACAACTATGATATTGATGTTATCAGAACCGATATTCATTTTATGATTTTTCAATGGTTGCAAAACACTATTTGTGTCACACTAGACAACTTTGTGTTATAAAACGTTGCAAATAAGGAACACGGTTATTCATGTTGTTGGATCTGCGTCTATGTTTAATCTAAATTTTACTAAAACTCGGTCTGCCCACCATGAAGCGTGGATATAACCACTACTTGTATTACATAATATGCATATTTGGATGTAAAATATGCATATCTAACATACGTAAAAGAAACTATACCCATACACTAAACTGTGAATTTATGATAGCTATAAACTAAAAAAACGAATGTATACTAAACTCTTAATAAAAAAGGGTATATTCGTTATATGCACGTGTACACAGTTATCCACATGTGTACGTAACAATAAACTCAATAACATAGGTATAAGACATAAATACATTTATATACACATATGCATCGAATGCAATAAATGCAATATGTTTGTATACTAAACAAAAAAATATACATATTATCTGCTATGTGTTTAACAAAGTAAACAAGATAATATAATATAAATTGGGAAAGTGTAAAATACAATATCTTTTAACTTACAATACGTATGAGATGAAATTATAACATGCGTAATCAATGGCGAAACTTGAGATTTCCGACCGGAGGGTCGGAAGTCACTGGACCTAAAATTATACCTTAAAAATTATAAGCCGGGGGTAAAAAACGTATATACCCTAAAAAAATCTATACGAAACTACATACGGGGCACTACTGAGCGAAAAGTTCGGGAGGTCGGGCGCCTCGGCCCCCACTAAGCTACGCCACAGTGCGTAATAGTTTTCTAACATGCTTGATTAGGTTTTACCTCATGCGTGATTTCCGCTTTTGTACATGCGTGATTATTGTTTTCAACATGCGTGATTTATGGTTTTTCAACATGCATTACTAGGCTTTTGTGTTTTATAACTGTACGTAATTTCATCTCGTACGTAATTTCGCTTCCCGTTGCTAGTAGATTCCACATGTTTTCCTTCCTTTCTACACCTTTCTTTGAAAATTTCCCCATTCTCACCGCATCCTCGGTGTGACTAACTGCGAGAGTTACTTGAGTGATCGAAGTAGGGTTAGATGATGTGATCATGCTTCGGATCTCAAGGGCTAAACCCCAAATGTAGTGCTCAATGCGTTTGAACTCGTGTGTTACCAAGTATGGAACAACCCTTGAGAGATCGTGAAAGCGTCGAGTGTAACCTACCACATTAGCTCCAATCATGATCGAGTTCTAGAATTCCTTTTTCCGACCTTTGAGATTCATTCAACAAGCAATACTCTTCACGCATAAGATCCTTGAGTTCTTCCACGACAACCTGTTCATTGTATCACTCCCTACATTTGTGCTTGGAGATTCCACCAACTTAATGTTGCATTCAGTAGAAGACTCTTCGTTTACCTAATCGTTTGCTCAGGATTACATTTACTAGCACGGCTAATCAACTTCATTGTCTTTATTTAGCAGATAGAACCTACCGCACCTCTCGTACCAATGAGGTCCCGCGGCTTACAGTCCGGTAAAGCCTTAGAATTAAAACCTTGTATGATCGTTTCTTCGGGTGTAGCACTACCACTTGTTCCCAATCTATTGGGATCTGAACCATTTGAACTGTTGGTACCACCAGTACCGCTACTAGTGTCGACTCGATTAACCTCATGTTGTGCAATTTCCACAACCTCATGTTGTTCCATAAGAACTCTATTTCGGTTTTAATAGTTTGGCGTCGATTAACTGACCCTTTTGGGCGTAGATTTTCTTTCCGACATCATGTTTTTTTGATACATAATATCAAATGATCTAGACTTATATTTGAACAGATATAGTCCACCAAGTGCCGAAGAATTAAGAATGCAATCGGTCATGGAAACCTCAAGATCACATTGTTCATGCATGTTTGAAACAATGATAACGTGAATCGGCCATATGTCTAAGTGGAAAAGTAATAATTCGTTGAGGAGGCAACCAAACGGTCGTCACCAACCTTACAGAATGTATTCCATACTTCATGGAGTTGATTGTCCAAAGTAGGAAAATCCTTTGCGCACTAACCCGTGTGACGAATACTTGGTATCCCTTGAGCTCCAAGAGCTCCAACAAGGTTGTTATAATTTCCATAGATGTCAATTATAATGCAACGAGGGAGTTGCAACATGGCTCATGCCATACTATCCCTTGGAATAAGACAATTATCAAACGACGGAGTTCAAGGTAACCATTTCCAATAACTAAGATAAGGTGCCATAAACACCAAGGAACCGACCCATGTACAAGATTTCTAGAATGTTGAAGAAAATTCCTCCCTGGGTGGCTAACCAGTTTTGTTCATTTAGATGACTAGTCTCAACCAACTCGTGATATAGATCAAATGTTAGGTGCGAATAAATACGCGGGCTCCCTATTTCGTAGGGTGTTATAGTAACCACCCCAGTTAGTATTCTACTAGGTAGAACTTGAACAACTTAAGAATTTTGAATGGATAGTGATCATTAGCTTGACCCGCAGAGTCCACAAGATCCCCATGTAGAAACTTGTGGACACATGCCTAGAGGTTATTCAAGTGGATTGGATGAGAAAAAACATGTAGAAATGAAGAAGAAAGTAAGTTGAACACTCACCTGAGCACTAGAACGTTTTTGCCCAAAACTTGGAATTTCTTGAGAGATTTGGGAGTTTTTGGAGAGATCAGAGAGTGTGTAAAGGAGTTAGGAGAGTGTAGATGAGACCTACTTATAAGGTAGGATTAGGGTTTGGTCATTACGAGTGTTTGTTGGTGTTAGGTGGTTGGATAGTGCAATTAAGATGAAATTAGCGAAGCTGCCGACATTTTGCCAAGCCTGAGACCCTTACGGATCGTAAGGGTTTCTGGTTACGGTCTGTAAGACCCAAATTAAGTCAAAAGTTTCATTTTTGGCCCCTCTACTTGGTTACTTGATAGTATGCAAAAAGTTCAATGTAAAACCTGATTTTAGGGTTTTCAAGGTGTATATAAGCATGGTATGACTATGAGTATGATGTAGGTGTAGATGATATTATGAATTCATTACATGTCTCAGCCTTGCATATAGACATGTATTTAGATGATTGATTATATAACTAATAAGTATGAATATAACATGATTGATAAAAATATGAATTTCCATAATGATCGACGTCTCGGATTACAAGGATTGAAACGAAATATGAACTAAAAATAAATGAAAGTACAATGAAAATTATGGAACGTTACATATTTATCGGTCAAAATGATTGTGTATGCGGAACATCCAAGAATAGAAACAAGCAAGTTAACAAAATGCTATATATCAAGGACTTGTTAGATTTTGGGATACCTTTCATGTTTTGGACCATGATGTAGCCTAAGCTACATGGTTCACAGTTTTGAAAACAGAAAAGAACATAAGCTTTTTCAGCACTGATTAGATGTTTGTTTGTGGTTCTCAGAAACAAGTTATGAGACATAATTTTGTGCTAACCCGCACATTCTTGAAGGATATCATTGTAATAAATGTAAGAACCATCTATGGGAGTGTAAGAATGAAAAATATCATTAATGATCATAGCTTTAAGTACAAAGTGAATAAAAGAGAGATCATACGTTCATAATGCATTATAGATCCATGAGTAGGCACATGAAGTATATTAAAAGATCTTACAAAAGACTAATGCAATGTTTCCCACACATGGTAACCATGATGGATGAGTCTTCTTCATGATAATTGAACCCGAAATAAAAGTCTTGCAAGAGAATAGGATAAACTACTAATCAAACAATTATAAAACTAAAAGGTTGATGTTGTCTTTCTAATCAAATTTAAAGGTTGATGCATTCAAACAAACTATTGCTAAATGAACTGTTACATTCAAACAAACTATTGTAAACGAACTGTTACATTCAAACAAACTAAACAAATTGATGCATTCAAATAAACAAATCATACATTACCTTATTTCAACAATGGTTGTGCAGTTCAAGCTGCATTTAAAGCCATGGTTGCACCTACATTCTATCTATGGTTGCAGTTTAAGCCGCATTCAAACCCATGGTTGCACCTTTATTCTGTCTATGGCTATAGTTTAAGTTGCATTCAAAGAATTCGGTATATGGTTGCAATTCAAGCATGGTTGCATGAGTCAAACAATAATCAACCATGAAACAATCAAATAATGCTTAACCATGAAAAAAATCAAATAATAGTCAACCATGGAACAATAAGTTGTATTTTAAACCCATGGTGCACCTGCATTCAGTCTATGGTTGCAGTTTAAGCTACATTTTTAAACAATTTTGTCTATGGTTGCAATTCAAGCATGGTTTCATCAATCAAACAATAATCAAGTATGAAACAATCAAACAATAGTCAACCATGGATCAAATCATGCTTGCATCACTCAAACAATAATCGTACAATCAAACTATAATCAACCTAACAGTCAAACAAAAGTTAACCCAACAATCAAATAATAGTCAACCATGGAACAATCAAACCATGCTTACATCAATCAAACAATAGTCAACCATGGAACAATCAAACCATACTTGCATTAGTCAAATAATAATCACACTATTAAACTATAATCAACCCAATAGTCAAACAATGGACCTATCAAACAAAACTCAACCAGGCGGTCAGATAATGGAATAATAATCAAACTTTCAAACAACAAAGACACTACATCAACTACATTAGAAATCAAATACAATAATCAACCACATTAGTAATCAAACACAGTTAAACACTATCATTAACCATTACATACATTACAAAAACATAGGAATCCTACAATTAGTGGTAACAATGGGTATAATTGGTCATAAAAATTATTGCAGAAAATTATTAAAAAACCAATAAAACGATTGTAGTTAGGCATTATTTAGATATTAGCGGGAAACCCGCATTGTAGTGGAGTTGACAATACGTGACAAAAACATAATTCAAACCTTAAAACGATAAAAAAGGTCACATATAAGTTGTTTGTATGTATAAAAAAGCACCCGCACTTCGCAGCAAGGGTAAGTTTTTAATAGCTAATAATAATTGTTTCTTTCACTCATCTCAGGTACAACTATGAAAAACTGCTATAATATACCAAGTTCATCAATCATAATTTGGTGTAGTTAGTTTAACAAACAGAACAATGCAGCACCTAACTCTGCTATAACTGAGGGCCGCTTAAGCCAGCTTTGTTCAGTTTAAACTCAGATAGATATGCACAAGAGATGAACATAAACCCATGATAGGAAACAAGCACAAGGCCTACTGAAACAATGTCAAAATGCTTTAACAATATCAGAGGAACTAGTTAGTTAGCACTGAGAAACATAACCATGATAGGCTATTTATTTCATTAAGCATCTTGATATGACATTATTTAGTTGGTGGCATGTATGTATACTAACTATCATGAGCTATCTATATAAAAGGAAAAAAAATTAAAAACAAGTAAATAAAAATGTTAGTGATCACCAATAATGGTTAAGGCAGGCTGACTAAAGGTTGGCAAATGAACCAATTAACTTGAGCCAAATAGAAAAGCATCATAGGGTATAACAGTTAATGCCCGCACCCTAGGGACCTAACTCCAACATCACTATTGGTAAGTTTTGCATGAAACTTTTTAACTTTCTGGGCCATAGAAGCCAAGTCTTTCTCCATTTCTTGTCTTTGTTCCATCAGCTACATACCTCCTTTCTTTCCGTAATCAATAGCAGCTCTACAAGATATAAGATAAAGATTGCTTTATAAACTTATCTTCATTGAAACTTTTGTCAAGTACGCTTCCAAGATAGGGGATGTACATAAAACCTAGCATGCATAAGCTCCTGTAGAATTCTTTCATACTCTGCTCTTAAAGCCAGAAGTTGGTTATTTTCACTTTGCAGTTTTGCAAAGTGTTTTCTGAGCATCTCAACCTCTCCAAAATCTCAACCTGTCCATATGAATCATGTCTTGTAGAATTTAACCTCTCAACTTCAGCATGAAGTTGTTTAGCCTCATTTTCAAAGGTTCAACGACACGAAGTTCAGCTTCTAGTTTCAGACCATTTTCAATAAACTTCCACAAATGCATTTCATTTTATTATTAAATGTCAACAATTGCAATATTCATTTGCTTAAGTTCCTCTTTGGCATCATCCAAATCTTGTTGTAGAGCAAGTCGATCCTCAAATAACCTCCTATTTTCTCAAAAAGCCTGCGTAGTTCATGATGTTGCAGTTCAACTTCTTCCTCCAGCATAGCAGGATTAGGTGGCATAGGGGCTTGTGATGGAGGCCCTCTAGGATATATCCGTGACGGTTTTCATATTCCTCGAGAGGATAACGGTTTCTCCTTGATGTATAATATAACCCTGACAGAATGGACAAAACATCTTATCAAGTAGAGCTAGTTTATATAATTTATGCACTAATTAATCAGAGATCAACTGAAAAATAGCATGTCAAGTAAGTATATGTATAATTATATCTGAACTTGAAAATAAGGTTAATTAATAATTGCTTCATGATGCCTTACTATATGCTAAAACACTTATACGAAGTCAATGCCATTCAACATTCATAATCATGGTGATTGTTTTAAAGTGATTGAATGAGAAAGAAAGGAATCGTTGAATTGTCATTTTGGAGACATAGAAACCAAAAATCAACCGAATATCTCCTTCTTGCTATGAAGTTAGTTATGTTGCTATTGACATGTAGAGCCAAACCTTACATAAGTAGACTACAAAATTGGAATATAGTAGCCCAAAATAGAATGTTGTAGCCGACACATTAAAGCTTCCCCAGCCCCTAATATTTACAACATCACGCATCCCTTCACAAAGCTAAATTAAGCATGAAACTAACCCCTTATTCACACCTTCTTCTTATAGCTTCTGATGACACAGGTGTTCGAACGTTTGTAGAATAATATAGGAAACCTCCACAACACATTCACCACCCCATGTACCGTTCTTCTGGCTTGACATGCTAGTTTAAACAAGACAAACCATCAAATTTTGGACTTGCAGACAAGTCACACGGCCCCGTGCTTACCAAGCACGGTCCGTGCTTACCAAGCACGGTCCCGTGCTGCTTCAACAGTTTTGATTTTTTAGCCTAAGAACTCTTATTTTAAGTTAAAATGTTTTGGTTTTTTACATTTCTGGTCGTAAATAACTTAAACTAATGTTGTAAAATAGTAGTTTTGCAAAAGCTTGGGCTAAAATAAGCTTCAAGCTCTAATAGAGGTTGTTGGAGTTTGAAGAAGAAGAATATGAATAAAAGTGGCAAAGACAAGAAGGTTTAAGGAAACCTTTATAAGAACATACCTTTTTGGTATGTGTGTGAAATCTGGAAGGATCTTTATCTTAGGAATGGGTCCAAACATTCTGCTCATGGATAACTTCATAGAAAGTGACAGCACGTTCACACATCCCTGTGTTGTCTGTAACGATTTAGAGGCCAAGGAAGGCACGGCCCCATGTTGGACTAGTACAGGAGGCACGACCCCGTGTTTCGTCTAACACGCCCCATGTATGGAGAGTAGATAAAGCACGACCCGGTGTTTAATATGGGATTATGATGTATTGTCTAATTTTTAAGGCTCATTTTATTATGAGGGGGTTCCTTACTGGTTGGGACACACCGAAGTGTCATATGAACCTTAGGCTTTGTGTGGGATACGAAAACGCAAGAGGTTATTAGAAAGGATGAAACCTAAGCTATGAATAAGTGGGTGGAACCAACCTTTATATGCCTTTTCTAGGCTCTTGTTAAAGAAGGAGTGAGTCGACTAGCTCTAGTCTATAAAGTTGTTGGCGCAAGCCGCTCAGAAGTCCTTCATTGCATGGTCGATACAGGGACGACCATCGCATTCGTTTTCACAAGGGTTTGAGGTAGACGAGATGGGCTTGGTGTTGTCTTCTCCTGAATGTGTTTCCATCGAATCGCTTTTTGATTTTCCCCCTTCTTTATTATCCTCTGATGAATATCATGCCTTCATCATGGATTCTATTTTCTTGAGTTTTTGGGGAATTCTCTTTTCTATTTGATATAGATCTTCCAAAGTTATTTCTTTTAGAAAAGAGGGTTGATGGCATGCAGGTGGAAGGCAGTTATTAATTTTACTCCCACCCATCTTAAGGTAAACTTCACAGGAAAACAATGGGTTTATTATGTAGTGAGGATCAAAATTTAGAATGGGACATTCTAAATCTTGATGGAATCCACCACATAATTGGCACCATTCACCGTAAGAGTGGCAGGGTAAAAATTATGATTAACATCCATCTTCGCCGGACAAGGTTTTGACTGACGGGATCAAACGATCCTATTTTCTAGAAGTTGTTGATAGACATGGCCCCGTGTGGGTGTCTCACGGCCCCGTGCTACAACTTATGTCTTGCAGATAACAAAGTTTTCTATTACTTGAATAAGGCACGGTCCTGTGTGTGATCAAGCACGACCCCATGCTGAACCTGCAGAAAATTGAAAAAATAATGCAGAAAAAGAAGAAAAACCTATAGAGGAAAAATAAAGAAGATTAAACATGACTAGACTATTGATTTTAAACTTTCTTAAAATCCTCGTGTCTCCGGCAACGGCGCAAAAAACTTGATGCGAGTGGAGCGTGGTATAATTTTTAGTATATTTTTAAGCACTTTTAGTCGTTTATCAAGCTTTAAATTTATAAAACACGATATAACACAATCACTCTCTACAACACGCTAGGGCAAGTGCACCCCGTTGGCGTAGTATATTGATGGCAAGATACTGAGGTTGTTCAAGGACACAAGAGCTTTTAATACATGAATATCGTCGACGTCTAATCTAATCAAATTTTTAGGAAAAAGATGTTCAGTAAAAAATAGAAAGAAACTAAAATATTAAGAAGAAATAATAAACAAGATAGAATCACTTGGTTCCGACTTCCTTTTTACGTATCCTTTGATGATTTCCGCACTTTGGATTTTTTAAGAGATTATCTTAGTTATCGTGGCATGTTCTTCTTTTGTAGGCAATGCTACCCTCAGCTATATTGGTCTGAGTCAGTAGGGATACAGTCCCACAAGGTCGGAATATTGAAAGATAATTAAGTAAGTTATAATTGCAAAATGTGGCATGTCTCTCTTTTGGAGGCAACACTACCCTCGGCCATATTAGTCTGAGTCAACAGGGATGCAGTCCCGCAATGCCGGTTTAAAGTTTTAATAGTAGTTTGTTTATAAGGGATTCAAGCCGTTCTTACTTCCCCCGATTTGATGTTATGTGCCTCAAGAGAAGTCTTAATAAGCTTGAATCAAGTCCTGCAGGATCTATATATGAACAAGGCAAGAACTTTACCCAAACCACCATTCTAACCCACTTCCAGGCAGTTAACGTGCTTTATATAGACCGTAAAGATATGAATGTGTGAATCAACAAAACATGAAGAGATGATAGAATAAAGTTCACATTCAATATAAAAAAACTAGTTATTAAAGTCACTAATACATACCCAATTAAAAAGTTACCCAAAGCTTGGAAATCAAAAGTAATATATAAAAGATTTGTCTTCACTATGTGATGTAAGAGATTAGCCAAGCATGGCCTCTGTTTGAGAAAAACTCTTACAATCAATCTTTGATCCTGAGACTACTACACACTCTAAAGATGGATAATGGATGAATGTGGCGGATGATGGTGGTATTGTGGTGGTGGAGTGGTGGCATGTGTGAGAGAAATGGTTTGCCAAGGGATGGTTTGCAAATAAACCAAACACCCCTATTTATAGCTGAAAACAGGCCTTTCATGTGACAACCGGCAGTTTCCGGTCGTAATTAAGTGCTTAACGAACAGTAACACTGTTATAGTTAGCGTGATTAGATGTAAATTAACTCGATCAGGCCGTCGGAAAGCCTAGGAACGTCAACTTGCTTCACGTTACGCGATATGGCGATAATCGAAGACACTAAACGCGAATTTAAACGTTAAATGAACGAATTCCGTACGAATACTGAAAACGTCTAAAAATACGAATTTTATACTAGTATTTATCATACAGTTATGATTATGCGATAAATTTGAATCGTTGAACGTCGCAAAGCACAACGCGGAAGTTACGCGGAAAACAGGAACACACCGAGAACGAAACGGAAGCCACAGACTAGAGATACGTCTAAATAGTGATATATTAAGATACATTAGGCTTCGTTTTCAAATTTTAACGCTCATTGAAGAAACCAGAACGAAAAACGGATCAGAAACGACAAACAGGGGAATTACGCGATTTTTAACGCAACTAACGGATTACGCGTCAAAACCCGATCCCCGATATAATTTAATAAGTTTTCGAGTCTAAACGAATAGATTTCGATAAATAACAACACTCAGATCAAAAACGGACTATAGATGGCGATCGTAGAGATTTTACGCAACTTTTAACGAAACCGACAAACCGTCGCGTCAACCGGTCGACTAAAGACAACGTTTTCGTGTTTTTAAATGCATTACGACATAACACAATGCTCGGGTTCAAAAATGGGCTTCAAATACGTGTTTGGGCTCGAATACGCGCTAACGGGCCTTGGGCTCGACCAAACCCGTTAGAAACCCTAACTATATAAGCATAATAAACTCACAAATCCCCTCATTTTTGTTTTGAAACCCTAGCCTACAACAAGAAAACCTCTGCCTCTCGCTCCCGTCTAAAATCCGGTCGCTGGATCTAGCTCCGGCCGGCGTCGGTCTTCTTCTCTGGTAGCCGCACACCCACGACACCCCACCTCTCTCCTCTGTTTGCCCTCACACACACACACCACATACATACGTACAACGATGAGAGGGAGGGATCAAGGAAAAGTACGCAGCGGTGGCACGGTAGCGCGAGTTTTTAGGTTCGATTGGGGGCTCGACGGCGACTGGGCGGTGGCGGATTTTCGCGACGGATTTTGGCATGGTGTCGCGATAGTGGTGATGGGTGGTTGTTTCGAGGAGGATAGAAAGGCGGCAGAGGTGTGGCGATGCGGCGGCAGCTGCCGCGCAGCAGTGTCACAGCCGGCGGCGCTAGGGCCAGCTGCCGGCGACGATTAACGGCGGCGGTAGTGGTTGTTATTTTGGTTTCTTTTCAGGTTAGCTTGGGTTTACGTTGCACAAGGATTCACGGTTTTGGTTCGATCCAGTTGGGTCGGTTTGGGGTTGGTCAAGGTACCGTGACGACTCGCCAGTGTCAGCGGCGGCGGTAGTGGTGGTTCTGGCGGCAGTAGCAATGGCGGTGGAGGTGTTTTTAGTTATGGTGGTTCAGTTTCTCGGTTCATGATATGGCAGTTTGGTCAGCTTCGGTTCACTCGGTCTCGGTTCAACCTGGTTCAGTCAAACTCGGTTCAGTTTTGGTTGGTTCGGGTTTTGGTTGTTTCGGTTAACCTTCGGCTCGGATTCGAGTCGAACTAATTGTCGGTTCAGTTTAAATATTTAAGTGTATGTTTCAGGTTCGGTTTGGTGCTCGGCTTGGTGCGGTCAGAAGTCAACTGGTCAAACCCAGTCAACATAAGTCAAACCTGGTCCAACCCGGTCAACGGGTCAACCCACGACTCGGTAAAAATTAATTATGATGCGAAAGTGAATTATATTAGTTTATAATTATCGTTAATATTTAATTATCGGGAAACCGAGCTCGACCCGAGCCGTAAACAAATGTATATCGCCAAAGAAAAATAAATAATATGTAACAATCAATCCGACTTCGTAACTCGTTTAGAAATACTAGTTAAAAAACGAACTGACATTCGTTAATTATAAATCAGAAATATTAAATCGGCGAAACGTTATATTCGAAAAACGACGAAAAATTTTATATATTGTTTGATTATATATATTGCAGGTTATGTTTGGATAAATAAATCGACAAATAATATTGTCGGGATCGTCCAAAAACAGAGGAAACTCTACTTTATTTTTGTAAAATCCGTAAAACGACACGCGTTACAATTCAAAGATAAAACGTCCGAATTCATACGATATTATAAAATAAATATAAGTATATATTTATTTTGTCGACGCTAATTTAAATGTTCAAATCTCGATCTGACAACCTTTCCACGAACGCGATTTCAAGATAACGAACGTTCGGCAAACGACTACAAGATAAATAATAATTACTTATGTTTAATTCAAAGTCGAAACTCGGAAACTAGGTTTCAAACATCGATAAATTATTCGAACGATGATAAAAATAAGTATATTGTTTATATTTATCTCGAACGTCAATGTTTCGAACGCTTTTACAAGACGAATACAAGGCGCGTATTATTTCAAATGACAAATTCGGAAATCGTATTACCAGAATATTATATATATTCAAATGTCGTACCGTTGAATACTTTTATAAAATAAATATAGTTATATTTATTTCTAACGTCGACGATGCGAACACGTACGAATACTTTCGAACGATATTATAACAATAGTATATTGTTTTTATTCAATTCAAACGCTAAACAAAGTACGACGCAACTCCGCAAGACTGTAACAAGCGTGCGGTTACATCGTTATTTATTTATAATGATACGCCAGGCTATTGCGCGAATACGAAATGTATTATATATACGGATATATTTTCGAGTATATATACATTATATCTTATGAAAACTACGAAGAGTCATACTATATCCGTCGACGTAGATGACGACTAAGTACGATTTCATGAAATATAGTTATGTTTAGATATAAACATATATTTCAAGTCGCTCGAAAGCTAGATCGTTTCTAAGAAAACCATAGATTGGTTAACCGAGTTAAGTCAATAACAATTTCATAGAATCGTATGAGTAACGATTCGGTAGAGCTCGGTATCACGTAGTATAGCTACGTCATTCTTAGAAACTTACGAGTTATTCCATTTTAGGAATACACTAGATTGCATGCTAGCAAGTCAAGTTGTGGAGACGACACTATAGAAATAACATTAAGCTAGCTTTGCACAAGGACAACAGGTGAGTTCATAACCCCCACTTTTTACCGTTTTACATTTTTATAAATGTTTTCGGGGGTGGAAAGGCATGCAAGTTTTGCAAAAGAACACAACGTTTCGATAAACGAAAATCATACATTTCTAAACCATGTTACAAACAGATTTCATTGATTACAAATGGTTTAAGAAAGGTTTATACTAAACTTACCGATTTTCATAGCTATACAAAGCTTTTCGAAAACATGCATGAGTTTTATGACTAGTGACGGGATTGTCATAGTCACAACTAGGGGGCGAGGCCCCAAAACTTTAATGAAAACAGGGGCTCGGCCCAAAGACAAAATAACATGGGCTCGGCCCAAAGACAAAATAACATGGGCTAGGCCCAAGGACAAAATAACATGGGCGCGGCCCAATAACTAAGTTTTTCAACTATGGTATGTAGTTATGGAATTAGATGATAACAGATCAATGTGCGTAAGTAGGATGATAACAATAGTAACCATTAATCATGTAGTGACCAAGGTGCAAAAGGTATAGATCTATCGAGTTTGAGACACGCATCACTCCTGGTATGTTAACCGGTTAGGAGTGCTTTTGTGATCCCAATGATGTCAAAGTTGTCTCGGGTTGGTTACTTACTTATGGCACATAGGCCAGTGTATTAGCTGCACACTGACTGATCCTTAGATTCCATAGGAAAACTACATACTACGATTTCAACACCGGTTTATTTGCAGATACGATTGAAAACATTTTATCACCGGTTTATAAACATAACAGTTATATGCATGGATTTGCAAACAACATGGAAAAATTTTCAATACTGTTATTACAAACATGACATTTCAAATGCTTTGGGATACTATGATCTCACAAACCAGTTTTTCGAATGCAAGACTTTCAAATGTTTTATGAATCATTTGAAACAAAAACAGATAAACTATGAACTAGCCAACTTTACGTTGACTTTTCGCATGTTCTTTCTCAGGTTATAACTTCAAGTATGGCACGGTTGGAATAGTGAAACCCATGGGGATTCGAGTAGTAAGCGGGCGTTCATTTACTAGAAATATTAGCCATCACGTCTGCTTCCGCTGTGCGATGAAGATGACATTCGGTTCACGCCCCGGCTCTGATTCGAAAGGATAACACAGGGGGTTTGACAGAGTGGTATCAGAGCCATAGGTTCTAGCGAACTAGGTATCAACCCCCGCTCTGATACCAGAGTGGTATCAGAGCTATAGGTTCTAGCGAATTAGGTATCAAACCTTGCTTGATAACAGATAGGTTTCTGTGGAGATACCTAGGCTTTAACCTCACGTTCCTTTGGGGACATTAGATCTTTAAGACTTGAATACATACAGAACGCCTAGTACTCGAATATGGGTTCCAACCGTGGCCGAAAACATTAAGTCAACATTATGATTTTAATCATACACTAGTGTTGTATTTCATACACGGTACACGAGAAGATTACATACCGTAGGCAAAACTTTGAGAGTTTTGACAACATGCATTTAAGACCTTTGGAAAACTTATGTCAATATTCATTAAAGGTCATCATGTAGGAACAACGATTATTAGCTCGGACAAACACATTACATATATTGTCGCTGTTATTTTATTTTCCGAGCAGGTAACCTACGCAAAACAAAAACACTAGTGCGCAAAATATACATGAAACTTAAACGATATGACAACGGATGTTGAAGTACATCACACACGACTTTCGAGGCGCGACCTTGAAGGAGCACGACATTACGACAACGATGCTAATTCCGTCAGCGGGAGAACTACCGACCAGAATGCGGCATTGTCACGTGGTCCAGTAAATGACACGAAACACACGGTGGTACGTCCAAACGAGATTTCATAATAGTCGGTACTTATTACAATAGTAATCACAATAAGTGGCGCTGCAAAACAAGTCACATGTCTTCGCATTCCCCCTACTTCATTAATGGCAATTACGCAATATACGACATTCGGTGCTAATGTCACGAAACAATAAGTCATCACAAGAAATACCAGGTAAAGTCCTCGAATTCCTTTTGTTGAAATTTCAACTTTGCACATACTGAGTAGGTTTGCATACCTCTACTCCTCATAACGGTCATCGTGTCACGGGAAATTCTTTCTTGATTAGCGAACACCTATTGCATCATTTCTTGACAAACTTATACGATACGCATGCTTTGTTGCTACGAATGTGGTTATCTTGATATATGGAGGCCATCAGGGTCTTCACTTCGAATGGTTATTTCATCAGTCGTTCAAAGGTTGGTTCGCTATATTCAAATTTTTGCTTTGTGATCTAGATGACCTGCCTTATTGCAACTATTGACTCCTTGATATCGAGTCAATGAATTCTTGAAATTTCATTTTCTTTCAAGTTGCATACATGGGTTTTCGTAGTAACCATATCAAAAACTTCTTGGTCGAATCATGTATTTATTGTTGGATTGTGTTAAACCAAGTTCAATTGTTTGAACTTGCTCACTGTATACAAAATTCAATTCAAGGATTTCATATGATGGATTGAAGCCGTCATATTCAAAGTAATATCAACAAGCAATTCATTTGTTTCGAATCATAGTAGACTGGTTTAGTCTGCACCCTTGTTAAGTCATTTATTGGTTACGACACCTTGTGGTGGCGTTTACACTAGTTGAAGCTTGCGCTGACATCGCTTTCACAATTCATGTATGGATTTAATTACTTGATTATTTATTCATTTTTAAATCCCCTTGTTGGATTATTTTCTTAAAACATCTAATACAGTCGTGTATTAAGGAGACGATACACAACTTTATGGTCTATTTCAGTGTACCTCTTAACGGATTCTTTCAATATCGGTCGAAAATTTTGGGATATTTATTGTCTTCCACTATCGACCGAAAATTATATATATTTGTTTGTTCTTTCATTTTCAGTTGAAAATCCTATGGGATTATTTGGAACAAATATTCAGACTTACTTGATTGAACTTTTCGTTGTGAACACGGTGAATTTGTTCGATCACCGCTATTATTGAATTATTTCAAAGCACTAGGACGCCTTCTCGCGTCGGTATAAACTTGTAGCTTGGGCTAATCATTGAAAGTGGTCTTAATGCAACTATGTATTAAGACAATGATACACTAACTTCGGTTGTAATTCAGTGTATCCTTGCAATTCTATAGTGTTAACTTATGGTTCGAATAGTTAACAAATCATCTTCATGTTTCTAATTCAGTTAAGCTTGTTGATTCTAAATCTTACCAATCCAACAACCAACGCTAGTTTCCGTTGGTAGAGATTTCTATTGTTTATGAAATTCATTTACAGATTGTGAACGTCTTCGAAATCTATTTGTCGAGAATCTCATTTCTATGACCCATGTAACCTCAGTCACATTGGTGATTATGTCATTACGTTTCATTCACTTGGCATTGATTCTGAAAACAAATTCAGTTGAACCAGTGGGTTCACGTTGTTGTAGTAGGACATTGTATTCATATATTCCAGACAAGTCTCGATGTGATTACACGGTTATTTACCTGGGTATTTTTAATACTTACCTACGTATGACAAAAATCTAAGGAGATAACATAACTTCAAATTCGAGGAAGAAATTTTTATAATAAGGGGAGAATGTGACAACCGGCAGTTTCCGGTCGTAATTAAGTGCTTAACAAACAGTAATACTATTACTTAGCGTGATTAGACGTAAATTAACTCGATCAGGTTGTTGGAAAGCCTAGGAACGTCAACTTGCTTCACGTTACGTGATATGGCGATAATCGAAGACACTAAACGCGAATTTAAACGTTAAGCGAACGAATGCCATACAAATACTGACAACATCTAAAAATACGAATTTTAAACCTGTATTTATCATACAGTTATGATTATGCGATAAATTTGGATCGTTGAACGTCGCAAAGCACAACGCGGAAGTTACGCGAAAAACAGGAACGCACCGACAACGAAACGGAAGCAACGGACTAGATATACTCTAAATAGTAATATATTAAGATACATTAGGCTTCGTTTTCAAATTTTAATGCTCACAGAAGAAACCAGAACGAAAAACAGATCATAAACGACAAACAGGGCAATTACGTGATTTTTAACGCAACGAACGGATTATGCGTCAAAACCCGACCCCCGATATAATTTAATAAGTTTTCGAGTCTTAAAGAATAGATTTCAATAAATAACAACGCTGGATTGAAAAATGGACTACAGATGGCGATCGTAGAGATTTTACGGAACTTTTAACGAAACTGACAAACTGTCGCGTCAACCGATCGACTAAAGACAACATTTTCGTGTTTTTGAACGCATTACAACATAACACAATGCTCAGGTTCAAAAATGGGCTTCAGATACGGGTTTGGGCTCGAATACGCTCTAATGGGCCTTGGACCCGACCCAACCCGTTAGAAACCGTAACTATATAAGCATATTAAACTCACAAATCCCCTCATTTTTGTTTTGAAACCCTAGCCTACAACAAGTAAACCTCTACCTCTCGCTCCCATCTAAAATCCAGTCGCCGGATCTAGCTCCGGCCGGCGCCGGTCTTCTTCTCCGGTAGCCGCACACCCACGACACCTCACCTCTCTCCTCTGTTCGCCCTCACACACACACCACATACATACGTACAGCGATGAGAGGGAGGGATCAAGAAAAAGACGCAGCGGCGGTGGCCACAGGCGGCGGCACGGTGGCGCGAGTTTTGAGGCTCGATTGGGGGCTCGATGGCGACTGGGCGGCGGCGGATTTTCGCGACGGATTTTGGCGTGGTGTCGCGACAGTGGTGATGGGTGGTTGTTTCGAGGAGGAAAGAAAGGTGGCAGAGGTGTAGCGGTGCGTCGGCAACCACCGCGCAGCAGTGTCGCAGCCGGCGGCGCTAGGGCCAGCCGCCGGCGACGATGAACGCGGCGGTAGTGGTGGTTATTTTGGTTTCTTTTCATGTTAGCTTGGGTTTACGTTGGGCAAGGATTCACGGTTTTGGTTCGATCCAGTTGCGGTCGGTTTGGGGTTGGGTCAAGGTACCGCGGCGGCTCGCCGGTGTCAGGGCGGCGGTAGTGGTGGTTCTGGCGGCAGTAGCAATGGCAGTGGTGGTGTTTTTAGTTATGGTGGTTTAGTTTCTCGGTTCATGATACGACAGTTTGGTCAGCTTCGGTTCACTCGGGTCTCGGTTCAAACAACTCGGTTCAGTTTTGGTTGGTTCGGTTTTGGTTGTTTCGGTTCACCTTCGGCTCGGATTCGAGTCGAACCAATTTTTGGTTCAATTTAAATATTTAAGTGTATGTTTCAGGTTCGATTCGGTGCTCGGCTCGGTGCGGTCAACGGAAGTCAACTGGTAAACCCAGTCCACATAAGTCAAACATGGTCCAACCCGGTCAACGGGTCAATCCACGACTCGGTAAAAATTAATTATGACGCGAAAGTGTATTATATTAGTTTATAATTATCGTTATTATTTAATTATCGCGAAACCGAGCTGGACCCGACCCGTAAACAAATATATATCGCCAAAGAAAAATAAATAATATGTAACAATCAATCCGACTTCGTAACTCGCTTAGAAATACTAGTTAAAAACCGAACCGACGTTCGTTAATAATAAATCGGAAATATTAAATCGGCGAAACGTTATATTCGAAAAACGATGAAATATTTTATATATTGTTTGATTCTATATATTGCAGGTTGTGTTTTGATAAATAAATCGACGAATAATATTGTCGGGATCGTCCAAAAACAGAGGAAACTCTGCCCGATTTTCGTAAAGTCCGTAAAACGACAAATCTTATAATTCAAAGATAAAATGTCCGAATTCATACGATTATTATAAAATAAATATAAGTATATATTTATTTTGTCGACGCTAATTAAAATGTTTAAATATCGATCCGACAACCTTTCCACGAACGCGATTTCAAGATAACGAACGTTCGGCAAACGACTACAAGATAAATAATATTTACTTATGTTTAATTCAAAGTCGAAACTCGGAAACTAGGTTTCAAACATCGATAAATTATTCGAACGACGACATAAAATAAGTATATTGTTTACATTTATCTCGAACGTCAATGTTTCGAACGCTTTTACAAGACGAATACAAGGCGCGTATTATTTCAAATGACAAATTCGGAAATCGTATTACCAGAATATTATATATATTCAAATGTCGTACGTTGAATACTTTTATAAAATAAATATAGTTATATTTATTTCTAACGTCGACGATGCGAACACGTCGAATACTTTCGAAGATATTATAACAATAGTATATTGTTTTTATTCAATTCAAACGCTAAACAAAGTACGACGCAACTCCGCAAGACTGTAACAAGCGTGCGGTTACATCGTTATTTATTTATTAAAATGATACGCCAGGCTATTGCGCGAATACGAAATGTATTATCTATACGGATATATTTTCGAGTATATATACATTATATCTTACGAAAACTACGAAGAGTCATACTATTATCCGTCGACGTAATGACGACTAAGTACGATTTCATGAAATATAGTTATGTTTAGATATAAACATATATTTCAAGTCGCTCGAAAGCTAGATCGTTTCTAAGAAAACCATAGATTGGTTAACCGAGTTAAGTCAATAACAATTTCATAGAATCGTATGAGTAACGATTCGGTAGAGCTCGGTATCACGTAGTATAGCTACGTCATTCTTAGAAACTTACGAGTTATTCCATTTTAGGAATACACTAGATTGCATGCTAGCAAGTCAAATTGTGGAGACGACACTATAGAAATAACATTAAGCTAGCTTTGCACAAGGACAACAGGTGAGTTCATAACCCCACTTTTTACCGTTTTACATTTTTATAAATGTTTTCGGGGGTGGAAAGGCATGCAAGTTTTTGCAAAAGAACACAACATTTCGATAAACGAAAATCATACATTTCTAAACCATGTTACAAACAGATTTCATTGATCACAAATGGTTTAAGAAAGGTTTATACTAAACTTACCGATTTTCATATCTATACAAAGCTTTTGAAACATGCATGAGTTTTATGACTAGTGACGGGATTGTCATAGTCACAACTAGGGGGCGAGGCCCCAAAACTTTAATGAAAACAGGGGCTCGGCCCAAAGACAAAATAACATGGGCTCGGCCCAAAGACAAAATAACATGGGCTAGGCCCAAGGACAAGAAAACATGGGCTAGGCCCAAGGACAAAATAACATGGGCGCGGCCCAATAACTAAGGTTTTCAACTATGGTATGTAGTTATGGAATTAGATGTTAACAGATCAATGTGCGTAAGTAGGATGATAACAATAGTAACCATTAATATGTAGTGACCAAGGTGCAAAAGGTATAGATCTATCGAGTTTGAGACACGCATCACTCCTGGTATGTTAACCGGTTAGGAGTGCTTTTGTGATCCCAATGATGTCAAAGTTGTCTCGGGTTGGTTACTTACTTATGGCACATAGGCCAGTGTATTAGCTACACACTGACTAATCCTTAGATTCTATAGGAAAACTACATACTACGATTTCAACACCGGTTTATTTGCAGATACGATTGAAAACATTTTATCACCAGTTTATAAACATAAAGTTATATGCATGGATTTGCAAACAACATGGAAAAATTTTCAATACTGTTATTACAAACATGACATTTCAAATGCTTTGGGATACTATGATCCCACAAACCAGTTTTTCGAATGCAAGACTTTCAAATGTTTTATGAATCATTTGAAACAAAAACAGATAAACTATGAACTCGCCAACTTCATGTTGACTTTTCGCATGTTCTTTCTCAGGTTATAAATTCAAGTATGGCACGGTTGGAATAGTGGAACCCATGGGGATTCGAGTAGTAAGCGGGCGTTCATTTACTAGAAATATTAGCCATCACGTCTGCTTCCGCTGTGCGATGAAGATGCCATTCGGTTCACGCCCTGGCTCTGATGCAAAAGGATAACACGCGGGTGTGACATTTCACACGACCATGTGTCTTCTTCTTCTCTGTCTTCATTTAATGAACTATGTCAGTTTGTATGCACACACGACCCTGTGTGTAAGAAGGCACGACCCTGTGATCTTGTACTTGCTGTACTATAGGAGATTTGCATATCTGGGAGTTGACCATCGTCCTTGTCCATGGGACACGGCCCCGTTTCTCTTTTCTGCTTCTGTTTGTCTTTTCTTTATTAACTCTGAAGTGGGACACGACCCCATGCCTTGGTGGCACAACCCCGTGCTTGTCTTCTAATTTGTTATTTTGGTCTTGGGGTGAAACTCGGAGGGTCGGTATGATGTGTCATATTCTCTTCTTTTGTATTTATGTTGGTTTTGGCCGTTAATTTGTTCCCTTTGTATATTTAAGCTCTTTTAATCCTGGAAATCAAAAGTGTATAAAGAAACACACTTTTTCCAACATTAGTACATAAAAGAGTTGATTTTATATCTAATTTGATATAATTTATATGTTGCATTTTGTGCATATCACTTGCACAACACATTCATTTTAGCTTTGCTGAGCTATTATGCTAATTTCTATTTGCTGAAGAGTAAAATTGTCCAGCTGCATGTTAGAAACTATATAACATAAATTACAAAAACAATTAAGAAATGTATATATTTTACATAACATGAGGGTATTTGTGCACAATTATTGTATTTGGGAAGACTTTCAAAACTTGCATAAAACCTCTTAAATTCTCTTAAATTGTTTTGATTCAGCAATAAGGCTTATCCTTTGATAATATACTCATATTATACCATTAATTATTTATAAAATTTAAGAAAAAAGAGAAAGAAAAGGTTCTGAACGTACTAACACACCTTTTGTGATAAGCGACCTAGTTTGACCCGTAATAAAATGAACCATTTTGATATGCCACCCAACCCGCATGCCCGGCTCATCCTCCCATTTCTGATAACTAAATCAAATTGATACCGACCCATTTCATATTGGTATATTATAACTATTATTTTGAACTCTTGGATTCCAAACGATTCCACATCTGGTTGAACAACTTTAAGTTCAATCATAAATTATTTCCCAAAAGTGTAATTTTTACATTAGCAATAACTAAGAAGTATTACAAGCATTTTAATGCACATAATATCATACTATAGGGATGATTACCATTGTAAGCCAGATCCACCCGTTAATAAACCCATATCAAAGAACAAAAACATATGATGACAAACCTTTATTGTTTGACCTACGAAAGAACCGATGATTTCTGAAAGCCAAAACATGCTAAGAAGATCTAGAAATAAGCAGCATGTGATACACACTCCTTCCAAAGATAGTGAATCTTGAACACTAATCAGAACATATGTTGAAGATTGCAAAGATCTGTTGAAAGCATGGAACATCTGTTGAAGAAGAGGAAACCTTTGTTCAATGGCCAAAGCCATGTTGAAGACAATCACTGGTCATGAAGACCAAACATCCGGCCAAACAGATGTTTGGTACAAGTCAACATTGGTTTAAAGAACATCGGTTAGACCAATGTAACTATAAAATGCTTAGAACAGATATTTTATGTAACAGATCAGATGTTAGATTTCCTTAGATGTTTGCTAACATCTGAGGAATCTTTTCTATTTTGCATGTTAAATGTCACTATCAGGGTGACGTCAGCTGATTGCAAATAGACCTTCCGTACTTATATATAGATCTCATGTGTTAGAGATATATTTTCATCACCTCACAAACATTCCTTTTGTACGGACAGATTTGTGAGTGACCAGGCTGAGGGGGAGTTTGTAGAATCATTGATGTAATTCGTAATTTTTTGATTATTAATGCAAAACAGTTTGATATAACTTTCTACTCTTGTATGCTCATATAATTACGTGTTTTCGTTTATGCTTCTCTTACATCCATAATTGTTCATCTAAAGCATACAAGTTAAACTCAGATCCTAACATTTATTAACTCCTCATTTGTTACAGTCTTGTTAATTGCTCCCCGATAGCTTTAAACTCAAGCTCCGATGAGTCTTTTTCCTATAAGGCAAAAAAGAGGAAAATATTGAAATCAAATAAGAACTAATCACCAAGACTCCACCAAAGCTAAAAGCTTAATTCATGTCAAGCTCAATACCTAAAAGTGTTCTTTCTAACGTATATGCACCATACATAAAACCTAATACATCTAGGAACCTAAAATGGCCTATAGCTAAAAATGGCCTATAGCCAAAAATGGCCTACATGCTATAGTCTATGTCTAAAGCAAAATATAACAATTAGTTCACTATTTCCACTTAGATACGCTCAATCAACATTCTAAATTTCAAAATCAACAATCAAACAAAACAAATTACCTCTTTATCCCAAGCAGCCAAACATCCCTTCACATTTTGGTTTCCCCATTTACCTTATATACAACAGCCGCCATTAACGTTCAACATGATTCAAAACAAATTTCTCAGAGCCAATAATTAAGACTATATTCTGATGAGGTGTTCAAGGTTTTGGAATTGAGTTAAAAAGTTAGCCATGAAGGAATCGATTTGCACTAATAAATGGTAGCGCCAATGCTGTAGCTCCTTGGCTCCGGCGAGTGGAGCTGGCAGCTACTCTGGATGGTGGTTGGGCAGCGGCAGGCGGTGGCAACTCGTTGGTTCATGCCCGGTCTCCTGCGTCACAACAGGGAACAAAGCAGTGGTGGTTTGGTTGTTGTGTGTTGAATGGAACCGGAAGGATGGAGAATCCATGATTTATGAAAATTGGTAGGATGATCGAAATCAATTTTGGTTTAAATAGCTTCATAAAGGGTTTAACTGACCACAGTGAAGATGAAGAGGTGTGCCTTTAGTTTCAAGGTGTAAGTTCAGGCGTCTGACTCTCTAGCGTTGATTAGGTTTCTTAAGGGCAGGGATGGAAAGGATTTTAAACGTGTGAGTATGGGTGTAAGTGGAATTTACTATTATACCCTCACATCGTCTTAAAATGTTGACATCTTTATGATTTTACCCTCACAAAACAAGCATTTATTAGTTGTATATATTACTTTAAGAGTTAGACGCGATGTAAAATTACAATTACGTACATCAGATTTTCTTTATATAGTTATATAGATACAAAAGCATTATCAAATACCCCTACTTTATTCTATCATCCATGCCCCGTTCGAACTAGATGTCGACGTTCACATTGCTCAGAAACCTAAGCAATAACCTTATATGCACGACCGCATGGCGTAGGGTCGCATTGAGCCGTATTCCAGCTACAAAATTTGAAGATCAAGTTCAAAAAGCAATACTTTTGTGAAAATTTATATTAAAACTCAATCGAACGACACATACCTCAGACACTATAGTCTACCGTCACTCCATCTGTAATCAGACCATGTCGCCATTGTCGGAGTCGATTAAGTGATGATTGAAGATGATGAACAGAGAATGGCGACCGGGTTGTAATTGGTGGGTTAATGTGAAATTGGGGGAGTCGAATGCTTTTAGGTTGGTGGGTTAAGGTGAAAAGTCAGATATACCCTTTGTAATGTTCCGTACTTTCCATTTATTTTCCATTTATCGTGTAATTCGTATTTTCATTTTCAATTTTTTGTAATTCGATAGTTGATCGTAATGGAGATCATATTTTATATTATTTTTGTTTAATCATGCTTGCATAATACGTAAATATTCACAAATACACATTTTTAATTCAAAACTGAGCCGTACATTGAGTTTATATTTTCTTCGAAATGTAATCATATGTGTTTTGTTATTATACATTCTTACATACACCTTAAAACCTTAAAAACTAAACATGCTTAACATCGAGTTTATAGCATAAAATAACTAACAAAACAACTCAAAGGACTAAAAATGTTTTTTTTAATTTTGACGGTCCATGCGGACTGTATGGACCTCCTTGGGGTCCGTATAGAGCGTCGCTGCAGTAGAAAACGAGAAATTGTTTGACTTTTGAACCATTCCCTCCTCCTAACTCCCAACCACCTTCATTTAACACCCAACCACTTATCCCCATTATAAATACAACACTTCCACACCTTCTAAACACTTTCACCACTTCCAAACACAATCAAATCTCCAAGAACTTCAACTTTGGGTAGAAAGTTCTAAGTCTAAATCAATGAGTTTTCGTCACTTTCTTGCAATTATTCTTCTTGTTTGTCTTCTTCTCATTCCTTGGAACACCTCTCGGGGTATTACCACTTGTTTACCAAGGTAAACAAGTATGGTAACCACCATTTTTGAGGTCGAAGTTCGGATTTTTAGCAAACTATTACATTTGTGTTTCTTTAACTTGTTTTTGGAACTTTTGCATACCAAAACAGGTCACCAACAAATTTCTATGTTGAGGGACTTGTGTTGAGGTTATAGTCCAAAAAATTGAGGTTCATATGCCTCCATTTTATGTTCTTGTAAGTCACAAAGTAACCTACAAAACAATAAAGTGAGTAAACTACATCAAGTCTCCAGCCATGCAATGTTGGAAGCACTAGTCTAGGATGTACCTCACTTGGTTACTTAGCAAAATAGATAGTTTAGTTGTGTACTTCTTACTTATATTCATGACCATCCGAATCATCAACTATGTTGGCAATTTTGTGCAATGGAGAATCCTTGAGGTTAATGGATTTATCCTACCTCTAATGCTTGACAAATGCTTGACTATATACATAATATATATATATACACACACGCACACACATATCTACGTACTCCAAAACCAAACCATGATATCAACCAATCCATGGTTGAATGTGATATGGTTAGGTAGAGAATATCTTGATCTTAGATTTCCTTATTTTAGGCTTTTAATGAGTGCTTAACACTCATGAAAACACACACACAAATTATAGTGTCCAAATAAGTGTCTAAGTAAGGTAGGTTTGATATTTAGTCTTTGCATGCTAGTAGGTTATATGACTTAGTAAACTATAAACATGAGGATTTGAGACTTATTCATATTTGTGCCATGTAAACAAACTATTATGCTCACTAACATAATTTGTGTTGACAATATGCTATACATATTGCAGGAAATGTTTGATGATGCTTTCAAAAGAACATCACTTAGGGTGGATTAGATACTTACCAAATTTATGTATGCATTTTTATGTTTTAGTTATGAAATTCTCAATTGTTGTACTTTCCTTTATGAACAATGTAATGTTTGATTCGATTATATAATATGAAATTTTAAATTTGAATTATTATCGCAAACTTAGTGTTATGATGTTTTTAAACAATCTATTATGTATCGCCTTGATGTTTCCGTCATCGGTTGGGGTGTGACACTCTCACCATCGTTATCACCTTAACAATATATTTTAATGTCGTCAGGGTGAAGGACACAAATATATAAAAAGTGCAATCAGACGTTGAAAAAAAGTTAAGGGTTCACAAACATGTATGCACGACCACATGCCGTAGGGTCGCATTGAGCCGTATTACAGCTACAACATTTGGAGGTCAAGTTAAAAAGCAATACATTTGGGAAAATTTATATTAATACTCAATCAGACCACACCTACCTCGGACAGTATCGGTGTCTACAGTCGCTTCTATCAGTAATAAGACCATGTTGCCGTTGTTGAAGTCGATCGAATGATAATCGGAGATGATGAACTGATTAAGGGAAGGACGACATGGTGGGTTAAGGTGAATTGGGGAGTTGGATGCTTTTAGTTTGGTGGGTTTAGGTAAAAAAGTCAGATATATCCTAACCATCGTTAGCAAAGGGTGAAGGACCTAAATATTGAAAAATTGCAAAAATGAGTTATGATACGTGTCCAAGAAAAAGTTAAGGGCTCAAGAGTTTGTACTTTACTATAATAATAATAATAATAATAATAATAATAATAATAATAATAATAATAATAATAATAATATATAATAATAATAATAATAATAATAATAATAAATAATAATAATAAATAATAAATAATAATAATAATAATAATAATAATAATAATAATAATAATAATAATAATAATAATAGTAGTAGTAGTAGTAGAAGATATTTTAAAATAATAAGTTTTATGCAAAATAACACATTTTTTAGAATTTGAAAATTCAAATAAGCATGTCGCCTAAAACAAAAAAAAAAAAAGAAAAAAAAGACATAATCATCAAAACGATGAAAGTCATCCGTTACCCTGATACTTGTAATTCAAAAAACCAATAATGATAAAATATTATCCAAGTTAAGAAAATAGAGAAACGATTTCTATTAGAAAAACACACTAAAATACAAATTTCCCTATCGTTGGTTTTACCTTTATAAATGTATAGAGTTGACTGTATTGATAAGGCTTATTTTTTGGAAAAAGAATAAACTGAACATACAATTAATAATCCATACAATATAAAATAAATTCCAAACATAAGGTGCTGAGTTGACTGTATCGAGCATTACTGAAGTTGTTAACTTATGGTTTGGGGGATCCTGCCCTAAGGTGTTTGCTGAGTTTGTTGTCTCGGCCTCCTCACCCCCTTATTGAAGCCCGATAAAGGAATTCGACCTATTGCTGTGGGGGGTATTTGACGAAGGTTGGTTTCAAAGGTGACGATAAAGAAGGTCGGGAAAGAAAATGACCCAGTACTTGGGTGACTATCAATTTGGGGTGGGGGTACCAAATGGGGCAGAGGCGGTGCTCATAGTGCAAATAAGTTTATCAACTCATTTCATGCAGATGGTTCCTTAGCCTTGCTTACTGTGGATTTCTCCAATGCTTTCAACACGGTCGACCGCACAACTTTTCTGCATGAGGTTCATCAGCGTTGCCCGTCAATCTATCGGTGGGTCCAATTTCTTTACACCCAGCCTGCTAGGTTGTATGTTGGTAACGAGTGTATTGGGGCTACTACCGGAGTTCAACAAGGAGATCCCTTGGGGTTCTGTTTGCCCTTGCCTTACATCCCCTTATTCTCCGGGTTCAGGACCGCTGTAAACTGCCGTTTCATGCTTGGTACTTGGATGATGGGACGATTATTGGCAACACCTCTGAGGTTGCTAAGGCCTTAGACATCATCAACGAGGAGGGGCCATCTCTAGGGCTTTATCTCAACATTAATAAAACAGAGGTTTTTTGACCGACATGCGCAGACGGAAAGTTCAAGATGGGCTTTTACCGAGAGGGATCGGTAGACCAGAGAAGGGGATTAAGCTCCTTGGTGGAGCTGTTAGTCGGGATCCTAGCTTTATTGAGGAGTTGGCAGGGCGGCGAGCTTCGGGGGCGGTTGACCTCATGAAACTCTTACCCTGCCTGAGAGATCCCAATGTGAACTCCTTCTGCTAAGGTCGTGCATGGGGGTCGCTAAGTTACTTTTTGGGTTCCGGACTTGTCAACCGCATTTTATGGAGGATGCGGTATCTCGGTTCGATGATGGCCTTAGAGAGGCTATAGAAGACATAGTAGTGGGTGGCGGCCCCTTCTTTGGTGACCTCTAGTGGCGTCTGGCATCTTTGCCAATGCGTCTAGGTGGTTTGGGCCTCTTCTCAGCTCGAGATGTTGGGGCTTATGCCTTTGTGGCGTCTAGAGTTCAGTCTTGGGAACTACAGGATCATATCCTTCGAAACTGTGAGGTCGTCGGGCTTGACCCGGACTATCAGCAGGCGCTTGAACGCTTAAATGTCTCTCTCCCAGACTTGGATATTGGCGGTTTCTCTAATAAGGACACCGCCCCCTCGAAGTCACAAAAAACTTTGGCGAATGCTCTGTTTATCAAAATCGCTCAAAGCCTGGGAGAAGCTTTTGATTTGTCATCCCGCCAGAAGGCGGTGTTTGAGTGCCTGAAAGGTTCCTATGCTCAGGAATTTTGACTGTTATACCAATTGAGGGGTTGGGACAATGTATGTCTGCAGTAGAATATAGAGTCATTCTCAAATACCGGTTGATAATCCCTATGTACCCAGAAGATGAAACTTGCCTGATATATCGTAAAGCTTGTATGGATAAATACGGGGAGCATGCAGTTCACTGTAAAGAGCTCCCTGGGTTCAAATATCGGCACGACTGGGTGCGTGATACTTTGTGGGACATCTTAAGAAGAGCTGGGATTTCGGCTAAGAAAAAGGCTCCTGTGAATTTCCTCACAGACCCTATGGAAGGGAGATCTACTCTGCGACCAGCGGATCTGCTCGTCGTTTGGCTGGGCTGGGGAGAAACATGCTTGTGTAGACCTCACGGGGGTTTCCCCTTTGGTTGGTTTAAGGAAAAACGGGTTTGTAGCTGGACAAGCGGCAAGAAAGGCAGAATCAAAGAAAGTGGATAAGCACGCTAAAGCTTGCGCAAAGAACCAGCATGTCTTTGTCCCTTTTGCCTTTGATACTTTTGGCTCCTTAGCGCCAGAAGCTATCCACTTCTTGACGAGGGTTCAACGGGTCGTCTACAGCAATTGTTCAACCCCAAGGGGGCAAGGGTTTGTATTTGGAAGGTTAGGGTTTGTAATTCAGAAAGGATTGGCGGCGCAGCTTGTTGCCCGGCTACTTCTGTTTTGATGTAACTTGGCAAATTTTCTAGCTTATATATGAATTATATTTCAAATTTATTAAAAAAAAACACAGAAAAACCGTATACTTATTTTTAAAATATGATATGTTAACCGTCTCTGTTTTTCTTTTCCACTACATATTTTTCAATACAAGATCTAATAATTTATTTATCTTTCGATAATTCAGTTCTTTTTCAGGTTTATTGATGTATATTAAATATTAAATTATTACTCATTTTAATTTTAATGTCCTTACGTACGTACATAACATCTTATATACTAAAGTTTTGGTGAGACGTGTTTGCTGGTTCGGTCTTTATGACTGCCACATAATAACACACACCAAATCGACCCGAATGAAACTCGATCACTCATAGGTCTCATTATTGTAAACAAACACCCAACATTTTCTTGCTTTTGGGTCTCTCTCTTCGTCTTCGATAAGTCCTCAAAGGTGAATTCTTTCTTACCATCGTTTCTTGATCAACACCCACTGTTTTTATGCGTCTGTTTCTTGTTTTTCATCTTTATATTGTGTTTGTAAGTTCATATGTTCATAACCCATATGTGTTTAGTGTTAACAATTGAATTGATCTGCAAAATTACCCAAAAGGTTTGAACTTGATGTGAATTCATTTAAGACCCGTTTGTTTACTTTTGGGTTTGCACGTGGGATTTGTTAATAATATTCATGTTTAGTAAGTTTTTTTACTCGTTTGTGAGTTTTTTTGGTTTGGTTTTGTAAATCTGTAATTGTTGACTTTTGGGTTGAATTAAAGATGTGATCTTGATTAGTGGGTTATGTTTGTAAATTGGGTTCTGTATGATTAGCAACATGTAGGTTCAATATGATCATTGTTGTGGTAGTTTATGGCATTTATTGTTTTTGTTGATGTTTATCTGTGTTCAATTTGGGATCCTTTCCATTTTGTTATACTTTTTGGTTCATTAAAAAGAAGAAACCATTTAGGGGATAACTCGTGTTTGCTTGTCAATGAAGTTTAAAAATGAGGGAATCAGAGGATAAAAGCTTTTGAAAATGGTTGGTCTAAACAAACACCACCGATGACACACTATCCAGACACCACTTACATGTCGTATGGATCATATGGGTCGTGTTACAGATGAAAAATGGTCATATGCGTCGTGTTACAGCAGAAAAATGGTTATATGGGTCGTGTTACAGACGAAAAATGGTCATATGGGTCGTGTTACAGACGAAAAATGGTCATATGGGTCATGTTACAAATGCAAAATGGTCATATGAGGGTCAAACCATACGTATGTATTTGACTGACACCAAATGATTAATATGACCACTAAGAAAGTCATACTACCATTTTTTCCCCTATCATACGGTCCGTATGATGACGTCACAACATCGCATTTTTATATGCTAACGCGATCAAGAAACTATGTTGTTTCTGTTGGTTTATGGTTTAACTACAGCATCTCATGTTTATGATTGAAGCTTGTAGCTCAAACCATCCTTTCTTTTCATGTTTGGTTATGGACAGATGGATAGAAATACGGAAAATAATGATAAACGCGTCGAGTGGCTCCATTCAGAACAGTATGCTGCTGCTGGTAACATCCTCGGAGAGCCACAAAAGACCACCCGCATCGGGAACGAATACCAGGCACAAATCCCGTCTTTGAACACAAAAAACGAGCTATCACATCTCATGGATTTACCCCATGTCATGATGCCAATACTAATGATCATAAATCTGGTATGGAAGATTGTGGAATATCAGATGAAGAATCTTGGAGCGCGATTGAACATGATAGTTTTCTTCTTGGTTTATATATATTCGGCAAGAATCTGCGCATAAACAAATTTATGGGGAATAAAGGAATGCCAAATGTTCTGTCTTATTACTATGGGAAATTTTATAGAAGCGACGAGCACCGAAAATGGTCGACGTATAGGAAGAAACGAAGCCGCAAGTCTATACCTGGAAAACGGCTTTTCCGTGGGTGGAGGCGACATGAGCTTTTGTCTCGGTTACTTTTAAAAGTCACAGATGAATGCAAAAGTAGTTTGACACAGGTACTTTTCCTACACTCTCTGCATAACAGATTAAAACTTTCTGCACAAGTCCTAATTGAAGTATGCTGACTCGCCTTAAATATTTTTTTTAATAATCGTGTGAATCTGTCAGTGAAAAACTTGCGGGGCTCACCAATACCCTGCTCGTCAATAGCGAAGCGTTTATTCATCGCTATCTGATTTTGGCGCCTCTGTAGCATGTAAATAGCGGTATTTCATGTTTTTTGTTTAATTTGGTTTTAATATAAATAGCAATAAAATATATGTATACAATAGGTACATTTTAGGTTTTTTGTTAAATATATGTATAGAAACACTGTATTTGGATATAATATACATATAAAATATTTCTAAAATTTTTTTCTAGTGTATCATTAAACATAAAATAGCGCCTGCTATTTCATCGTTATCGCTACGTGGCGTATAGGTTGCTTGTCGCTATCGTGCGCGATTCGCTATTAACAACTATGGCGCCACCCCTGGAAGGTTAAAGAAAATCTTATATTATTACTAAAATATGATGTTTGTCAGGTTGTGAGAGCGTTTGAGGAGGGAAAACTTTCATTGGAGAAATATGTATATACTTTACGGGATACTGTTGGCATGAATCTTCTTATAGAATCCATAGCCATTGGCAAAGGAAAACAAGACCTTATTAGCAGGTCCAAAAGAGTATCAAGAAACAAACACGTTCAATTAGCACTCTCGTCTCTTAAAACCGACGAAATTATTGATAGTTTGAAGGACCGAATCGGGCTAAGCAAATCACGATTAGACGAACTCTTTTGGGAAGTCGTGTGGCCTCGTCTTTTAGCAAGAGGGTGGCACTCTGAGCAGCCGAAAAGCTACGGTTTCCAAAACTCGAAGAATTCTTTAGTGTTTCTTGCACCTGGTGTAACGAAGTTTTCTAGAAGGAGTTTGGAGAAAGGAAGTCAATATTTTGACTCGTTCACCGACGTCCTGAATAAAGTGGCGTCTGAACCCCACCTTCTTGAACGCGATCCTGACGGGGACCAGTTGGTGGAGCCGCATGTGAAACAAGACGTAGATGATGAGCAAGATTCGATGAAGTATACGATCGTGGATACCAGTATGGTCGGGCTCGTTAAAGTTATGCAAATGTCGACTAGTGTTTCTGGAGAAACGAATGTGACAGAATGGAAGAATCTCATAGTGCAGATATGAATCGTAACATGTTGGAAGATAAAGATTCACCGGTTTGTGAAATGGTGAACAATGGTGAACCGGTAAGGAACAAAACGTCAACGGGTCAATAATAATGGAAAAAGCAACACGAGTGATGACGATGAAGCCATAGAAAAAACGTGTTTTGAGGACAAGCGTACGAGGATAGTGATAGACTTGAACAAGCGTCGAGTGGGTCCAGATTCGGATGGTGGTGATGACTCATTATCTTCGGCTAAACAATCGGATTTAACTGAATTAACTACTAACAACCAGACTGAATTGTTGAATGCTGGTACCAATGGTCAAAGGCAGAGTCAAGAAACCGTGCGTTGACCACGAAAGCATTGGAAGCTCTCCTGAACCCAAAAAAGCGGAGGTGAGGGTTGGAGGATGGGACCCGTAGGCGTGTTCGTCGTAAAACCGCTCTTGTCTCAAGTTGCGGTGTGCGTTACATAAACAACTTGGGTGATGGAGTCTTAACAACTTGAGGTTGACAGTGAAGCTTAACAACTTGCTGTCAAATGGTACTTTCATAGTTTTAGACTGTGGTTGAGTTTTATATGAACATGTGAGTTTATTGGATAATGTTTCTTTATCCAATATTATTATTAAACTTTCTCTCATAACTTTGGATTATACTACAGTAAAATGCAGAGTTTCAGTTTAATGGTTTCAGTGAATTTAATGATAGCTTAAACGTTAATTGCGCCTTTTGTCAACTTTTAATGTTTAACATGTAAATTGTATCCAAATGATTTTGATTATCACAAGAAAAACAAACTTATATATGAATTTTTCAAATACATTCATAATGTGAAAGACATTTTGAATTTTAGGAAAAGATAGTATTTCTAGAAAAATATTTATAAATCTCTTCATTCACTTTCATAACACATAATTACAATGAGTGGGCAAGTAAACGTGCAACAAACATATTATAATATTTATGATATTTGAATTTTAGAAAAAAAGGTTGCCTAGATATGCATATTATGTAAGACATCATTTACAGTCAAGGTTTTGCTGGAAGTGAGAACCAACATAACTTCTCCTTTACCTTTCCCTTGTGCAGTTGCTTGATTCCCATGTAGATAGTTAAATTTGTAGGTTCATAAGTCTTGAACGTCGCAATGTTGTCTGTCGAGTGGCTCCAAAATCCACCCGTCATTATTGTCCTTTTCGAGTGAGAAAGACGATCATAGCAACAAAGTTGCTAACATCCTTCCCATTATCCTTACTTTTATGTCGTGGCTTGTTAAGGTTGTAACGAATCTTATCTTTCTTGTTTCTTTTAAATTTGTTCTCTCCTTTGTCTTCATAATATTTTTTTTCTCCACCAACTTTGGAAAATTATCTCTTATCCTCAATAAATTGATCGTGAAGATATATCGTTTATTGTACTTTCCAAATGATATTGTTCTTCGCTTAGAAGATGATTTCCAAGATCCTTTGAGGACACTTAACATTTTTCTTAAGAGGGAGATAGTTTATTGATTATGGATACACCATGTATTATTTCATTCTTTTGCATGTTGTTTTGTGTGAACATACTCAAAATGTGTTCAACCTCATGCATTTGGTCTATATATGAATGAGATTCTGTCATTTATAAGAATCTAACTTAGAGACGATGTATTTCTAATTCTAACTTGTATCGCATTTGTTGAAGAATGTTCTATAGATCTTTTGCGATTCTAATTTTTTGACAAAACGTGGAAGGGTGGATCGAACATAACATTTAAGATTATAGCTGATTAGCATATGGAATCGTTGCTCTCGGATCTATGACAATCATGAGCTGCTGCCATTGTTTCATTTTAATTTTCTCGGGATATGATTTGGTGAGGACGCAAGAAATGTAGAGTATCACCAAGAAAGTTGCATTTTATTTTGTTCAACTTGCGGTGGTTCGTCTGTTTGGTTAATTGACTCCCAAGATACAATAAAACAACATGCATAGATTGTTAATCAACTTATGTAGCAACAAAGTTGCATGTATTATAGTAAAAAGGAAGAGATTTTTAAGTGTTTCGTTCTTATTTTATGTAGAAATGAATTTATGTAGAAATGAATGAAGAGATGTTATATCTATATGCTGCAAAAACACCCTTTAAACTAGTATACCCTCATTTGTAAACCAATTTTCTTAAAACGTTAATAGCAGGAAACATATATTAAAAGTACGCTTTACAACCCCATGGGTCACCATTAAACTTCTACATCATGTTACACTCGAATTAAAATCATATTTCAACGGTATACAGATCTTAGAGAAAAGTATGAAATTGATCATTTTCGGATAAACGGGTAGCCATAGTTATAGTCGTTTGTACTTTGGCGTCAACCTTGTCGTTTTCATTCTAAACATGACAATTGTATTAAAACACAAATAGCGGATAAAAACTAAACATTCAAAATTAATGATCTGGATAATCAAAACATGCTCACATCACCAAATGTAAAGATTTTTATCATTTAGACTTTAGACTTACCTATTTTCCAGATCACTTATTGTTAGTGGACTTGAAAACGTGAGTGTTGACCTTAGTGCAGTGTTATCAAAATCATTGAAAATAGTCACTAGTGTAAAAAAAAAGCTTAATTGGTAATGGAGAATAGAAGACAGGCAGACAGGGACGACCGGGGTACGGGATTGGAGAACGTCGGAATCAGAAAGTTCTATGTGGCTAGGTTGCCGGATAACTACAGCTCAAAAGATGTCTTGGAAGCGCTACGAACATTCAGCGAGATTCAGGGAGTGTATATCGCTAGGAAAAGAGACAAAAGGGGTTATCGTTTCGGTTTCGCAAGTTTCAAGGGGTGAAAGATGCGGGGGAGCTAGAAAAGAAGATGTCGAGGATGGGAAGTTTCAGGCTGATCATCAATGTCGCTAAGTTCACCTTGGAGAACGAAGTCAGGAGAGACGATAAGGAGGAAATGGGGAGGACGAAGGTGAGAGCGGCAAGGTCACAGAAGACAGGAATCACGGCTTCAAAAAAACATGAAGCTTACAGGTACGGTTATTTTGTAACAAGTGGTAAATCTTATGCAGGTAATGTGTCCGGTAATTACAAGGGGTTGCTAACATGAAAGAAGTGGTGGTTTCCGAACATGCGAAGGCATGTGTCGATCTTCATGGAAAAGCAGTTACCGGCAAGGCAAAAGATTTGTGGACGCTGAGGATGATGAAAGTATTGTTGAAGGAAGCAAATTACGGTGATTCGATTATCAAATATCTGGGAGGGATGAACATGCTCTTAGCGTTCAAATCAAGTTTCGAGGCCGATAGTTTCAGGACCGAAGCCCCAGGTTTCGGGTGGTTTAATAGTATAGAGATCTGGAGGGGACAACCGGTTGCTTTCGAAAGACTTGCGTGGCTGAATATTCAAGGTGTCCCGTTGCATCTGGCGGGGAATGAAACATTCGATTTGGCAGGCAGATGTTTCGGTAAGGCTATACACGTATCACAACGTCAATCGGAAGACAACTTTCTTATTTACGACTGCGTTTGCGTGATGACGGATTCCATCAAAAGGATCGAAGAAGAGGTTGTGATCGTAGAGAAAGGGAAGAGGTTCAGGGTCTAGGTTGGAGAAGAAAGGGGCATTGGATTCCCGATTCGTTGGATGAACAGTTCGTTCAAACGGAGGAAGGGGAGGATTGGGATATTTTGTCGGAGGCTGAGGAAAACAACAAGAACGTGGAAGCTATTGATAGTGAAGACACCAAAAATTCGTCAGAATACGGAGGAGAGGGTATCCACGTACGTCACAGTTCTGATATCAGTGAAGGCAATGGAAGATCGAGTTGGTTGAGTCCGGCGAAGGAAATCGGAGTGGAGGAAGTTATCGGAGAAGAGGAGCGGTCGCTGGGCAATAACGATATGATGGGTTAACGTCTCCTTGAATATTAATGACACAGAAAACGATGTGGAGGAATTTGTGATTCCTAGGAATAATTATATTAGTGGTAGGGAGAAGGTGGGAGGGTTGAATAGGGGTTTCGATATTTTGATGTCAGAGGTAAGCAAGGGGTTTTGTGGTTAATTTTAACACAAGTAGGCCTAGAGGTTGTGTCAGGAAAAATAGAAAACCCAAGAAGGAAGGATTAATTTGGAGGAAGTCAGTGGGCCCCCAAGACCTAAAAAAGGATAAGACAAAATGACCCATTTGACTTGAGCAAAACGATCAGAATTTTTGAAGAAAGCAGCGAGAGCGCATAAAAGGATGACCACAAGTTCCAAGTTGAGGAGGACGAAGGTATGCATGAAGTAGTTACGAATTCGGTAGGCGATACTAGAGACGAGGGGATGGAAAAGGAAAGAAATAGTAATGTAGTAGAGGATTTAAATGCGAAACCAATTGGGGAATAAGATAAAATAGTAGAAGAGACTCAAGCTACTTACATTATAGGGGTGTGGTGGGAGTTAATTTACTAAGTCACAAACATTTGATCAGAGAGGCGATAAGGGAAGAAGGATTTTAAGCAGTGTCAAGATGAATTTTCTTTCGTTGAATATAAGAGGTTTAGGTGAGGGGGTCAAGGATAAAGCGGGGTGGATTAGAGATCTTAAAAAGGATAACTGGAGTGATTTTTTTGGCTTTACAAGAATTCGATATAATGACATTACAGGTATCGAATTCGAGAAACTCTGGGGTGCTTGCAAATTTGAGATGGACCACGTTCCGGCGGTTGGTAGATCAGGAGGGGTGGTGAGTATGTAGGATCTTAGCGTCTTCAAGGTACACGATTCTATCAAACATCCTAATTTTTTTTATTAAATTTGGGGGTCATGAAGGGGAGTAATAAGGCCTTAAATATTATTAACGTGTATGCTCCGCAAAAAGTCTCGCAAAAAGGCTCTTTGGGATGAAATCAGGTTGGTTATAAGTAGCTACTCGGGGTGGTGGGTGATCCTTGGTGATTTTAATGTGGTACACACATTGGACGAAAGAAGGAATTCTATTTTCAATAAATACTGTGCGTCAAACTTTAACAATATTATTTTGAAAATGGGTTACGGGAATTCGATATGAAAGGGCGGAAATTCACGTACCTTAAAGATAATGGTAACAAACAAAGCAAGATTGATCGTGTGTTGGTGTGCCAAGGTTTTTTTTCGAATGGCCGACGGCTTGTCTGAGGGCATTACCGAGGGTTCATTCGGACCATTGTCTAATTGTTTTGACCTGTGCGGACAAAAACTTTGGCCCCAAACAGTTTTTTAAGAAGGCGATTGGTAACCTGGGGGTGGAAGGGAACCTGATATGGTTATTATGTAGAAGTTTAAAGCAATCAGGGAGGGTATCAAAATGGAAAAAAGAGTGTTAGCTAAGGAAGGGGAAACGTAAAGGGCTATTAAGGATGATCTAGAAAATTGGACACTTTGGCTGATAGTAGAGAATTGTCTGGAGAGGAGGAATGGTCCAAAGCGGAATGTCTAAAGGATATTAAGGAATTGGAAGGATACAGAGTTAAGGATCTCAAACAAAGAGCCAGGATCTGATGGGATATGGATGGCGATGATAATTCCGCTTTCTTTCATGGATACATCAATAGTAGATGTGCTAGTAATAATATCCCTGGGCTTATGATAAACGGGGTGTGGATGACTAAACCGTCCTTTGTTAAAAAGGAGATCATGGGTTTTTTTAGGAATGCTTTCAAAGAAAAAATTAAGGACAGACCTAAACTCACATGCCATAATATAAAATGTTTGTTGGAAGAGGAAGCGGCATCACTGACAGTTCCTTTTAGTAGTGAAGAGATTAAGGGTGCGATATTCAAATGCGGGGCAGACAAAGCTCCTAGGCCAGATGGACTTAACTTCAAATTCATCAAAAGATACTGGTCTTTATTTGAGAATGATTTCTCTAATTTGTTAGCTGCTTTTTACAGTAAATGTACGATTTCGGAGGCTTGTAGTTCATCATTTATAACTCTTATTCCTAAAACAAAGATCCAGTGGGGCTAAAAGACTATAGACCGATCAAGGGTGATAAGTAAAAGTATTTCCAAGATTCTTGCTAATCGGCTCAAAAAGGTGACCGAGGCTATCATTTCGAAAAATCATATGGCGTTTCTCACAGGGAGGTATATTCGCGACAGTCCTTTAATGTTAAACGAACTTATTGCATGGAGCAAAAAAGATAAAAAAGGCTTTTCTTCTAAAAATCGATTTTGAAAAGGCATACGATAATGTTTGTTGGAAGTTTTCGTTGGATGTTACGGGGCAAATGGGTTTTCCTAGTTTGCGGTGTAAATGGGTGAAAGGGGTTCTGGCTTTGGCTAGGTCTTCGGTTTTAGTCAATGGGTCGCCTACCTTTGAGTTTAGTTGCTCCAAAGGTGTTAGACAAGGAGACCCGTTGTCTCCGTTTTTGTTCCTAGTGATTATAGAAGCTCTCTCTAGCATTTCTGTAAAGCAGGGAGAAAAGCTCTTTTTAAAGCAATTCAAACTCCTAATAATGGCCCGATAATTTCTCATCTTTTTTACGCCGATGATGCTCTCTTGTTGGGGGAATGGGATAAGGGCAATGTGTTGAACGTGGCTAGATGTCTGAGGATTTTTTTTATATATGTCCGGGGTTGAAAATTAATTTGTATAAATCTAGCTTATATGGGTTGGGTGTGGAAGATGGGGAAAGTATGGACATGGCTAAGGTGGTGGGTGTAATACGGATAATATCCCGCTCACTTACTTGGGGATTACGGTGGGGGCTAACATGAATAGAATCAGTAATTGGGCTCCGATTATTGTGGTTTTTGATAAAAGATTGTCGGTTTGGAAAGCTAATTGTATTTCGATAGGGGGATGCTTACCTTGATTAATCAGTGTTGGAGAGTCTCCCTATATATTATTTCTCGCTATATAAAGTTCCTGTTGGTATCATAAAGATTTTGGAAGCTAAAATGAGAAAATTTCTTTTGGCGGGTTCCAGTGGTTTATATAAAATGAACTGGGTGGCATGGGATTGAGTTACGTGGTCCAAATCTAAAGGGGGGTTGGGTATCAGCAGACTCAAAGAGGTTAATGAGGCTCTTTTGTTTAAATGGGGCTGTAGGTATAAGGTAGAAAAAAATAACTTGTGGAGGAAAGTGGTAGATGCTTGTCAAGGTAAATACAATCAGAGGAGTTTTCTTCCGATTAATGGTAACATAATTGGGTGCTGGAAAAATATTGCAAAAATGATTTCTTGTATTAAAATTGACGGTAAGGGTTTAAATCGTTTGGTCTTAGGCAAGGTTGGGAATGGGAAGGATATTCGATTTTGGATTGATACCTGGGTGGGCGACCTGCCTTTTATGGATAGATGGCCACACTTGTTTAGGTTGGAATTGGTTAAAACTTGCAGGGTTGTTGATAGAGCAGTTTTGACCAGCGAAATGGTGGTTGGCTGTGGAATTGGTCTAGATTGCCTGAGTCTAAAGTGGAGCAAACGGAATGGCAGGAGTGCCAAGAGGTTCTTGAGGGGGTGACGCTCTCCAGCTCTATGGATTCGTGGGTTTGGAATGTCAATAGTCAAGATGGTTTCTCAGTGAAGGCAATAAAAAAGGCTCTAATTGACAACAGGGGTAATAGTGATCTCCTTTTTTTGAATGGTGCAAATGGGTGCCTATGAAATGTAATATTGTGGCTTGGAGAGATAACTTGGATAGGCTTGCTACGAGAGTCAATTTAAAAAGAAGGAACGTGGATATAAGTTCGGTTATGTCCCCGTTTTGTAATGACCTTGAGGAAATGGTGGATCACCTTTTCACAGCTTGATATTTGGCTAGTCGGGTATAGTCGGATTTTAGTGTGTGGTGCAAAATCCCTCCGATATATATCTTTGATTTCAAAGACATTTTGGATATTCACAATTACGCTGAAGTTGGTAAGAAAGCTAAAAAGATCATTCAAGGAGTAGCAGTAATCACATGTTGGTGCATTTGGAAAGGAACGAAGGATATGGTTTTCAATTAAATAAGTCGAAGCTCGCAAGATGTTTCTGGGTAGATTAGGTCTAAGGGTTATGCTTGGGTCAAAAATAGAACCTCATGTAATTATATTGCTGGGGCGAGTTGTGTAATTATCCTATGTATATCATGTAATTTCTACTCTTTGACCGTTTGGGTCGGGAGTGTGTTTGTTGTTTGGTCTTTTGCTTGTTTGGGTCGGAGGTGTGTTTTAATGATGTTCTCTTTGGCAGGGATGATTAATTATATTTAATATCTACAACTTTGTGTATAAAGTTCATAATATGGTTTCTTTATTTGTTTCAAGCAGAAAGGGATGATAAATCAATGTGTAACAGTTAGAGATACAAAAATATTGATCATTTATGTCTTTTTAGCAAATGGTTCAAGTCTTTTGAATTTGATAGATAATTTTTAATTTGTGAATGCTGATTAATTTGCGTTTTCATTTTTGGTTTTATCAACTAAATGCATGATTAAGAATAAACACTACATATTCAATTTATACGTCAAGTTTGAAAAGAATGACTGCATGTATCATACATTTGGTATAGATTATATAGAAACTCATCATTTATATCATATCAAACTGAAGCATGGTACAATAATTATTCAATTGGAACCTTGTCATTGTTTCAAACCATGATGAAAACCAAAAGACATCAAGTTAGATAATTAAGAAGTTTAAGAATTAGCTACGACATAAGCTTCAATAGCCTTGTAAGTGTTCTCGTATAGCTCCTTCTCTTTCTTCAGAATCTCCTCGGATGGTTTCTCGTCACCTTTGCAGTTATAAATAACGGTTTGTTTAAAGACACTTCCTCCGTTTGGAGAAGGCACAACCTTAACATGATGGTAGATTGAGTCTAATATGCCGAATAGGTTGTCACCTTCAATGAAAGAGTAGCTATAAGTATAGTTGCTTGCATCTAGGGTATCAACCTTGTATTTCCGGTTGTGAATGGGACAGCTAACAAAAAGAAAAAATACAATGAACAAAAGCCATGCAAATAAAATATACAATGAATAAAAGGGGGCAAAATCAATAATTTGGATAATAATGAAAAAAGTTTCTTACCATCAACAAATATAAAGAACTTTATCATCCCGACATCTCCATTTCCTTGTATTCTCTCAGTTGACTTCAAAACCTGTTGGTTAACCTTAGGTGTGATATTGTTAAAAAACATTAAGAACTACCTCGGCGGGAAATTGAAACAGACTTCACGATGAATTTTTTTAAACAGTTTTGCAAGAGAAACAAGATAATTTGGTTGGAATGAGATGTGTATAAACGTTGTAGTATTTATATAACAATATGAGGGAGAAGAAAGCCCACCAAGTTTGACCTAATATGTTTATAATATGGGAAAATTACGAAAATAGGCTTTGACCATCATGACTTTCAAAAATAGCCACCTCATGCGTTCTTGAAGTGAGGCATCATGCACAGGATGCATCTTTGAATTGAAATTAGACACATGCACGGTATGCGTCTGCACATCTTCTCCTATGTGTCTGCACGACACCCTATTATCATCATCATCATAAATGGCCATCCTGAAAAGTTAAAACCCATATCTCATTATATTCTCTCCCTCGTATGGCTTAATCGGAACAACACAAGTCCCACGTACCTAAAAATTGCAGCTTTATGTTGTTCAAAATTGTACATGTTCGATCCACAATTAAACAAGATTTTTTAAAGTAAAAGCAAACTTGGTTTATGATAACAAATGCATAACTGATTGGAGTAGTGCCAACAAGAAGAATAGGCCATGAGAATGGCGATAAGAGGAATTGTTGCCAAGATTGACACAGTGTTTCACAAATGGGTTCAATATGCTTGTAATAGAATTTACATGGAATAGAAGTATAGAAGGTGTTGTTGTTGAGTAACCGACGTCTCTGGCGACACCATAGAGCAATTGGGGCTGCTTTTGATCGCATTCTTAGTGATTGAGAGGAATGTGAATTTGGTTTGCATGTGTGGGGGTGGTTTATGGTGGTGGCGATTACATGTGGCGGAGGTGACGATGAAGGTGTGTGGTGGTGGGTTTTAGCCGACAACTATGAAGGTGTGTGGTGGTGGCTTCTCAAAAATGCAGATAGTTGTCATCATCATCTCCGTGAAGGTGTGTGGTTGTTAGAGTTTAGTTGGCAGAGGTGTGTGTGGTGGTTTAATGAGGATGAGATATGTTTGGTGGGGCCCATGCATCTATACATCTTTGAAAATTTGCATAAATAGGGGACTTAATCGTTGTTTGAAACAACGAACTTCTACCTTACTTCTGCCAAAGTTCTGAAAACATTCCAATTGCAGGCAAGATCGTTGTTTGAAATGAAGATGTTAATGAAGATCGTTGTTTGAATTCAACGTGTTAATAAAGCTCGTTGTTTTATTTACATATTTACATATGTTAATAAAGATCGATGTTTGATTTACATATGTTAATATACTTCGCTGTTTGATATAGAGATGTTAATACACTTCGCTGTTTGAAAGAAATATGTACATAAACTTTGTTGTTTCATTTAAACAAGTTTATTTAGTTCGTTGTATGATATCACTAGGTTACTTAAGTTCGTTGCATCATATATAAGTTAATTTAAGTTCGCTGTATCAACTATATAAGTTAATAAATTCGCAGATTCAAACAAACATCTTAATATATTTCGCTGGTTGATAGAACAAAGTAGGCTCAATGTCTGCTTTATATTTAATATTTATGTTGATTGTTTGCATAAAATCTATATTAGAAACATAGAAATATAACAAGATTGGATATTATAAAAGTGCATCATAACCGAGTATTTATTCGGATCAGGAAATGACGGTTCCGGTTCAAGTTTTCAGATATCACAATTAAAGCAATGTAGCCTCCAAGATTATCCGGGCCTTGTTTCAACATGATGTTTTTCTTAGTTTTAAAGTTGGTGGACCTATTGGTGACGGTACATGGAGAAGAACAATTATTCTCTGCCCTGTTTTCTATAGGTGATGAGGATCACATCAAAGTTTTCGTCCAAGTTACCGCATTTTAATATGGGAAGAGGATATATGTAACATGAAGATGAAAATGTGTTGATTAGATCCTATATTAATGTTGTGTAATATTGTTGATACTGTTGTTCAACCTTCGCCTGGTGTCTGCAAAGTAAAAGAGATGAGACTAATCAAGTAACTACTCATTCACGGGTTCCTACAAAAAACCTCTGTGGTATAGCATTGATTGTCTTTTTTTTTTGTGTAACAATTCAGAATTATAGTTGAAAAACAATATACTTTGATGTATACCTTATATGTTTAAAAAATGTACTTGTTATGGTTTTCTAACAAAAATAAATCAAAATAGTGTAAAATATTTTAAATGATTCCATGGCCTATAAATACTACCACCCACATCCCCATAAGTCATATCTTAAATCAAAGGCATTACAAATAAAAATGGATGGTGGTTATAATCCAAGTGGTGTAGCCGGAACGTCGAACCGTAGTCGATCGTTGCGTCGTCGTTCTATGCCTTCTTCGTCAAACAATCCACCGGTCGAAGTCTACCCTCCTCCACTTGAATTAGTGTACCCTCCTCAATCGGCAACAGTAGACCCTCCTCCACTGGCAGTTGTCAACCTAACAATGGCAATTAAGCCACAACGATTACCCCGTCTAAATCCCCCACCAGCATCATTCGAAGTTCACCCTGACTGGGAAGGAACCACAAACGAGGATTGGCAGCTAGTGAATGAGGAATGCATGCCTCAACTTGAATTGCATCAACTTCGACCAGGGGATGGTCAAACGAACTCCATTACAGCCCCCGCCCGTAACCCTTCGTCCAACACAAGTCGTACCTAGTTGGACTGTAGGGTTACTAGGGTACACCTGTCAAGGCATATCTCAAACAACAAAAAATTTTCAACGAAGATGGCGCTGAAATGCTGCACTTTTTAGCTGGAGTGTCAGAAGGTAAATTTGTTGCCGAGATCTATGTTCAATGGGAGGCAGTTAATCTCGTCCATCATATGAGTTTTACAAACCTTCCCCATGACTTTACACAACGTAATGTTGTTGAAACCCAGTTAGCCGATGATGATGACGAAGGAGATGGGCAAACAACTCAAAAACACCACTTCATGCCTTCTATTGAGAACCTAGTAGGTTCTTCATCTCAATTTGTAGTTGGTGAGACAATAATGATGGCTTTGATGACAACGCTTTGATGACAGTTCCAAAAGTGAAGAGCCCCCCATCTGACAACAGCTCTCTGACGATGAGGCCACAGTCAACCAAGAAACTGAATTGGCCCTGTCTCAACCGATGCTTTCTAGGCTTATTTTTTAGGTCTATGAGACGACCCACTAGAGAATGATGAGCTTAGGGTTTACATGTGTTCGTGAATGGAACATTCGTCATGGTAGGGAAATATTCTTGACGGATAGCAAACCAACTTTATAAAAAGTAAAATGCTACACCAGAAACAAAAATTATAAAAACCTTGTTAATGCACTTGGAGTGATAAGTGTAGTCTCTCAATAGTTCAGGGTCTATTTTGGATATCTTGTAAAGCTGATTACTTGTCCGAACTTGCTTGATGCTTTCCGAGTTTAGGATGTCTCTGGATTAGAGTTTGATACCTAGAGTTTGATACCTAATCCGAGTGTAGTTATGCCGAACTTATGTTTATTCCGGACTTGGGTATGTAGTTCTCAAGTCCGGGTTTTTGTTTGTTTAGTTTTTGTCCGGACTTAACATATGGTTTGTTGTCCGAGTTTTTGTGTATCCGGACTTGGGTATGTAGTTCTCAAGTCCAAGTTTTTGTTTCTTTAGCTTTTGTCCGGACATAACATATGGTATGTTGTCCGAGTTTTTGTGTTAATGGGCCTTGGGCCTTGTTTGTCTATCTGGTCATATGTGTCCGGATATACCTTGTATATAACCATTTAGTGGAATAGACAAGACATCACTTCTTTTGTAGAAAGTTTGTGCACCAAGAAAACCCTAATCATTAGTGTGTGTTTGTCTGACGGCTACTGTGTGTGACATCATTCATCTTCTGCATCAAAGAATACTCTGTGTATTCTTTGATTTCTCTCATCAATCTTGTTTCCTGTTACATTGTCCTACAGTGGTGATTGTATTTATGAGTGAGATCCTAGTAAAGGTGACCTTTCAAGTGGTATCAGAGCAGTGTGTTCATACTACTGTTGGTGTTCTTGGTTTGAAGGTTTTTGTGAGAATAATCATCTTTTGATGGGTTTAGTGCTTACTTTGTGAGTTTTTGTGATTTATTCCTGATTCATTGTTGATTTCTAGTGAGTTGATAATGGATTTTCATTAGGAAAGAGCCTTTTTAAGTTTTGATCTTTTCTTGGTTTTATAGAGGTTTATGAAGTTCTCGCTGGGTTTTTGAAGCCTTGTAAAAGCTTCCTTATTTGATCTTTTAGAAGTTTTTCTGTGTTAGATTTACTGTTTGTGTTTCCTGGTTATTGGTGATCCAGTGTGCAGTCACATTGGTGAGATATCCGGAAGCTGATTCTTTCACATCCGGGATAATTTGTCTGGTTACAAGTTATTTGTAATTCCGATTTGTTATTCTGTCTGGATTTGAGAGCCTTTCCGAGTTTAAACTCTCATAGACTTTTGAGTTTATGAGTGCTTACTTTATCTGGGTTTTAGTATCTTCGGATTTGAGTTAGTGTTTTAAATTTTTACAGTTTTCGAGTTTAAAATTTATCCGAGTTTTACCAATGCTTAGTTCTCCGAGTTTAAGATGTTGAGATTGAGTCCGAGTTTAACTACTCTTTTATTTAGTCCGAGTTTTGGGTCATTAAACTCTATCTGAGTTTAAGATCCTGTGTGGTTTTCCAAATTTAAACATTCTTGTAGTTTAGGTCTCGAGTTTGAATTTTGTGAGGTGTCCGAGTTTGTGTGTTAAATCAGGTTATAGATGTCACACCACGACCGCAGCGGAATAAGAGACGGGGCATGATTGGGTTATCACCAAAGCTCATGATATTTACTAAGAAGTTCCATATTTATTAAATTCAAATTACAATTTAAATATCCAACAAACAAAATTCATACAATAAAAATCTAAATGTTTGTTCCAACGCAATAACTTGTTTATTCTTCTAGGCCATCCTAAGTGTTTCTTTCTCAACTTGATCACCTGTATCATGTGTAAAACAGAGGAGATTTTGGGTCAACAAAAGTTGGCGAGTGAACCTTGATAAAACATTTTAAATAATTGCTTATTTTGTTTATTAAAGAAAATTGTGCATAAATCACATGTGAGCAAATATATATATGTAACAAAATAACAAACCACATTGAATGAATATATGACATGAATGATGATGTATCTGAGATCCAAGGCTAAATCAAACGGAGCCGATCTAATGAGGCACCGATGCTCAACCCGTATCCCACGAGGAACTATGGGCCTAATGAAATGAGTACACTGAAATGATAAATTGAATCCACATATAAACCACACAACAAGCAATTCATATTTGATCACGAAATGATATAAACAAAGTGTTTAAATAAAATAAAGGAATGATACGACACATGATACACCCAAAACGTGATTAAAACGGGGAATTTGTAGAGATTCACTCACTTGGGTGCGTATTCTTGAATGGTAAGGAGAGCGCACGAGTTGGGAATTTAATCAACGAGAAAGTACTACCTAGAAATAATAACGTGATAACTCGGTAAATAAATTAAATTAATATTTAGGTTAAAATCCTTTGTTTAGGTCTTTAGGTTATTTTTGTGGATTGTGTTGATATTCTAAACCCTTGAAAATTATATTTTAAACCTTTTATTTGATTTTTCTTTTAACAAAAACCTTAGAATTAAAATAATAAAAATAAAATAAATAATAAAAAAGAAAATAAAATAATAAAAAAATATCTTGTCAGTCTGACAAGCTGACTTGTCAGACAGGTTCGATGGTATTGTAGGTATGCGCATGGTGAGGCTCGAACCCGTGACCTCTCGGTTGCGTGCACGCAGCTCTTCCAACTGAGTACGTGTCTAACCCGAAAGAATCTGGATTTTAATTATACTTATACACTTTTTAGGTTTATCCGATTTTAATTAAATCTTTAAAAAGTAATAAACTGATCCGGCCGGTGTGTGGAAAGGAATCCGATCCCGTGAACCTTGAGTACGTTGTGCACCCAGCCCACCAACGGGCTGGGTGTCTAACCCGACAAATCTTGTGATTTAAATATACATATACACTAACGGGTTGTTGCATAAGTGATCAATTTTAAAAAGGTTTGAAAGTGATCGGGCCGGTGGGTGTGCATAGATTCGAACATGTGACATGCGGGTATATTTGCACACAGTCCACCACTGGACTGTGTGTCTAACCTGTAATTTGAATTTTTAACCCAACCTACTCTCGCCGGTTTTTAAATTGATTCACCATTCATTCATTAAGTTAATTACATAGACTTCGAAATAAAAGATGAGGGTCTACCGAATCTATTGAGCCGGCGGTGACTTGTTTCCGGCGACCTGCTGTATTCCGGCGAAGGGAGGATTCCCAGTGACTGCGGCGGTTTTCCGTGGAACAGGGGGGGTGGTGAGCAGAGGAACAATGCGAGCAGAATTGAGCGAGTTTTGATTTGAGAGTTCGACTAGTATTTATAGGGGGTGGCGGAGGTTCCGCCCTCGCTTGATTTTGGTAATGTTATTCGATAATTGGAAGATTAGCCAGAAGGATGACAGCCGAGCTAATTGAGTTTGCCAAAAATACATCCCGCTTAGCTGTCGGAGGTTTCAAAAGAAGGAAAGGGCGTCTTTGATTCGCTGCCAATTGTTGCAGGTTTCAACCTACATTCGACATAAGAGTTTTAAGTTCTTAATATTCACACAACACGTGCGTGTAGACCAGCGGTGTTGCAGTGTGTGTGTGACCGAGTGAACCCGGGTTCGATTCCCGGCTTACCAATATTTTTAAAAACCGCTTGTCTTTAGTTGTTTTTATTTCCTTTTTAATTTTTATAAATAATTATTAATTAGTTGATTTGTTTTTCTTAATTAATGGATTATATCTTTAATTTTCTTTATAAATTTAATTTTAAACATTAAATTTAATCATTATATATAAATAAATAACTAAACACGTAAATAAATATTCTTTGATTGATAAAAGAGGCGGGTTTTCGGAACCCGATTTACACATATGTTACAGTTCCCCTACTTTTAGAAATTTCGTCCAAATTTAAGTAGTGGTTGCAACTGGAAAGAGGTGCAGGTCATTTCTCGGCATTGAGTTTTCACGTTCCCAAGTAAATTCGGGTCCTCGTTTTGACTCCCAACGCACCCTGACGATTGGGAATACGACTTCGCCTTAAACGCTTTTCACCGAAATCCATGATTTCAACTGGTCTTTCAACGAAGTGCATCGATTCATCGACTTGAATGTCTTCTAGAGAATATGGAGGTTTTCGTCGGCGAGGCACTTTTTCAAGTTTGATACGTGGAACGTTGGATGAATTATGCTGAGCTCTTCTGGTAGTCAAGCTTGTATGCTACAGGACCTACTCTTTCGAGTATCTTGAAAGGTCCTATATAGCGTGGTGCTAGCTTGGCCTTTTGGCCAAAACGAACCACTCCCTTCCACGGTGATACTTTCAAAAGTAATTGATCACCAACGCCAAATTCCAAAGGCTTCCGTCGTTTGTCAGCATAACTCTTTTGACGACTTTGAGCTGCTAGAAGATTGTTTCGAATTTGAAGGATCTTGTCGTTGTTTCTTGAATCAGTTCAGGTCGGTGATTTGCGCTTCACCAATTTCGTGCCAACATACTTGAGATCGGCACTTACGACCATATAAAGCTTCGAAAGGAGCCATGCCGATACTTGAATGATAGTATTGTTGTACGAAAACTCGACTAACGGTAGGTGAGCGTCCCAGTTCCCTTTGAAGTCTATGACACATGCTCGAAGCATATCTTCAAGGGTTTGGATGGTGCGTTCAGATTGACCATCAGTTTGAGGGTGAAAGGCGGTACTGAGGTCTAACCGTGTACCCAAAGCGGTTTGTACGGCTCGCCATGTTCGTGAAGTGAAAGCGACCATCACGGTCCGAAATGATGCTTAACGGTACACCATGACGGCTTACGATCTCGCTGATGTAGATACGAGTAACTTCTCGTTCTTGAAGTCCTCGGAATCGGAATGAAGTGAGATGATTTTGTAAGACGATCGATTATTACCCATATGGTGTCATACCCACTGGAGGTGCGAGGTAACCGGTAATGAAGTCCATGGTTTGCTTTCTCACTTCCATACAGGTATTTCGGGTTGGACTAGAAGTCCTGAAGGTCTTTCGTGTTCAGCTTTACTTTGGAACATGTAAGGTACTTGGAAACAAAAACAACGATATCCTTCTTCATGCCAGGCCACCAGTAGGTGTATCGTAGGTCTTGATACATTTTCATCGGCTCCTGGGTGTACAAAGTATCGTGTTTTGTGTGCCTCCTTCATGAGGAAATCACGAAGGTTGTCGCGATCGGGAATCCATATGCGGTTTAAATAATATAGAATACCGTCGGATTTGGTTTCAATTTTGAGTTCAGCTCCGCATGACTAGCTCATCCGTACTCATTTTCCATTACAAAGATATGTCGGGCTGCTCGGATTCGATCCTTGATATCGGTTTCGATTTGTGAACATAGAAGACGAATAGAGTTCGCATATCCCTTTCGACTGAGCGCATCGGCCACCACGTTTGCCTTGCAGGATGGTACCGAATCTCGCAGTCGTAATCGTTGAGAAGTTCGACCCATCTTCGTTGCCTCATATTCAACTCTTTTTGGTTGAAGATATGTTGGAGACTCTTGTGGTCAGTGTATATTTCACACTTGGTACCGTAATGATAATGTCTCCATATCTTGAGAGCGAACACAACGGCTCCAAGTTCCAGGTCGTGGGTGGTGTAATTCTTCTCATGAACTTTGAGTTGCCTAGAGGCATAGGCTATCACTTTCCTCTTTGCATCAACACACAGCCTAGTCCTTGCCCTGATGCGTCGCAATAAACCACAAAGTCATCACAACCCTCAGGGAGTGTAAGGTAGGTGCGTCAAAAGCCTTTGCTTTAAAGTTTGGAAGGCCTCCTCTTGCTTAGGTCCCCAAATGAAGGGTTTTCCTTTGTGAGTCAGGACCGTGAGCGAACGGCGATACGGGAAAAATTGCAATGAAGCGTCGTAGTAACCAGCCAAGCCAAGAAATGACCTAACTTCGGTAGGGGTACGTGGCGCTTGCCATTCCTTATTGCCTTGATTTTCGAAGGATCGACATGAATCCCTTTGTCATTGACGACATGACCAAGGAATTGTACTTCTCCTAACCAAAATTCGCATTTTGAGAACTTAGCGTAAAGCCTTTCAGTCCTTAAGAGTGTAAGAATGAGTCGAAGGTGTCGTTCATGATTGGATTTTGATTGGAGTAGATGAGAATGTCATCGATGAAGACTATGACGAAACGGTCGAGATAGGGTTTGCATACCCTATTCATCAAATCCATGAAGACAGCGGGGGCGTTGGTTAAAACCGAAGGGCATGACCATGAACTCGTAATGAACATAACGAGTTCGGAAGGCAGTTTTTGGGATATCTTCTTCGCACACCCTAAGCTGATGATAACCAGAACGAATGTCGATTTTGGAAAAACAGGTGGCACCTTGAAGTTGGTCTAGAAGGTCATCAATGCGAGGCAGTGGATAGCGATTCTTAACCTCAGCTTGTTGAGTTCTCTATAATCAATGCACATGCAAAACGTTCCATCTTTCTTCTTCACAAAAAGGACAGGCGCACCCCAAGGCGATGAGCTAGGACGTATGAATCCTTTGTCAGTCAACTCTTGCAGTTGACTGGCCAACTCTTGCATCTCGGATGGGGCTAACCTATAAGGAGATTTTGCGACCGGTGTAGCGCCAGGCACAAGATCGATTCGAAATTCGACTTCTCTCACAGGAGGAAGTCCTGAAACGTCGTCGGGAAAAACTTGCGAGAATCCTTTCACAATTGGAATATCTTCGAGCTTCCTCTCCTTGCCCCCCTTCTTGACGACGTGAGCTAGAAATGCGACGTAGTTCTTGCGAAGATAACTTCGGGCTTGAAGGCAGGACATCAATTCGAGTCCTTTCGAATGGGTTCCCCAAAGATACGTAGTGTCTGACCGTCGGCGAGAGGAATACGAATGAATTTTTCGTGGCACACCACTTCAGCGTGATGCTGGCTGAGCCAGTCCATGCCGATGATAACATCGAAACTTCCCAATTTCATAGGAATGAGATCATTGAAAAATCGTGATCATTTAGGGTGAGAGTACAATCGCGTATAATAGAATTTAATGAAGTGGGTTTTCCGTCAGCAACTTCCACCGTCAGAGATTCAACGAGTTTAATAGATTCGAATTCTAAGGACACAAAGCTCTTATCCGCACCAGTATCTATTAATATGGATGCATAACTACCATTTATGAGAAATGTACCGTTGACCACATTGTTGTCAGCCCTGGCTTGGTTGGCATTGATATTGAAAGCTCTTCCTCTAGCAGGTGGAGGAGCTTGGTTAGCTTGGTTACTGGTTTGCTTGAGCCTGGGCATGGATGATGTTCACCAGGCATGGGCAAGTGTTCCTGAAGTGGTTTGGGTCCCCACAATTGAAACATGCTCTCATGGGTTGCATCATGGGGTAGTTGGGTTGGTAGTAAGGTTGGGCTGCGAGTTGTGCAGGTGGTAGAAGTAAGGGTTGTTGGGCTTGGCCCACCATTTGATTTTGGGTTTGGGTTGGAGGTTGACTGCGGTTCAATCGCTGAAGGGTACAGCAAGTTTGGATGGTGTGACCCGCACGACCACAACTTGTGCAATGTTGGCAGGGTTTTCAGGAGGGTGATGGTATTGACAACGGTTACACTTTGGGTGTGGGCCAGTGTATGGCTTTTTGAATGGTGCGGCTGGAGGGGCAACTTGGGTGATTGGGGCAGCAGTGATGGGAGGGTTGGTTTGGTGACGGCAAAGTTCTTGCCATTTCGCTTCCTCTTACCAGCAAACTTCGAGGATGAACCTGGGTGGTTTGGAATTGGGGTCTCAATGGGTGTTTTCCTCTTCTCATCTTTGAATTTGCCGTTTCGAATGCGATTTTCAGTGAGTTCGGTAGCTAACTCCATTGCGGCTTCAAGTGTTGCAGGCAAAGTGCTTAAAACCGAATCTTGGATTTTCGAGGGGAGCCTCGAATGTAGTGTTCGACTAGGCGGTATAACGGGGTGAACAAATTGGGGATCATCTGGTTCAACTCGAGAAATCTCTTATTGTATGAAGTGTGGTCTCCTTCCTTTTGTTTCAATGATTGAAACTCGTCTTCTAGCTTTTTGATTTCGCTTTTGGGCAGAAGCGTCTCGTCATGATTTCCCTTAACTCTTCCCATGTTAAGGCCATGGCATCTTCAACGCCTCGCTTACACTTTTCTGTGTTCCACTACGTAAGGGCTACCCGAAACAATCTTCCAGTCGCGTAACGTACCATACGGTAATCGGGACAGTCGCAATTGAGAAAGGTGTTTTCCATCTCCTCAAACCAGTGAAGGAGAGTGGTGACACCTTCAGTCCCTTCATACTTTGGGGGATTGCAGGACTTGAAGTGTTTGTAGGTGCATTTGGGGGTTTTGGGAGGAGGGTTGGCGACGCTTTGGTCTTCTTGGTTGGGAGGGTTGATGGGATTAGCGGTGAGGGCTTGCTGAACTTGTAGCACGATGTCAGGAAGCACTGCGGCCATTTGTTTAGCAATTTGCGTGGCCAAGCGCTCGTTTGACTTCCCTGACCTTCTACCTCCACGTAATTGTCTAGCCGACATCTACAGGAACATATGTAGGAAGATTGTGAGTTCAAGAAGTTCCTAGGTGTCATGTGTCGTAAAAAGAATGAAAACAACATAACTGAAAATAATTTAACTACATCCATAGGATGTCTTGGGTTTGCTCATGTTTGGGCCTCCAAATGTCCCCCATACCATTGCCTGTGTAGTCATGTGGGCCCCCATGACTATTGGGCTTGGTAGGATTCACATTGGTGTCGGCGGGTTAACACTCGCACCACCAGAATGAAAATCGTAAAAACATGATTGCGAGATGTATGGTCGAGGTGTAGACACAATGACAACTCAAAGTGGGGTTAGCTCACACGACATTTGGTATAGCATGCTTTGGCCTAAATAGGTCCTTCGTACTCTCATCGTTAGTCCCCAGGTAGGCAAACTGGTCCTTTATTTTGGATTTATACTAATGCCAAGCCTAGACAGGACGTTCCGACTACCGGTACTCGTACCCTTCCAGTTACTACATGCCCGTCGTGAAAACTCACTTTGATGTGATTTGAAAAATACGAAAACATTGCAAAAATCATGGAAATCGTGAGGTGTGTGCTTTCATAGGTATGACATGTTATGAGGATATGAACTATGATGAGCATTGCATATTAACATGTACTTTTGAGAGTGCTTGCATAATATTGGGTATGAAAGTAAACATGAAACATATAAACATCATGAATTTTGCATGTAACACATAAACAATTAAGATTTAATCAACTATAGTATAGGCTCTGAGGGTCTAATAACCTATCCTATATCCCTATAGTCACAAGCTCTGATACTAATCTGTCACACCCCGACCCGCAGCGGAATAAGAGACGGGGCATGATTGGGTTATCACCAAAGCTCATGATATTTACTAAGAAGTTTCATATTTATTAAATTCAAATTACAATTTAAATATCCAACAAACAAAATTCATACAATAAAAATCTAAATGTTTGTTCCAACGCAATAACTTGTTTATTCTTCTAGGCCATCCTAAGTGTTTCTTTCCTCAACTTGATCAAACCTGTATCATGTGTAAAACAGAGGAGATTTTGGGTCAACAAAAGTTGGGAGTGAACCTTGATAAAACATTTTAAATAATTGCTTATTTTGTTTATTAAAGAAAATTGTGCATAAATCAAATGTGAGCAAATATATATATATGTAACAAAATAACAAACCACATTGAATGAATATATGACATGATGATGATGTATCTGAGATCAAGGCTCAATCAAACGGAGCCGATCTAATGAGGCACCTGATGCTCAACCCGTATCCCACGAGGAACTGATGGGCCTAATGAAATGAGTGCACTGAAATGATAAATTGAATCCCACATATAAACCACACAACAAGCAATTCACATTTGATCAGAAATGATATAAGCACAAGTGTTTAAATAAAATAAAGGAATGATACGACACATGATACACCCAAAACATGATTAAAACGGGAATTTGTAGAGATTCACTCACCTTGGGTGCGTATTCTTGAATGGTAAGGAGAGCGCACGAGTTGGGAATTTAATCAACGAGAAAGTACTAATCTAGAAATAATAACGTGATAACTCGATAAATAAATTAAATTAATATTTAGGTTAAAATCCTTTGTTTAGGTCTTTAGGTTATTTTTGTGGATTGTGTTGATATTCTAAACCCTTGAAAATATATATTTTTAAACCTTTTATTTGATTTTTCTTTTAAAAAACCTTAGAATTAAAATAATAAAAATAAAAAAATAATAAAAAAATAAAATAAAATACTAAAAAAATATCTTGTCAGTCTGACAAGCTGACTTGTCTAGACCGTTCGATGGTATTGTAGGTATGCGCATGGTGAGGCTCGAACCCGTGACCTCTTGGTTGCGTTCACGCATCTCTTCCAACTGAGCTACGTGTCTAACCCGAAAGAATCTGGATTTTAATTATACTTATACACTTTTAGGTTTATCCGATTTTAATTAAATCTTTAAAAAGTAATAAACTGATCCGGCTGGTGTGTGGAAAGGGATCCGATCCCGTGACCTTGAGTACGTTGTGCACCCAGCCCGACCAACTGGGCTGGGTGTCTAACCCGACAAATCTTTGATTTAAATATACATATACACTAACTGGGTTGTTGCATAAGTGATTAATTTTAAAAAGTTTGAAAGTGAGAGGCCGGTGGGTGTGCACAGATTCGAAGTGTGACATGCGGGTATATTTGCACACAGTCCACCACTGGACTGTGTGTCTAACCTGGTTGAATCTTGTAATTTAAATATATAAAACACGAGTTTTGCTTTGTCTTCTTCAATTTGAATTTTTAACCCAACCTGCTCTCGCCGGTTTTTAAATCTGATTCACCATTCATTCATTAAGTTAATTAATAGAATTCGAAATAAAAGAATGAGGGTCTACCGAATCTACTGAGCCGGCGGTGACTTGTTTCCGGCGACCTGCTGTATTCCGGCGAAGGGAGGATTCCAGTGACTGCGGCGGTTTTCCGGTGGAACAGGGGGGGGTGGTGAGCAGAGGAACAATGCGAGCAGAATGAGCGAGTTTTGATTGTGAGAGTTCGACTAGATAGGGGTGGCGGAGGTTCCGCCTCGCTTGATTTTGGTAATGTTATTCGATGATTGGAAGAAGATTAGCCAAAAATACATCCCGCTTAGCTGTCGGAGGTTTCAAAAGAAGGAAAGGGCGTCTTTGATTCGCTGCCAATTGTTGCAGGTTTCAACATACATTCGACATAAGAGTTTTAAGTTCTTAATATTCACACAACACGTGCGTGTAGACCAGCAGTGTTGCAGTGTGTGTGTGACCGATGAACCCGGGTTCGATTCCCGGCTTACCCATATTTTTAAAAACCGCTTGTCTTTAGTTGTTTTTATTTCCTTTTTAATTTTTATAAATAATTATTAATTAGTTGATTTGTTTTTCTTAATTAATGTTATATTTAAATTTTCTTTATAAATTTATTTTTAAACATTAAATTTAATCATTATATATAAATAAATAACTAAACACGTAAATAAATATTCTTTGATTGATAAAAGAGGGGGTTTTCGGAACCCGATTTACACATATGTTACAATAGATCCGGGTTTTACCCTCTAAAAATTCTCTGAACATTTCACTCTATGTTTTCTAGTTAACTTTTGTTCTTCGATTTTTCTGGACTTAGAAACTTTTCAAGCAAGACTTTCTGTTGAATACCACTGTAACCCACTATGAACTTTCTCATACTCCCTAGATTCGCTCAAAAAAGCAAACAATTTAACCTCCATGGTACAAAACCTCAGGCACAATGCTAAAGTGGGGAGTAACGACAAACCTCCTTTTTGATAAATGAACTAGATTTTCCTGAATGGAAGGAACGTCTTGAAAGGTTTGTGAGAGCTAAGGATATCGGATCTAGTTGTGTATAGTAAAAGGATGTGGGGCTACACCGATTAAAACTTTAACAATTGACACTTATTTGGCGCTCACTAAGAATCAAAAAAATTCTATGATTGTGAAGAAAAGACAATTTCTTTGATAATCATGGCTATATCACAATCAATACTTCACTCTTTCCGTAAGCGATGTAATTCAAAGGAATTATGGGACAGCATGGTCGATGTTACGAAGAAAATGCTATGTGTAAGAAGTGACACTTAGAACGTTGGAAGACTCAATTCGTTGTGTTCAAAGCTTTAAAGAATGAATCGTTTAATGACACTGCCAATAGGTTTTATCACCTATTGAGCGAGCTTGAATGAAGTGAGGAAGGTCTTTACACTGAGTTTGAGAAAGTTGAGAAGTTCTTGAATTGACTTCTAAGAGAATGGAACATGTACACTGCGTTGATTAGAGAAGGTGTTCTATATGACGAAATGACTTTGGAGGAAGCTGTGCTAAAGCTGAAGGGATGCGCTTGGAATATGGAAGATCAAGCATCTGAGTTTGAGAAGATTCAAGATCCTTAGCTGTATAAAGCTTCTAAACCAATAGACAAGGGAAACAATAGTGGTGCTGGTGTTGTCTATTTCTAAAAATGACAACTCCGCTAGACATCATGCGTTTGTAAGCAACATCACTAATGATTCAAGCAGTGCCAATACTTTAAATCAAGGATTGTACTCATCTGGTGGACGTCAAAAATCTCAAACAACTAGCTTCAACATTCCAAATTTGGATCCTACTTACTTAACATTAATAGAAGAAAATATGAGCCTTTAGTCATCTTTCATGACAGCTTATGAAAACTTTTGTCCTCGGAAGCTTGTAGAACAATCAGCCTTGATGAAGATTTTGACCAAATAGACCAAGATGAAATGGAGGAGCTTGATCTTCAGCTTAATATGGCATTATTGGTCAGAAGAGCAAAGAAGTTCCTTTTGAAAACAGGTAAGAAGTTCATAGGTGGTGAAACTAAGACTCGAATGGGAATTGATATGTCAAAGGTGAAGTGTTACAACTGTAGTATTTATGGGCACTATGCTAGAGATTGTCGAAAGCCGAAGATGGAATGCTCTAACAAAGCAAACAGTTCAAGGTCTCAGTCAAATTCATCTACAACTTCAACCTCAAATTCTTGATCGAGTGCTTTAGATAACTTGTTCCATCAAAACACAATGCCTTGGTTGTTCAACACATACAAGAAGTAACTGAACCTTATGATTGGGGTTGTGTCGTGGAGAACCTATCGTTAGCCATTATTTCGCAAGCCTTCATAGCTGAAATAATCGAAGAAGAAGTTTGAGATGAGGTTATAGAAAAGCAAGTATGGAGGAACTTGCTGATGTAGCAGAGGTTTTGGGTGAAGAAATGGAAGTGAGCAAGTTGCTGAAATTGAAGAAGATTTGAATGTAGCTGCATCAGAAAAATCGAAGATTCTTTTTCTGAAGAAAAGAATGAATGTTTCGAGTTCAAGATTTCTAATGCTGAAATGCAGACATTTGCCGATGTAGAAACTCAGAAGTTGGAAGAAAAGGTATGGAAAAAGACGATTTTGCATTCATGGCACGAATTGAGGTACATCCAAATTCTGTAGATTAGCGTTGTGCTAGATGTGTAGAGTTTGTTGCTAAGATTGACAATATGCTCTTCATAATGCAAATTTGATTGGAGATCTAGAAAAGTCCAGAGAACTCATTGTAGTCTTGTCTTGTTCGGATAAGGAACACCGAACTAAGATAAAGGCTTTGAAAAATGATATCTCTAAATTTGAAAGACTTGTGCTGTGACAACTCTTAAAGTCAAGAATTAAAATATGAACTTGAACTGAATCAAAATTGTGTTTTGGAAAAGAACAAAATCATTTTGGAAATGATAATCTTATTCTAGACTTGGAAAGAAAATTGAAAAATTTGGAAATTCATCAGAGTTGATGAATCTCTGCATAAACAACCAACGTCTGAGAGATGTTGGGAAAGAAATGTTTAGCATCAGGTATAGTAATGTGGCTCCTCCGACCAATCACAATTATACCTCGATGGCAAGCATTGATCCTGAATCGAAAACAAATTTGTACCAACAACTCTACTGACTGTTGAGCCACAAAGTGAGTTAGAATCTGAACACGAAGTTGCTTCAGATTCAGAAAAGTCGAAGATGAGCGAAGCCACTAAGGGAAGTGAACTAAATTTTGAAAAAATTGAAAACTTGATAAGCAATAAGATCTTAGAAATATTTAATCAAGTTCAGAATACAAATACAAACTCAAAACCCAAATCTCGTGGGAAACCTCAAAGAATTCAGAAAAATATCCCTAAAACTGAATTTGTTAAATGGGGAGGTAGAGAAAATTGAAAGGGGCTAAACTCTACGTTTGTCTCCTCAAATTTGAAAAATACCACAAGAGCTTCAGCACCTTCGACCAGTTAGGAGGAACGTCCAAAGAATGTTGTTAAAATCCGCAAATGCTATAAGTGTCGTGAGAAAGGACATTTGGCTGCGGATTGTCCAAATGACAAGGGTAAATCTCTTGCTGATCCTGACAAAGAAAGCCTTTTGTTAAAAAACCACAACTTGAAGCAACTAATGTTGAAAAGAAAAAGGGAAAAACTCAAAAGGTTGAGACACATAATGCGGTTAAACCAGAAATTAAACCTGTTCTTAAGCCAAATGTTAATAATCAACAACGTCAGGATCAAAGAGATGACCATTCGATATTTTCCCTGGTTGTGAGTTGGATGTTCTTCGCAAACACATGACGCTCATGAGAAAACACCTCATCGATGCCAAAATCGTGTTACTTTCCAATCACAAGAGAATGTTCCACATTCTCAAGGTTCTAATAGCAATTATATTAGACCTCATGCTCAGAACCAGTTCATGAATGACCGATATGCTTCTCCTCCTCGATCTCAATATCGAAGTCAATTTTCGGATAATCAAACACAATCATTCTCAAGATATAATGATGGTTCTAATTTTGGTAAAATTTTGAGGCTCCAAGAAGTCAAAATTATGGATATTAAAATCATAGAAGCAGAAATTTTGGAAACTCTTGCTATCACAACAGATCATCCACCCAGTATAATCCTCGATTTGCTAGCAACCACTCCAACAATTTCCAAAACAGAAATGTAGGACAAAGTGGTGGTGATGGTTACTTCAAAGAGCTTTCCTATGTAGATGAAATGGGACAACCTAAGACCATCATGGCTTGGGTCCCACATTCTAACTAATTTCCTTGTTTTGGTGAGTTTAGGAGCAACTAAAGAGGGCTATCGATATTTGGTATATCGATAGTGGTTGTTCCAGTCGCTGAGTCTTCATTAATAAATAATGTTGTTGCTATTCAGTTCCCCAATGAAGCCGGTCCTAGTAATTCTAAGACTAGCAGTAATGCAAATGTTGAGGGGGAGATTCAATCAAATTTGGGAACGAATCTTCAAGCTCCAGCAATCCCAGTTACAAGAACAAATATCTATCATTTTGTTGATAATATTATTGGGAATCCAAATGCTGGAGTGCAAATTAGAAGAAGTCTTACAGAGATGTAGTGTCTGTTTTCTGAAATTAAGCAGGAGGAGATATACAATCTTAGCCTCCACGAAAGTTTTATCTCTCAGATAGAGCCGAAAAATTATCAGATGGCTTTGAAGGATAATTCTTGGCGTGAGGCCATGCAAGAAGAGTTATCTCAGTTCGAAAAGTTAAAGTGTGGAATTTGGTCGATCTTCCAAAGGGTCAACATGCAATCAACACGAAGTGGGTTTTCAAGTGCAAGAAGGACGATAAGGGTGTTGTCATCAGAAATAAAGCAAGGTTGGTTGTTCAAGGTTTTAATCAAGAGGAAGGGATTGACTATACATAAGTTTATGCTCATGTGGCAAGACTATAAGCCATTCGTTTGTTTCTGGCCTTTGCTGCTCATATGCGTATTAAGGTCTATCAGTTAGATGTTAAAAGCGCGTTCCTTTACGGAAAACTACAGGAAACTGTATATGTATCCTAACCACTGGGGATCGCAGCTCCTGAGTCTGCCAATAAAGTATATTTGTTAGACAAAGCTTTGTATGGTCTCCATCAACCTCCTTGTGCCTAGTACGAGACTTTATCAAAACACCTATTTGAGCATGGATTCATGCATGGTGCGATCGACTCCACGGGGGAGATTTTCTAACTTTGCAAATTTACGTTGATGACATAATTTTTTGTTCTTCAAATGAAGATTGTGTCGTGAGTTTGAGAAAGTGATGAAGTCGAAATTTGAAATGGGTGCGATGAGAGAGTTGTCATTCTTTCTTGGTCTTCAAGTGAGTAAGGAGAAAGAAGGGACGTATGTGCATTAAACAAAGTATGTCCATGAGATTCTTAAGAGAATTGGTTTGGAAGACAACTCATCCTTCGACACACCTCTGCCAACGAATCACATGTTGACAACTGATAAGCAGAAGGATTCTGAAGTGGATCCAACTCTGTATCAGGCGATGATAGGTTCACTTATGTATTTTACAGCGTCACATCCCGATATTATGTTCTCTGTTTGTTTATGTGCCAGGTACCAATCTACTCCGAGGGAATCTCATATGGCTGTTGTCAAATGCATCTTCAGATACCTAAAAGAGAAACCTAAGCTTGGATTGTGGTATCCAGTTAAAGGATGCATCGATTTGATTGCATACACTGATGCAGACTTCAGAGGGTGCCCAGTCAACAGAAAGTCAACCTCTTGTGGCGCACAACTGCTTGGAAACCGTCTTATGTCTTAGCAATGCAAAAAGCAAGTTACTGTGTCTTTATCCACGTGCGAGTCTGAGTACATTTGCAGCTTCGAGTTGTTGTGCTCAGGTTTTGTGGATAAAGCAACAAATGAGAGAGTACGGTTTGGATTTTACTCGAACTCCAATTCTTGTTGACAATAACTCTGCCATTTCCATAACTAATAACCCGGTTAACCATTCATGCACTAAACACATAGATGTTAGGGATCATTTCATTCGCGACTGTGCTGAAAAGGGTTTAATCAAGGTGGTTAGAGTAGACAATTTGGATACTTGCGGACCTGTTTACTAAGACATTTGATTGGGCTAGATTTGAGGATCTGGTCCAAATGATTGGCATGATCAACCCTGAGTAAAATGCTTTTAGAAACTCGCATAGAAACTTTATTTTATATTTTTTTGTGTATTTCTTACTGCTTTAAAAAAAATTAAAACTCAAAAATATTTTACTTAGTTGTAGGTTTAATTTTTAAAAGAAAAATACAAAAACATCTAAAAATTGTTAAAATGAAGTTGTGTCGAGAAATTGGGGAAATGATGGTACATCGGTTTATTTTATCTGATGTAGGATTGTGGTACTATATAAATACTAACCGTTAACTGTAACAGATTCATTAGACATTGCTTCGGTAGGTTTTACACATAAATAAGAACCTACTTTTGGTATATAAACATAATGTACTGCGTAACTCGTGTGATACATCTCTCGAATATATGGTCTTAGTACCGTAATTTCGTTTGATAAATTGCCAAACTTCTGATACTAGGTCTTTATGTTTGTTAAATCTATGGGGATTTATACTTGGTCTTCTGATTTTGCGAAAGAAATGGCCTAGACCTCGTATAATGCTTTGCTAAGCGCTTCCTTGTGCGCAAACCCCATTGGTGGATTTCTTTTCTGCCACAATAATTATCACCGGATGTTTTGTTTGAAACTGTAATGACCAGATATACAAATCACATCTCTATGCTACCACCGGGTACATAGTATAAATTGTCTAAACTCTGCAGAAAAAGATACCAAACGTTGGTACACCACCTTTTAGTCGAGCCTTCATCTCTTTGTCTGCGGATGGCACTAACCTGAGCTCTTAAGGTATCACATTTAGCCGGATACAGAGATTTTTCATATATACTCACCTGTAAGATGCAACGTTTGGTAGTTTGATATGAGAGTATATTCTGAGGTGGGTATACATAGATACAATCAGTAATTAATACACTTAATCGCATATCTCGAATGCAATGTTCAAAAGCGTGCTAAAACTTTAGGGGTTACAATACCGTTAAACGTCTTGAATTGTTAATATTATTCTAAGTGCTTAACCTGATTTCTATGATTTTGTTGTTGGATGTTGTCAGAAAAACCGATATCATCTCCTTGCTCCGACTTCACAAAATATAGTTAGTGTATATATTATCTTAGTGTTAGTTTCTTTCAGCTTGTCAAAAATGAAAAACATCAAAAAGATTTTCCTTTCGTGTTTCAATGTGCGGGTTTATCATCTAAAATACAATGTGGGATTGTGAATATTCTTTACTATGGTAACATCAGGTCAGGTAACCACGAAATAAGTCTTTTTCAATAAAATTGGTCGTGCGAAGATTATCTAAATGTGAAAGTTGCTTGTCAAAAGGATGTTTGGTAAAAGGATAAAGTGTTTTGAAATTCTTTCAAGGTTTAGGGTTAAAAATGAAAATTTATTTAAGTTAAGAAATTTTGGGGTCTGGGTTTAAGTCTCTAGTCTTTTCCAGGTTTATTTCGAGGTGATTTGGGTTCCGGTTTTGTGCTTCGGGTTGGGCTCATTGTGTGTCCGGAGAAATAGCTTGGTTCCGAATTTGATAAAAGCTAAAACGGTTCCAGATTTGGCTACCAGTTAAATTCTTCCGGACTTACGTCTCCGCCTGAGATTTCGATCTACCGAGTTACCTAGGTTTTGGTCCGCATTTGCATCAATATAAATAGTTCACTAACGGTCAGTTCATCAATATCTTACCTCCTTCATTCTGTATTTCACACTCTCCTCTCTCTCTCAAGACCTACTTAACAAACTCTTTGTTCTTGAAAATTGTCTGTGTGAAATTCAAATATTAGTTCGTCCTAGCATTTGTTCATCACAGTGTCTCCAATCTCATAAACTTCTTCATCTTCAAAAAGATTGGTATGCTCTTGACTTTCTAGGGTTTATGGTTCTTACATTCTTGGAACTAAGTGTTCATGGTTATGTAAATGTCTTAGAAAGATCTTGTCAGAATAATGATAATGGCTTAATTGATTTTTGATATTTGTGTTTGTGTTATGTTAGGGTTTTGTTATGTTATGTTATATTTGGGGTTTTTGTTTCATCTTCAAGAACTTGGTGTTCTTGATAATGGGTTTTGAATTTTGATAGGGTATGAGTGATTTTGAGATGATTTCGATTGTTTGGATATATTTTGTTTTCTCTGTTGAAAATAGGTTTGATTTTCATTAATTATATGCTTGTTTGTTCAATTTTCTAAAGTGGATTTTTTGTTGGTGTTCTTGGCGGAAGTTTTGGATGGTATCTTCATGAGAAAGATAAAGAGTTTTTGAAATTGTTACTTTTTGATCTTATTAAAGTTTTGTGGATTATGTCTGGTTTGTATTTTGGAGAAATTGGGATTCTTCTCCGTAAGTTCGAGGGCTCCTTTCTCAGCTTTGATGAAGAAATACAAACTTTAAGGTTTCTCCGGACTTAACTTTGGACAACAAATTCCAGGTTTAAGTTTTATCCTGGGTATCTGTTATCCGGGTTGCTGTTGTTTCGGATTTAATTGCTCGTTATAGGGTTTCGGTTTTCAGATTTGAATATTGTTTCTAGATTTTATTAGATTAAAAGCTGTCCGGGTTTAACCATCATATTATAAGCTTTTCTGGTTGTGTATATATTAGATGCTTTCGGGTTTTCATAAATTCGATAGTTTCCGGGTTTTTCAAACACTGTGTGGGTTTTTCAGTTTATCATGTTTTACGGTTTTCTTTTTTAACACCCATTTCCGGCTTTAATGTAATCCATATTTAACTGGAATTTATCTGTTTCCGGATTTGGTCAAGATAGATGTGTTTAAAACGTTTTCCTCTGATTTAAAACATGGCTTATGTTGTTTACTAGTTCTCCAGATGTACCTATTTCTTTGTTTCTCCCGATTTGCTATTTGTTTATGTGCTAGATTTTAGAATAAGTGTTACAGCTTACAGTAGGCATTCTCTAGGTGACTACTTCACACTGTATATTGCTTGTACCTTTAACAATGCTGATGCATTTGTCTTTGATATGTTTTTGTATGTTCGCAGAAATGGCTGAACAGCAAGGTGAGCAACAGGAAGCTCAACCTGCAGTTGCAGCAGCTCCGCCTGGTCCAGTTAGGGAGTTCTTCGGCAATCACAATCAGATAGCATTGCTAAACGAGAATGTTCGTGGTGTGCCAATTATGCTCAGATTATACATTTTCTTCGAAATTCAAGAATTGGTTTTGCAATTTCAAATATGTACATCAAGTGAGATCGTACATTCAAGACTTTTGGCATATAGCTCGAACGGTGGGAAATACCATTGAAGCTACTATAAATTAAACTTCATTTATTATCTCAGAAGCTGTTATTCGTGCGGCTTTCCAGTTTGGTGATTTGGATCATGGGGAAACTTCCTATACTAAGGGTATTCGTGAACGGGGTGCTCGAACTTTCGGATATGATGGCTCGTTTCGGTCCAAAAAGATATTCAAGGGTATGCTTATTGTGAAATGGAGATACTTCTATCATGTGATAATGTAGTGCATAGCTCCTTGAAAATCTCGTACGGATGGAATGGGACGGGATCTATTATCAGCTATGACCGGTCTTACATTCAATCAACCCTACAATTTCTCTCTCATGATTCTTCGGGCGTTTAAGACTCATCTTACATTGCGGGAAGGTGACAAACGGTTGATGATTCTTTATCCGAGATTTCTAACAATAATCTTTCGTCATCTTATGCCAAATCTTCCGCTTGATGCTTAGTTACCTGCATATGCTCAGACACCATGCATCCGCGTATCTTTAAAGACTATGAAGGCAAAACAGTGATAAAGCATGCAATTGTTCTTCCAGTCCCCATCCTTTGCTTGGTACAATTGTTTAGGATAACTAAATCTTGAAAATGATTAGACTTAGATAAATATTCGAAAGGGAATTGCACAAATCTTTAGAGCTGGTGATCATGAAGGTGCTCCAGTTGATCAAGATCCAATGGTTGTTCAACCTCCGATTGATCTTCGACAACCACCGGTTAATGAACCTGAGCCTGAACCTGTAGTAGAATTGGTTATTGAAAATCCGATTGCAGAAAATGTTGCTGTTGATGAACTAGTTGTTACTTCTTCGGCATCGAGTGCTACCATAGAGACTGATACATTGATTTTGGAGCTTGATGCGGCTCTAGAAGGTGGTCCGTCTTCTCGTGCTATAGATAAAAGGAAGCGTATTGTTTATGAGTCCGATGATGATATGTTATCTGAAAAGAAGTATTTTTAGTTGGTGCAAAAGGATTTGCGAAACAAATTTCACCTGCTGAGAGGGAACAACTTGAGTTATTTCGTGCAAAAGTTACCTTTTTCGGTCCCTCTTCCGAATGGGGTCTATGTTTAGCGTCTTGGAATAACAAGTTAAATGATTTGGAGTCTATTACTTTCATTTCTTCCCCCTATGATGATGCTTCGGAAGACCGTCGTATTATGCCTCCAATCAGGACATACAAACGACGACGAGTCGTTTAGAGTTCGGATATTTAGGTTTCAAGTAGTGAAGATGCTCTAGTAAATGTTTCATTGAGTGTTGTGATACTTTGTTGCTAGCGGTCTCTCTATTATGAGAAGATACAGTTTCTTTTCCATCTATTACCGCTTCGCTACCAGTTTCTTCGTCTATGGAGTCCTCTAGTATTTCTACTTCTGTAGGAATCTCTTTGCCAGTGATGTCTTCTGTTATTCCACCTACGCCTTTGTTCAATTCTCTGTCTTCTCTGATGAGTTCGGGAAATTTGTTTGCCTCTTTAGGTAGTACTGTTTTTCCACCTCTCCCTTTAGGATTTTTAGGGACACTTCCAGGTGCAGCTCCTAGTTTTGTGCGCCCGAGTTCTCCTGCTTCTCAAAGTTCCTCAGGAGCTAAGAGGTCGAAACCGTCACCAACTATGAGGTGGGCACCCAGGACTTGAAATGTTCTCCAAAGGTCGTTTACGTCCTAGTCGAAGAAGTAAGCAATATCAAGACCGCGTCTTCCTCAACCGTCTGGTCCTAGACCTTCTAGTTCTCGATCTACTGCATCTGCTTCTGTACAGAGGCCTCCTGGATCAGCAAGTGTTAGTGAAGGTCAAAATTTTGAAAGTTCATTCAATCTCAACTTATGGATGTCGCCAAAGTTTTGAGAGAACACCTGGAACAGATTCAGCATCAGTAATGAGAGATCGACTACTATAAGAAAAAGGATGTTATGCGAGATCCAACAGATGACTCATTTATTTCGTTTGTCCAAGAATCAGGGTATTCAGTTGGGAAATTTCATGAAACAGGATGCTTCTTCGTCTGCCTGACAAGAGACTTTAGCCAGGGCTACTAATCAGCTACATCAAATTGTGACGGATCTTATAAAGCTCCTTGCTGCTCAGGGTGAGAAAACGGCTTTATAAGTGCAAGTTTAGTGCAAAATTGATGAGCTCAAGAAAATCCATGATGATCTTAACAAAGAAAAGGATCCTGAAGCGTTGTGCAGGGGGAGTAGCCAAGGAGCTCACTTGCTTCTGAAACTGCAACCTTTGCTCAGGCTGAGGGGAGTCTTCGAGTGCTGGTGTAGGGGGAGAGAAGGGCCCCACTAATGCTGATACAGGTGCTCATTCTGATACTGATGATCTAGATGTTGAATTGGTTTTAGATGATGGTGATGTGGTGGAAGGTTTAATAGAAGACTGGAAGACAGACGACGATCTTGCTGGCAAGTTTGAGTTCATTTAAAGGGTAAAGGAAAAAGTATTGAGTATGATTCGTTGAAGGTAAACATGGACGATCTTAGAAGCTATGTGTTTGGGGATGTTATGCCCAATGAAATAGCGAATCCTATTAGTGTGCCTGAAGAGGTCTGTATGGCAGCTCATAAGTGGTTTAAAGCTCTTCCCGATTAAACTTAAAAGGAAGAGATATATCAATACCAGAGGTGAGTACTCAGGCTAGATTAGGAGTTGGGATTTTGATGAGTAGCATAGCTTAGTTATGATCAAACGTAGTGATGGAGTTCAATACTTTAGGCCAAGGGCTAGATTTTTAGAGACTTTACCTGCCCGTGATTTGCATTATCTTGCTTAGTTAAATCTCAACAATGATACCAATGTCGGAAGTATTAGAGGTTTAATTCCCAATCTAGTTGCTGAGAGCCAGGAAAGCAAATGGAAAACCTTCAAGCCTGCCATTGGGCGAGCTGTTAAGTCATGGATAAATTCACAGGGAAGCAGGTGATGAAGATGGTCTATCCACCCGCTAGATGTCTTCGTAAAATTCCTTTATGAAGATTTGATCTTCAGAAGATTAAGGATATTGACTATTGGTACCTTGATGGAAAGACTAGGGAAGCGGTGATTACTGAAAAGAAAGTGTCGGAAGAGATTCTCTGGATATTAGATCAATATGGCTGGTTAACTTGAAGATGGAACACTTGAAAAAGCTTCGTCGTCTTCCTATGCGCTATCTTAAGAAGACCGTTCGTTGGCGAATCAGTTCATCAAGGTAGTTCAGTTCTGTGTGAAGAATCAGGTTTGGGCGGGGAACGAGTACTCAAAGCATGATTGAAGATTTCAAGATCAACAACGAAGATCCTGCACGGATCAAGGGGGAGTTTGTTAGTGCACCTGGAGTGATAAGTGAAGTCTCGTATATCTGTTTGTACTTAAAGTTCATTACTTTTCCGCACTTGCTTGATGCTTTCGAGTTTAGGATGTCTCCGGATTAGGGTTTGATACCTAATCCGAGTTTAGTTTATTCCGAACTTATGTATAACAGTTTATGTATTCCGGACTTGGGTATGTAGTTCTCAAGATCGGGTTTTTGTTTCTTTAGCTTTTGTCCGGAATTAACATATGGTTTGTTGTTCGAGTTTTTGTGTTAATGGGCCTTGGGCCTTGTTTGTCTATCCGGACATATGTGTCTGGATATACCTTGTATATAACCATTTAGTGGAATAGACAAGGCAACACTTCTTTTGTGGAAAGTTTGTGCACCAAGAAAACCCTATTCATTAGTGTGTGTTTGTCTGACGGCTACTCTGCGTGTGACATCATTCATCTTCTACATCCAAGAATACCCTGTGTATTCTTTGAATTTCCTCTCATCAATCTTGTTTCCTGTTCCCATTGTCATACAGTGGTGATCGCTAAGTGGTTTCCGCACACCTAGTGATTGTATTCGTGAGTTAGATCCTAGTACAAGTGGCCTTTCAAACCCTTTCCCTGGTGCTCCTTTGTATCAATGGTGAACCACTACATCCAAACAATAACACCAACACATGTGGAAAATTACCAACTGGCACCTGCACACAGTTACTATTCAACGATGGTACGCAACAACAGATGCCTTAGATCAAAGGATATCGCTGAACACATCCTTCCACAAATTCGTACAGACATTGCATTGAAGGTGAAACACATTAGGACGTTCATCAAGCAAAGGATGTCTGTCGATGTTACGTATACAAAGGCGTGGCGTAGTCGAAGAATGGCAATTGAGAGGATATATGGAACTTGGATAGCAATTTTGAGGAGCTCCCTAAGTACGTGTTATGGCTTCAGTCTCGAAACCCTGGTACAGTGGTTAAATAGTTTCATCACCCACATTCGGTTCTGGGACATCGCACATTCAAATATGTATTTTGGGCATTTGGTTCCTCTATTCGTGCGTTTCATCTATGCCAACCTGTAATCTCCGTGGATGGCACACATCTAAAAGGACCGTACCGAGGTAAGTTGTTGGTTGTAGTAACAAAAAACCAACAACTACATAATGCTGTGACGTACGCTCTTGTTGATGAAGATATTGTTCACAGTTGGTGTTGGTTTTTTTTCAAAATCTGAAAGAATACGTCACCACAAACAGTACTAGGAAAATATGTTATCTGACCGCCACGCTGGAATAATTCAAGCCATGGAGAACCTTGAAAAATTGGAAGGAACCAAAGGCCTACCACCGTTATTGTCTTTTCCATGTAAGAAGCAATTTTAGTGGGAGGTACAAGGCAAAATCCTAAGGAAGCTATGTTGGATGATTGGGAGCATCAGTCAACCAAGAAAGTATCATTGGGCTATGAGCGAAATGCGGATGTTAAATTAGGCAGCTTGGGACTACCTTAACAACATCGACAAAAGTAAGTTGACTATTGTTCATGACCGAAAAATCGTCTTTGGGGTAACCTTACGACAAACATATCCGAGTCTATGAATAATGTCTTACGCAGAAGACTGCTACATTTACCAAAGACATATCCGAGTATGATAGGTACACACATATGGCCCAAACCTGCAACACCCCTCTACCCCCTGCATTTGGTCAAGGTTTAACAAATTGTATTCGGCAGCAATGCAACATGAAGTGTCCGTGTACAATGCCACAAATGCTCGTTACTATGTTGTTTCAAGGGATGAATCAAACGATCATGATGTAATGAGTACACCGTTGAATACCATGATAGGTGGTGCTCATGTGGGAAATTGAAAATGCTTAGATATCTTGTTCCCATGCTATTGCTGTTTGCTCTTGGAGGGGTGAGGAACCACACAATGTGACTAATTCCAAATTCCATAAAACCTCCTATCGAGAACAGTACAACGAGCATTTTTACACACTAGGACACAAGGAAGAGTGGGAAGAACTGCACTGGAGAATTCAGGGGACCCTTCGAGGGTTACAACACATCGTGCAGGGTTCGTTAAGAAGAATTCACAATGAGATGGATGTCAACTATCACGATGAACCCTAGGCTCGTAGATGCAACATATGTGGAGAAGTAGGCCAACCGGAAGACCTGGGATGAAATAATTTATTATGGTCTTGTGCTTTGTTTGTGGTTTTTATTCTTAATTGTATGATGTTTGTTTTCGAATCGAAATTTGTTCAACTTAAGTTAACATAGTTGTTCCATATTTAGTATGAAACTTTAAACACAACAAACTATCATTATTCAATTGAAAGACATAGGACACTAGCTACATGACAATATGGATACAAAAGGATGAATCAGAATCGCTATCGGTATTCTGATACTACTCCCATGGATCATCACTAACGACAGCGTCATCTGATAATGCATTTGAGTCACGATCGTTGTCGTATTGGTGGATGCATAGACTTCTGTAGATGCATCCATACCTACATATCGGGCGGTGTGTTTGGAAAACATTTGTCGATGGACAGTTAGGGTTTTGCACAAACTAGGGATGTTAAGGTCGTTGCATGAAGGAAGTATGATTTTGATTTTCATGATGAATAAGAGGTGGATGGTAACGATGTTGGTTTAGCAGTGAAGGTCTGGGATGGTTTCCTTGTTGTTCAATGAAGGGAAACACATTGTTACGGGTTGGTTGTGGAACAAGAGGGTTACGGTTGGATTGTGGTTCAACAGAGTTCGCTTGCGTTGTGGTTCAAGAGGCTTATGGTTACGTCGTGGTTCAACATTTGAAGGGTTTGGCTCCCCTTCATGTATGTGCAAATGAAAGTGAAGGTGGATTTCATTCTCACGATCTGCCATCTGACAAACTTGTAAGGTGAGGATGTGCAAAATGACTAGAGAAGTGAAGATGTGAAAAAGTATTGGTGTGTGATAGGGGGTATTTTTAGAGGGAGGAAATTGATGTGTAAATAACTACAATAAATAATATGAATGGGTATAGAAAGGGATCCAAGGGCCGGAGCCCGTATTCTCGGGGTTCCAAAGGGGCAACGACCCCTTGGCGAGGGTTGTTGGTCCCAGATGCAAAAAATGCTATTTTAACTAAATATGGAAATTGATTTCAACAGATATGAAAATAGTGTGCGGAAATAAAAATCGAACTTTCAAGAAACAACAACTACAAAATTTTCAAGTTTATATCACTTTGAAACAAAATGGTTTACAAGGTGATTGTGAGATTATGACTAGTAAAAATGAATACTTGTATAATTCTGTGGTGAAAGGGTAATGGAGTTTTTGTAGTATGTATCAAGTGCTTGGCTTGACTCACTCCATTTCGTGGTTTTAACTCTTAATTTATAGAGAGTTGTTAGCATTAATAAACAAATTGTTTATTCATGAACTTGCTCTGCATAAAGTGGCTTTTTGGCATACTCATTGAATCCACTAGGGTCAACTTGCTACTTTAGGAAATAACAGAGCCTTATTTTTCAGACAAGTTGGTGTCTCAAAAGTCTTGAGATCCATCTTACAGAAAATCTGGTGAACAGATCATCAGAAATTTTGATGACCAGACTTTACTATAAGCTGATGATATTCATCAGAAATATCATCAGATCCATCAGAATTGTCTCTTCTGATTGTCTTTACTTGTTCTTGATCTATATTAGATAAATTTAGAAGATGTGTTGTCTTTTTTCTTCTATCCAGCCTCGTCTCTTCGTTCTGTTGACCTTCATGACTTTATCTTCATCACTTGATCAGATTAATCACGTTTTTTCTTTAATACTTACATAAAAGTTTCCTAACAATTTCCCCCTAAGTATTGTAAGAAAAATAACAACTCATATCAAGGAACAATTCAAAATGAACTTTCAAAACATCAAAATCCAAATAACAGACAAAATCATTTTTCAGAACAAAACAAAGTAATAGAAATCGTCTCAAATATTCTCCAGTCCACTCTTGTAGAGATATCCTTTCTTCAGTTGCTTCTTGTACTCGATTAGCTCGTGACAGGCCTTGTACATATCCTTTACCAACCCCTAGCTGTGATCCATCGTTTATGATGTTTTCTATTTCTTTCCTTAGCTTCTCCTTATTCTTTCCTTTGTCCTTGAGTTGTTCATGTTTCTTATTCATGCAATCTTTGATGTAATTAAGTATTTGGTTTGAGTACCTGCACATTTCATTTACTCTGAACAGAGCCTTTTTGTCTTCAAAATCCCTGAACACAACAGAAAATTCATGTTTTTAAATGTGACTTCTGTTCTAGCTTCAGGTTCAAGTTCAGCTGGTATAGATTTGTTAGGGGTGATGTTTGCACTTTCTTGCGGTGGTCAAAAGAAATGCGAAGGTCAAAATCAGCTTGAGCCATCCTTGAGAACATTTTTTGTCCTGCTTCTTTTAAGCTGTAGATAGCCCTTCTGTTGTCTTTTTTATCTCCCTTTTCCTTATCAAAAAGCTACTTCAACTTTGTTAAGTCTATGGGATGAAGTTCTTCTCCAAGATTTGCATCTAAAATTGTTGTTACACTATCATCTTTTCTGATCAGACTTTACTTGTTTTGCTCATGAGTTCCATTATCTTCCCTTCGAAGGACTCAGTGTTCACCTTGTGTACACTCACCACTGGATTTGTGAGAGCCAGATGAAAATTGTTCTTTCCTCTTTTCAACTTCCCTTCTTTTATCCTTGTGCTTATTGGACTGAGAGGCCCGTCAAGCTTATCTTCTGATTAGACTTTACTTGTTTTGCTCATGAGTTCCATTATATTCCCTTCGAAGGACTGAGTGTTCACCTTGTGTACACTCACCACTGGATTTGTGAGAGCCAGATGAAAACTGTTCTTTCCTCTTTTCAGCTTCCCTTCTTTTATCCTTGTGCTTATTGGACTAAGAGGCCTGTCAAGCTTATCTTCTTCATTGTTCCAGTAGTAATTTCTCAAAATATTTAGGGAACATCATACTGTCTTGATCAATTTGTTGTACCAGAACTGCTTTTTCTTTTCCTTGTGGATCTTTTCTGAATTCAACTTGGTTTCTTTGAAGAAGTAGCTGAATCTTCCATTTCCTTTTCCCTGTCTGTTTTAGCTGTTCACTAAATGTTGTTTCCCAAGATGAGGTTATTTTTGGTTGCTCTTGTTGTGTACCTCTTGATGAAACACTGCTTGGCTTAGGAATTATCACAGGAATAGCTTCTGATCAGACTTTACTTGTTTTGCTCATGAGTTCCATTATCTTCCCTTCGAAGGACTGAGTGTTCACCTTGTGTACACTCACCACTGGATTTGTGAGAGCCAGATGAAAACTGTTCTTTCCTCTTTTCAGCTTCACTTCTTTTATCCTTGTGCTTATTGGACTGAGAGGCCTGTCAAGCTTATCTTCTTCACTGTTCAGTAGTAATTTCTCAAATGATATTCACGGAACATCATACTGTCTTGATCAATTTGTTGTACCAGAACTGCTTTTTCTTTTCCTTGTGGATCTTTTCTGAATTCAACTTGGTTTCTTTGAAGAAGTAGCTGAATCTTCCCATTTCCTTTTCTCTGTCTGATTTAGCTGCTCACTAAATGTTGTTTCCCAAGATGAGGTTATTTTTGGTTGCTCTTGTTGTGTACCTCTTGAAGAAACACTGCTTGGCTTAGGAATTATCACAGGAATAGCTTCTGATCAGACTTTACTTGTTTTACTCATGAGTTCCATTATCTTCCCTTCGAAGGACTGAGTTTTCACCTTGTGTACACTCACCACTGGATTTGTGAGAGCCAGATGAAAACTGTTCTTTCCTCTTTTCGGCTTCCCTTCTTTTATCCTTGTGCTTATTAGACTGAGAGGCCTGTCAAGCTTATCTTCTTCACTGTTCCAGTAGTAATTTCTCAAAGGATATTCAGGGAACATCATACTGTCTTGATCAATTTGTTGTACCAGAACTGCTTTTTCTTTTCCTTGTGGATCTTTTCTGAATTCAACTTGGTTTCTTTGAAGAAGTAGCTGAATCTTCCATTTGCTTTTCTCTGTCTGTTTTAGCTGTTCACTAAATGTTGTTTCCCAAGATGAGGCTATTTTTGTTGCTCTTGTTGTGTACCTCTTGAAGAAACACTGCTTGGCTTAGGAACTATCAAGGAATAGCTTCTAATCTCTTCAGCAGCTCCGACTTTGACACAGCAGGTGGAGGCCCCATTGGTGCAGGCCTAGATGGATTGAGTGGTGTTGTTTGCTTTGTTTGAGTGTATTGGTTAGCTTCTGGCTCTTTCTGGTGTGATCTCTCTTTAGGAATGGGGTTTCTAAGTTCATGAACATCAAGGTTTGCCAATCTAGCAACATTTTATGTAGCCTTTTTATAAGTGACTGCACATAACCTAGTAGTTGAGCATTTCTTCTTTCTTCGTCATGTATCTTCTTAAACTCCTCCATATTTTAAATTTTGATGTTTTGCCCATTCTCTCACCAATTTGTCAAGAGCATCAGTCAGACTATTGTTACTAGCTCTTAGACTATGCATTTCTTCCAGAATTTTTCCAGAGCTTGTGGGTCTCTTGTTTCCATAGCTTGAGTCACCTTTGTTTTGATGTCCTTCATTTGTTTAAACATTTTCTCAAAGTCTGCTGCAAATTTGCTGTTGTCTGATGTCTTCGAAATCTGCTGCAAGTTCTTAAGAGCTTCAATATTTTCTTTTATTACTTTATGATGGTTTCTACTGATTATGACAGAACTTTCATGTCAGTTTCTGACTTCTGGTTTCTTTTATTAGCACACCCAGCTTTGTTTCATAGGGGATTTTTCTGCACAGACTTTGACAACACTTTCTAACATATGTTCAGGCTATTCTGATGATATGATTGGTTCAGTGGGTAAAGTTGGAGGAACAACAGATGTTCCTTCTCTCACACCACAAAAGACACACTTGCTGCTGTTGTAAATGGATTAGGTTGGTCAAAAGTCCAATCCTGACACCTTTACTAGAACTGTGAAACTTATTCACATCCTTGATTTCTTCACTTCCTGGAACCATTCCTACGAATGATTCTATATGAATTGTTAAGAAACTCTTATCTTTCTCATCCAGGTTTCCTTAATCAGCATGCTGATCTCTACCTGTTGCTGTCTCAATCTCCTCCTCATTAACTAGTTTAGAGACTGGACCCATTGAACTACTAACCTCTTGTTTTACTACCGTTGGTTTCATCTGAATCAGAATTTGTTGAGTTTGCAACAATAAATTCATTAAGGTTAGTTTATGCACCTGTTTTTTCTATACGAGATGCCTCAGCATGATGTTGTTCAGTTCTTGGATTGTACTGTATCTACTCATCAACCTCCATTGGTTCTGGTGATATTTTGATATCTTGATGTTGAAATTGTTCCACTTCATCAGTTTGTGGAGCCATTGATTCTTGATCAACATGATCTGGTGAAGAGTTGATTGTTATACACCTTAGTATTCTCTGGTCCTCTCTTCAGAATTTCCAAATACAGTACCCTGTAGGATAAGTCTTCTGCCATCAGATTCGTCATACTTTCTGGTAGGTTAGGAACATCTTTTTTTGACTTCCATGCTGAAGCTGCATTCTAACGCTTCATAACTGATGTTCCCCACATGTTTTCTGCTATAGGAAGTTCAACCTTCCTTTCAACAAATGTTTCAGCTTTGAGGATTGATAAGAATCTAGGAAATGTTAAATGAGAGTCAATTCTTACAGACTTGGTCAATACAGATCTCTCATCAGATTAAAAATCTCCATTCCGTAATCAATGTTGGTCCTAATGATAAGTCCATAATGATTGTTAGAACAGTTATGTTAAGCTAATCAGTGCCCCCAATTTTTGAAGTTAAACACTTGGTTAGGATTTCCATCATAACTTGCTAGAAGGTAGGTAACTCATTCCTTTTGAATTCCCCAATTAAAGAAATCTTCCTTCCATATCCCAGCAGAACATCAAGTTGTCCCAACAGTTCCTCCTTCCCAGTGCTTCAACAAAGTGATCATTGGTTAGAAGTTCCAAACATTCCCTGATTCTTTGTGGCGTAATGGTAATAGAGATGTTACCCCATAGATGGGTTATGACTTCGTTCACACCGGTTTCACTAAGTGTGTTGACGAGCTGCTACATAATATTCACCGGTGCTTCTTTGGTTTTGGTCAGGGCTTGAGCAATGGGGTATCTTAGTAGAAATTCGATCAAAATTTTACATTTTTCATCCTAGGCTTCATGGTTAGTGTTCATCAACAAGTTGTTCTTCTTCAATGGCAAGAAGTCATCATCTCTGATGAACGGGATAGAGTGTTCTACAACCAGAATGTTGAGATTGACGAGGTTGGTGCAACCATGGTGAGTTGAATTTTGCTTTTCAAAAAAATGTAGAATTTTTAGGGCTTGTAAGTTTGGAAGTTGCAGGTGTGTTTCTCTGTGTGTTTCTTGTCCTTTTGAATATAGTATATATAGGGCTAGTGGGATAGAGATTGTGGGGGTTGAATCGTGGGTGGTTAGTATTTAAGTTGTTAATGACAAGTTAATGATTTTTAACTTTATCATTGTTGAAAACTTTTGATATATCCCCAATTTTTTATGTATTTTGATATATCTTTAAAATAAATTAGGGACAAACTTTTGATTGGTAAATACTAACGGCCAAGTTGTACCTTTTTCTTACTGTGGAACCCTTTGTTAGAGAAAAGGTCCAATGTTATCCTTTTCTATAGTCTGATATTTCTTCCCCCTTCAATTTGATGACATTATCAGAAATTTGTCTTATATTCTGGTACATGAAATCAGAAACTTTAACTGAGTGGTTTCATCAGAAAGTCATCAGAAATGAGACTTTCCCTTTGAGATAGCAATTTTTTTTGATGATGAGAGAGAATGGGTAGAGCAATAGAGATGTACTTACAGTGTTAGCTCCTGTGGTCCTTCTTTTTCTTTTGTTTAAACAAAAAAATGGCCTTTAACCTTTCTTTTAAGATTTTTAACATAAAGATTCAATGGTTTTGACCCTTTTTAGAGAAATTATTTTTGTCAAATCTTATCAGATTTGAAATTATCATCAGATTGTGGTCTGTTTTATCATGAAAACATCTGATTTGACTTAGTTTTATCTGATCATTCTTTGAACTTTTAGGACTCGTTTCCCCTTCCCACACATTTTGACAGAAAACATACTTATGTAGATTAATATATAAAAGAAAATTAGCAAAAAGGAAAAGAAAGGAACACTTATGGAAAAGAAAAAAATATAAACAACTACAACAAAAAAATATAAACTAATTTTCATCATACATAACTTCAGCAAAAACCCACAAGTAGGTCACCACTCCGGAATGGTTGGTAGTTGGTATCAGGCTAGCATTATGCATGTCTTCTTGAAGGATAGCCTATGCTCTTAGATACCAATTTGGTACTCCTCCGAAGTCCAGTTGATGTGTGATCACCCTCATTAAAAAACAAGGGTAGATCATAAATGGTTTAGGACAGTTCAAGTTCCCCTCAAAATCTCTCATAAGATACTTAGAAAATTATAGGGGACTTCTTGTACTACTTCATGCATCACCTCCATCAACCTGTATGAGATCTCATGAAAGTTTATGTACTTTCTAGAGAAACATACACTAGTTGTGTGACCAAGAACTACCATGGTTGGATGAATCCGGACTTGCTGATCCCCCTTGCACGATTTATTGTTAAGTACCCCGTCTCCTTTAGGGTCTGATCTAGAATCTCGTGAGTGAAGAATGTGTCACCGTGGTTGTCATCGAGGTGTAGAGCTTCTCTGATCATTTCCTAGCTCAGGATGATGTCCTTCCTTATCACCTGATTTTGAATCCAGACCTTCGTTCCTTGGAAAATGTTTTGTGCATTCCACCAGAACTCTTGCAGAAGACTCGGATGGACCCAAATATATGCTACAGAGCATATGATAGGGGACTTTGCATCAGCATGTTGAGGATTATGCCACAACCGTCCCATGCTTGACCGTTAAGATTTCTCCGGATCTTAATGTTGTGAGTTGTGTAGTGTGGAAGTAGAAAGAGTGCAGCACTTATTTCTGCAATTGTTAGGAATTGTGGAGAAGTTTGTTAGAGTTTCTGAACGAGAAGAGAGAAGTTGAGAGTGAAAGATGAGATGAAGTTGATCTTAAGGTGGTGGTTGTATATATAAGTGAAAGTGATAATTCCACCATAAATGGTATTTACCAACTTAAGATTTTCTTTCTTTTAGTTCTCACAGTCCTTTAATGCACGAGACCCTCAGTCAGAGACCAAGAGAATTATGTGAGGCAAGATTTTCTGCATTAAATGTTTTAGGCGGTTATTTCTGTAAGATTACAAAGATTATCCTACCTATGTGTCCCCCTTTTTCTCTCCAATCTTGATGACTAAGCTTTTAAAGATTAGCTGAGAGTGTGTGTGAGCAATGAATTTTTGTTCAGAAATTTTGCTTTGTGACGTAGTGTACCCAATTACTCAAAGATTTATGTTGGGATTTTTTAATTTTGAAAGAGAAAGAGAAATATGAACACAAATAGACGAAAACAAGAATAGATATTACATGCAACTATTGAGCTATTAATGTATATATATGTCACACCCTGTATTTTACAACCAAACACCGGTGGGCCCAGTGAGGAATATCGTGACGTAAGTTAATATCATCAGTCAACTAAATACAGCACAACAGAAGTCTTGGAGTTTAAATTACTATTACGAACAAATGTTCAAATTACGAAAATAATATACAGACGGCTTGTAATGAGATCCACGACGATCGTAAAATGTACAAAGTGTATATCAAACTTGGGCAGATCTAAGGATTTGCAAGATCCTATTATGTCACTACCGAGCAGCTTCTAGCCTATTCGTATTGTACCTGCAAGCTTAGTCTTTTGAAATATGCAGCTTTCGCTGGTAAATACACCCAACTGACTCATTTGAATGTATTTTGAAAATGAATTTAAGTGCACCGGCTCAAAAATATTTTAACTTCGAAAGTCAGCCTTGTAACCTTGTTAACAGATTCACATGTTTGTCCATACATATGGGGCCTAGTACAGAGACCGAGACATGATTAACGTACACACCACTTATGAACCCACGAAGGAGTTATCCCCAACTAGTGGGTAAAAATAATTTAGCATGAGCATCTGTCAGGTGTATGCCTACACCCACGCTTTGGTCGTGGCCATTAACTAATGTAATGAGCCGAGGATATCCCGGACACGGTCGTTAACCCCCAATGTTTAAGTTATCAAACAAAACAGATTAAAACGGAATATGCGGATTTACTAGCCACACTCCAGCATTCGATAGATCCCATTTCCGACCAAGTGGTAATAGTTTATCGTAACCCAAGTCTGTATAGGGAAAATAAGTCGAGAGTATTTACCTGAGCTAGTCTTGATTTTAAAAATGCAAGATTTAATATCTCAGGTGTATCCAAAATGAAATAAGTGCAGATAGCATTTACCGGAAGGCTCTAGTCTGGATTATGGCATAAGCTAACCAATTAAATGCTAACGGTCTTAATTAAGTCATTGACTTAGACCGACTAGCGTACATGATCAAAACGATAAAATACGCTAGATTAAGCGATGACCGGGTAGAATGTAGTTTAAACCCAACAAGAACTATGACTTGCATAATATGGGTAAACCATAAGCATTCTGGATTTTGAGACTAAAATGATAAGGTTAAACCTGTCTCGGTTAATTTCCGTAAACTAGTTACATATACTTAACCGTGCGCATATAAGAGATATCGGGTAACCGGATAAGTCGTGGACAAGTTCTATATGCCATTATACTTTTAGTGAGTTGTAATATCAGTAGGATAACAACTTACATGCCCCATTAAGGTTTTAAATGCCTCATAAGGGCGTTTTGGTAATTACATACCGTATAAAAGGAACTTGAATATATTTTAATGTTAAAATCATAAGTATTCCGGAAAAATATTTAATTGTATGATATAATATCAGTAAGATATTGATCATATGTGTAATTTATCATTTATGACCAAACAATGCACCGAAAGGGCATTTTGGTAATTTTACACATAGTTTTATAATTTATTTGGGATTCTGAGTTTACATCATGTACCTACTGTAAAAATATTTTAAATAAGTTTTAAAATCAGTAGGTAACAAGTCTTGGTTGATAAATATGGTTTAAAACCATACTATGCGCTGAAACGGCGTTTATGTTGTAAAATGACGATTTGTGCGAATTTTAGTAAAAACTGATGTTAAGTCAAGTTTAATCGTTTTAGATATGTTATTTAATATAACATATCAGTAGGTAAAAGATTTGATATGAAAAGGTATGATTAAAACCATTTCATGAGCCACAAGGGCTTTATCGTCATTTTCGACATAACACAAGAACTTGTATGTAAACGCAGTATACAATCTGACTTAACATCCCAAATAATCTTAATTATGATATTACATTAGTAGGAAATTAATTTTCAAGTTCGTTATAGATTAAACCTTATTTTATGTAAAAATGGCATTTTAGTCAAAATGGCATAATAACGGAACTTGTGCATAAACTCAGATTCTGACTATGAATATAACCTTAGGGGGTTATGCTACATTATATTACAATCATAATGCAACCTTAGATCAGTAGCTAACTAATCTAAATCATGTCAGAATCGAAAGTAAAAGCAGAAGTCAACTTTACGACTTTCGATTGCGAACCAACCCTAGAACTGAAATTGACGAGCCGAACATGTTCTTACATGTTCTAATCATTATTACCAACTTGTTTAAGTGTCAAAACATGTTTCATAAACATATAATTTTCGAAAACTGGCATGTTTGACTTTTTAATAAAAAAACTTTGACCTGTCAATTGGTCTAGCAAATGTTATATTTAGGAGGTGACCCTTAATAGGGATTAACACCTACCTTATTACGATTACTTAGCAATGTTCGTTATGAACAATGGCTGGACCATAATGGTCTTAACGAAAGTCAAGGCATTTTCTGTAAAACGCTTAACTTTTGGCTATAAAAGCCTATAAACGAAAATGCAAGAGAAAGGAACACTTACAAGTGATCCTAAGATGGAAATAGAACTAAGTTGGATGCTCCTTTCAGTTAGGAACTTTTAGAGGAGGGAGATAGAGTGATAAATGAGAAAGGTGCAAGTTCAAGTGGTGAACTAATGCACCTATTTATAGTTGGAGAGCTTGAAGGAGGTTTTGCCAGGTGTTAGGGAGTGTTAGAGGGAGCTTACAAGTGTCCTAAAACATGGCATCGCAGTTTGGAAGTCCATGGTTTCGAATCATATGGTTTTTGGCAACATGTGTGGGGCCAAGCAAATTTTCTGTAGACACAGTCCCCTCGCGCCCTGCGAGAGACCAGGCCCATGTCTCTCGCATCCTGCGAGCGCCTCCTGGGAACTTTCAAAACTTTCCACATTTAGCCCCTCAACTTATTAAACCTCTAAAACACCTTTATAAGCATAATTAGCCCTCCGTAGCCAACACTTGGCGTACCCAGGAGTATGCCAGGACATTGTCAAGCTCTCGGTTTGTTAAAAGGTCACTCAGAGGTATAAATTAACATGTTGACACTTTTAACCCCTCCATTGTCCAACTTTTACATATTTACAGAATTAGTCCCTCTCGTCCAACTAGTGGCTCATATGAGATTTAGGACTTCATAAAGGATCACTCAGAGGCTCAGTGTAAGCATGTTGATGCTAAAGGTCACTTAGAGGCTAAGTTTCAGCATGTTGACATAAATGGTCACTCAGAGGCTAAGTTTAAGCATGTTGACACTAATGGTCACTCAGAGGCTAAGTTTAAGCATGTTGATACTAATGGTCAATCAGAGGCTTGGTTTATGCACGTTGACACCAGAGAGTCACTCAGAGGCTTAGTTTGAGTATGTTGACACCTTTAGTCCTTATTAATCCTTAATAGACTTATTATAAAAAGTAATGACACGTGTCACTATATTTTTGGACTCGATTTTACGAGGTGTTACAATATATGAGGAAATTTGAAAAAAAGCATAAATTATGAGCCATATCATATTTTTATGATGATTTTGACGTATCTGATAGTTTATCAGATTTTCTGATGAATTTATACAGTTTCTGATGGATTATTAGAATTTATTATCATTTCCTGATGATTCATAATTTGATTATCCTTTTGTGACAATGTATTTTATGAATTTTCTTTTATATTGACCATTCCCAATTTGCCGATTATAAAATTGTGTCTCTTTTCATCGAGAGGTTTTGTAAAAATGTCAGCAATTTGGTTTTCTATTGGAACAAAATACATTTCAATGTTACCTTTTTTCACATGATCTTTTATGAAGTGATATCTAACATCAATGTGTTTGGTTCTTAAGTGATGCACCGGATTTTCTGTTATGGCAATGGCACTCTTGGAATCACACAAGATAAGAATTTTGGTCAGATTTACTCCATGGTCTCTTAGCTGAGTTTGTATCCACAACACTTGTGAACAATAGCTTGCTGCTGTCACATATTCTGATTCAGCTGTTGATGTGAAAACACAATTTTGTTTCTTGCTTGCCCAACAAACTAGCTTTTCTCCCAACATTTGACAGGCACCGGATGTGCTTTTTTTGTCTATTTTGCATCCTACATGATCTAGATCTGTGTATGCTATTAGTTCCAAATTTATATCTTTAAGATACCATAGGCCAAGAACTGATATGCCCTTCAGATATTTAAAAACCCTTTTCACAGCTTTCAACTAGGATTCATTAGGATTACATTGGTATCTAGCTAGGAAACATGTGGAAAACATTATATCTGGTCTATTGGCTGTTAGATACAACAATGATCCTATCATTCCTCTATAGGTTTTAATATCAACACTTTATCCATCTGGATAAGAATCAAGTTTATTTCCAATTGCCATGGATGTTTTTGAGATAGAGCAATTTCAAGTGAATACTTTTTTAAGATTGTTCTAACATACTTTGATTGGCTCAAAAAGATGCCATCACTTCTTTGTTTGACTTGTAACCCAAGAAAAAATTTAATTCACCCATCATGCTCATTTCAAAATGGCTGGTCATTAGTTTCTCAAACTTTTTGCAAAATTTTCATAGGTTGAACCAAAAATAAATATCATCAACATTTATCTGAACAAACAAAGTGTGACCCTTATGTGTTTTGAGAAATATAGAGAATTTCATACCATGCTCTAGGAGCTTGCTTCAACCTATAAAAGGCTTTGTTTAGTTTGTAAACATGTTTTGGAAATTTAGGGTCAACGAAGCCTTCCGGTTGTTGCACAAATACTACTTCCTCAATCTTATCATTTAGAAATGCTGATTTCACATCCATCTGATAAACTTTGAAATCTTTTGACGTAGCATAGGTAAGGAATATTCTTACAGCTTCCAATCTAGCAACTGGTGCAAAGGTCTCATCATAATCTATGCCTTATTATTGAGAATAACCTTTTACTACCATTCGTGCCTTGTTCCTTATTATTATACCTTGCTCATCAGGTTTATTCCTAAATACAATTTTGTTCCAATGGCAGTTTTGTCAGTTGGTTTTGCTACCAGATTCCATGCTTGACTCTTTTCAAATTGGTCAAGCTCTTGTTGCATTACTTGCACCCAATCTGAGTCATTGAGTGCTTCTTTGATAGTTTTGTGTTCTATCATGCTTAGAAAACCAGTATATAGACATTCATGAGCTGTAGCTAATCTAGTCTTGACACCTTCTTCAGGATTCCCAATAATGTTTAATTGAGAGTGACCTTTGACCCATCTCAATTGTTGTGTGAACTTGATGATTCTGATAGTTCTGAAGCTTCCCCATGATTGGTTACCACTGTTGCATTGAGTGGATCATAATTCTGATGATTAGATTGATTTTCTGATGAGCTCTCAGAATTCTTGTCTACTTCTAAATTTTCCGGCATTGGATTTCCTGCAGAGTTAGTATGTGATGTATGTTCGGTTGATTCTTTGTTTGTATAGACACATTCAAGAAGTTCTTCAGTTGGTATGTTAAGAAGATGATTAGGATTTTCATCTCAACAGAAAAGTTTACTTCTTTCACAATTTCACCAGAAACTTCTTTTTCTGATGAATCATCAAATGATACATATAAACTTTCTCTTATTGTCCTTGTGTTTAAGATAAAATTTCTATAAGCTTTTGACAAAGAGTAACCAAGAAAAATACATTTTTCAACTTTCCTGTCAAAATTTTCAAGACTTTCAAAATCATTGAATACAAAGCATCTACAACCAAATGTGTGCAAAAATTTGATATTTTGTATTCTTCCATTTAATATGTTGTAGAGTGTTTTCTGAAGTCTTTTGTTTATTATGGATCTGTTCTGTGTAAAACATGCATTTGCAACGGCTTCTGCCCAAAAGTAAGTGGGCAATTTGGCATAAGCTAGCATGGTTCTTGATGCTTCTACCAAGGTTCTTTTTTTTCGTTCCACAACTCCATTTTGTTGTGGAGTCCTAGGAGCAGAAAAATCATGAGAGATTCCTTTGCTTATAAGGAAGGTCTCAAGTTTCGAAATTTTAAGCTTTGTTCCATTGTTAGATCTAATCCTTCTGACTGGCAATTTTAACAGATTTTCTATTTTTGTGATAAAGTTTATTATTAGATCTGGGGTTTCACTTTTCTTTCCCAAGAATTCAACCAAAGTGTACATGGAGTAGTCATCTACAATAACCAAAATGTGTTTCTTACCAGTAAACTTGCTGTGCTTATAGGTCCACAAAGGTCCATATGCAAAAGTTCTAAATTTTGAGTTATTGATGATTCAGAAACTATTTTATGTGAGCCTCTTTTGGATTTACCCAGTTCACAGGCTTCACATATTTTATCCTTCTTAGAGGTTATGAATGGTAGACCTTTTACCAAACCCTTGCTTGCTAGTTGATTTAGATTCTTGAAAACCAGCTATTACCTTTATTGTCTTTTGAAAACTAACACAATTGATGGTGCTCTATTTCTTCTTTGAAATCAAAGTAATATGTGGATTTTCTTATTCTTTTCCCCTTAAATAGATTTTATTATCATCTAAACCAAGTAATAAGCATTTTCTAGTAAAGATGTTACTTGAAAACCTTTGTCACAAAATTGACCACAGTTTAGTAGATTATACTTCAAAACCTTCTACATAAGCTACTTTGTCTATGGTTAAAGATCCATACTTAATGCATCCATAGCCCAATGTTCATCCCTTTACTCCTTTTCCAAAATGACTAATTTACCCAACTTTGAACAAAATTGTTGAGTAAGCTCTTATCCCCTGTCATGTGCTTGGAGTTTCTTGAGTCGCAGTATCAGATCTGCTGCACATGATGGCCCTAAATGGAAGAGTTTGAGAACTTTTGGTACCCAGACTTGCTTGGGTACTTTTTTTGATGACGGTCTAATTAAGTTTTCTTCTTCGGCTGAGGATTTTTCACAAGAAATTCTGTTACATGCTGAGCCATTCACAAATTGTTTGGTTTTTGTTTGGAGATGGTGTTGAACTAGCTTTAGTATATTAACACACTTACAGTTTTCTTTATTAGGATTTTCTGATTCCTTTGTCTGTGATTGCTATTTTGGAATTTTGAATGAATCCTTTTTGAATTTTCAAAAATGTTTGTTTTGATTTATTCCTTTTTCCTTTGTTGTTAGTTTTTGATGACTGAAAAGAGTTGTCAGACTTCATGATTTGCAAGATTCAGTGTCAGATTCTGATGTTATTTTATCAGAAATCTGATTTGATGCTTTAACAAAGGTGGTGGTATTTCTGATGTTTGTTTTTACATATCCTAGCCCTTCACCACTATTTTTGGTGAGGTTTCAATAAAGTTTATAAAATCTTTGGCTTGTTGAAAACCTTTTACATTGATTTCTTTGTCATGAATTCTTTTATACCAGATCTTTTCTTTCCTTTTCTTAGAATTCAATCTTTGCAATTTTGTTTAAGCTTTCATCAATTAGTAATTGATTTTCAAGTATAACTTTATTCAACGTTCTTTGCAAATCATCAGATTTTTTGTTCTCTAATTTGTGTTTTTCTTGCAATTTTAAAAACCTGACATAAGCTTGTTTAATTTTTGTTCAAGATTAAAATTACTCGAGCTTACCTCTGACCTTTTGGATTCTGCATCAAAAAGCTTGGTCATGAGACATAAATTTGTCATCTCTTCTTCTTCTTCTTCGTCAGAAGAATCATTAGTTAGCCAAGTATTTGTTTCTGCTATCAGACTTACTTGTTGCTGTTTCTTAGCTTCTTCTAGTTTCTTCTCATAGTAAGTAACATCTTTTAGTTTTTTGTTTTTGCATTTAGATGCATAGTGGCCTTTTGCTTACATTTATAGCACACAACTTCTGATTTAGCCTTTTCTCTTGACTTTCCTTCCATCCTCCCTTTGTCACTTTTCTAGTACTTATGGCTTCCACCTTTCAATATTTGCTCAAAAGTTTTAGTGAGCAGTGCAATTGTTTAAATAAATGCAGAAAAGTCTGATGAGGTATCAGATATTTCTATGTTTTGGCAATAAGAGGTTTGAGAATTATGATTGGATGTTCTTTGAGGGTTTGAGATGAGAGCAATGGATCCACCTCTTTGGTTTGAGTTCTCATATATCTCTTCCTCTTTAGGGACAAGAATGCTATAGAGGTCATGTAGACTCATATTTCCTAGCTCTGAGGTGGAGGCTAAAGTCATTGTGAGACTTCTCCATTCTCTTGGTAGAGTATCTAGGAATTTTACATTCCTTTCATTGTTTGACTTCTCAATACCAAATTTCTTTAGATCATTTAAAAGTTCTGCAAATCTGTTATAGGTTTCACTAAGATTTTCATTTGGTAATTTTTTTAAATCTCTCATAAGAGGAGACACAGTTTGTACTTTTGTTTCTCTTCATCCTTTCTCCTCCTTCACAAAGATTTTCTAAATGATCCTATATCTCTTTAGCAGAAGCACATGCATCTACTTGAGAGAATATGTCATTTGGAAGTGCCATAATCAAAAGTGATTTGGCCCTTTCATCGGCTTCCACCTTTTCCTTGTCTTCTTTGCTCTAGAAGTTTTCAGTTTTGGAGCCAAGGAGACATGTATTTCATGTATTTGATTAGTTGCTGGGGAACCTGGTATCTCAACCATGGATATATGTGGGCTACACACAATGGAGGCTTTGACATAGACCTAATGTTGAAAGCGTTGTTCCAGGTTTGAAAGTTTGCCATATTTGGATAAAAGAAAAGAGATGGGCAGTTGATCGTTTGAAAATAATTTATTCAATATGTTCTAATACCAATTGTCGGTCCAGATGGAAAAATGCTTTTTTAACTTAATATGGCAATTGATTTCAACATATATGAAAATAGTGTGCGGAAATAGAATTCGAATTTTCAAGAACAACAACTACAAAATTTTCAAGTTTATATCACTTTGAAACAAAATGGTTTACAAGGTGATTGTGAGATTATTGACTAGTACGAACGAATACTTGTATAATTTTGTGGTGAAAGGGTAATGGAGTTTTTGTAGTATGTATTAAGTGCTAGGCTTGACTCACTCCATTTCGGTGGTTTTAACTCTCAATTTATAGAAAGTTCTTAGCATTAATAAACAACTTGTTTATTCATGCACTTGCTCTACATAAAGTGGCTTTTTGGCATACTCATTGAATCCACTAGGGTCAACTTGCTACTTTAGGAAATAACAGAGCCTTATTTTTCAGACAAGTTGGTGTCTCAAAAGTCTTGAGATCCATCTTAACAGAAAATCTGATGAACAGATCATCAGAAATTATGATGACAAGACTTTACTAGAAACTGATGATATTCATCAGACCCATCAGAATGGTGTCTTTTGATTATCTTTATTTGTTCTTAATCTATATCTGATAAATGTAGAGCATGTGTTGTCCTTTTTCTTCTATCCAGGCTCGTCTCTTCGTTCTGTTTGACCTTCATGAAGTTTATCTTCATCAGTTGATCCAGATAGATAATTTTTTTTCAAGTACTTACATTAAAGTTTCCTAACAGGGGTCCGGGGCAGAGCCCCTTGGAGCAAGGTCCAAGGGTGGCAACCCCTGGCAGGGTCCAAGGGGCAGAGCCCCTGGCTGGGGTCGAACTGGAAAATGCCATATTCTCGAGATATCAAAATAATGGCAGTTTTATTTAAAATTGAGATAACTTGCATTAGGCAGTTAATCATCCTCAACACATATTTTCTGAGAATTCCCCAACACATAAGACATCTACCAAAAGACAACCTTGCATTTTATTTCTAAATAAAGTGATCATACAACAAAAAACACTAAACAACCAACTAAACACAAACTAATTCAACAACATATTGCAACATAGTGAACGAGCCTATTTCCAATGATAGTCTCCTCGCCTGATAGATCTGAATCTGACGCTTCCCCTAAATATGGGTTGTGCCAAACACAAGACCAATCTTCTTTTTCTGATTCATAGGTCCATGCATCCTTTAAAACATTCGAGTCGCACTCCTCCTCTGGGTTAGGGTTGAAATCAAGTTCTTCCGTAGCAACATCATCACCTTTCTTAACAATCAGATTTACTTCAATTGCTTTGTGTTTCCATCAACATCTTTTTGTTTGACCACCTCCTGACTAACAACAACACTAGTAGAGGAACATCCTTCACCTATAGGTTCCAATCTCCATCCTTCACCAAAAATCAGGTAGCTTTGAGTCATGCTGTATATGTAGACAAGCTTTGATGTCTTTGTTATCCATTACCGTGTTTTGAAAGTAGGAGAAAGGAGGTAAACGCTTCTTACCTCGGTGATCCATTTCCACACTTGAATGGTATTCCACTACCAAAAGACTAAACATATACGTATTTATAGAACATAATTTGAAAAGTTCTCCCTTCCATTACTTAGACTAGCCATTGGAAAAGGGTAAAATGACTTTAGTAAGTTAGACAAACAATAAATTGTTGACATTTCACCACATGAATACAGAAATACTGAACATTAATAGATCATCACTAAAACACCATTAAGCAAAGTCCGACCACCCTCAACGCTTCCTCCTCCCATCCCCTAAGTTCGTTTGAGTTCAACGCTCTTGGTATAGAGGCTCCAACCTGCTTGACGAACTTCCAAACATTTAAGATAAAGGCCGCCTACTAAACGAGTGTTGTCACCTCCAAACTGATGAAACACACCTTCGATTGAATCCCACATATTGACTGACCCCCGACGTTTCCTGAATGCTACACCGACCCAACACCTTATTAGAGTTTCAACCTCTTCGTTTGTCCAGTCAGACATGGTGTGAAACGGGTGAGATAAATGTGGATGATTGGTGAGGTTTTCATGGGTATTTATAGCTGTAAATTGGAGATGTTTGTAAAAAAAATGGTAAAAGAAACTACTTATCTGACCAAACAAATATTTAGGTTTTCATGTGGACCCGTAGTTATTTAGTGATCACCCACACTATATGGACATATACCCTTATTTTCAATTTACACCAAACAATCCCAAAAAGGTTTTACCACATATAATGGGGGACCATGAAGACTCGTTCTTTTAGCTTGAGGAATTCCGACACTCCCCTTGAAAAGATACCCAGAAAGAGACTCTGTATTATCACCCAACAGAAGAGTCTAAGTATTGGTCAAAAAACTATAATGGCCTTCTATGAAAACAGGGATTGTTCATTCTATTATAGTGGATACCTCGGAAGGAAACAACTCGGCTCAAAATTTTGGGGTGCCCTACTTGGATACGAGAACTAGGGTTACTTGTCGCCACTAGTAAGTAGTTTAAACATAACTTTTGTAAAATATTTTGTTTAATTTGTATGTTATATAACTTTCCACCTTGTAGCATGTCGGTGGTTGGGTTACCAGAATGATGAGGTTCAGATGGATTTTAATAAAAAAATTCTAGAAAACCAGAACACTGTATCCATGGACGATTCTAACACCGCATTCTTGGACCTTTTGGGCGAGAATCCAAACCATCGTGCCTTACCTCTTGCCATTGGATTGAAGGAACATTACCCTCCATTTTGGGACATTGATACGGTAATACTTAAATTTTACTAGTCTTCTTACAACCAAATATTAAATTTTTTTCTCAGATTTATATTCCAATATGTGGTGAGCTACGATACTAGTCCATGGTTTGTGTTGATATGCAAACACTTCATCTTACGTTGTACTTCACTGGATCATGTGGTTCAACCAGTTCTGATGTTTGCAAATTTAATTCAAGTTAGGGTTTATCCAACCCTCATAAAATTTGAATCATTATTCAAATTGTTTTTGGACCAAATTTCATACTAGGAACATTCTGGACGCCCATACGTGGAAAAAACAATGGTCACACATACATACTGAAGTTTGCCAGCATGCGAAGGAAAACCCAGGAGCTAATTTAGGGATTTTAGTTTGTATGTTATTAACCAAGCTAGTTAATAACGAGCAACTCAAGGTTGATGGAGATCTTGAAGAGGCTTGCACAAAGTATAGAAGAGAGTTGGTGGATGAGTTTTATGCAGCCCATATTTCACCGGCAAACGTGTAATAAAACAGCAAATATTTTCCATGATATAAGTATTATATATAAAACAGGCCCTTGCAGCCCTATTGGAAAAAGTGTTGAAAATGACAAAAAAAGGATTTCTGGGCCCCTCCAAAAGAGGGAAAAAATCCTCTAGCGATACCAGACCCTTGGTCTTCCTCCTCATTCACCCGACTTTAAAACATGGAAAAAAGGGTCATGGTAAATGGCGCAACACCGGTTAGATAAATGACCCAAAACAGCCATTCTAGCCCTATTTAAAATAGTGTCAAAAATGACAAAAAAGGATTTTCGGGCCCCTCTAAAAGAGGGAAAAAAACCCTCCAAAGACACCAGGCCCTTGGTCATCCTTGTCATTCACCCGACTTTAAAACATGGAAAAAACGGTCACGGTAAACAACGTAGCACCGGTGAGATAAATGACCCAAAACAGGCCCTTGTAGCCATTTTGAAAAAGTGTCAAAATTGACAAAAAAAAGGATTTTCGACGCAGCATGGAAAAAATAGTCACGGTAAACGGCGCAGCATCGGTGAGATAAATGACCCAAAACAGGCCCTTCTAGCCCTATTTGAAAAAGTGTCAAAATTACAAACGGGCCCCTCTAAAAGAGGGAAAAAAAATCCTCCAACGACACTAGGCCCTTGGTCATCCTCGTAATTCACCTGACTTTAAAACATGGAAAAAAAGGTCATGGTAAACGGCGCAGCACCGATGAGATAAATGACCTAACACAGACCTGAGACGTTTTTGAAAAAAGTGTCAAAATGGCAAAAAAGTTTTTTCTAGTGACACTAAGTACCAAAATACAACAATAGGAACAAAATATTTATTTCGGATAAAAACAGTACGAAAATACACGACAACATCAAACATAGAGCCTGGAGACCACGCCATTTATATAGCTCGTTAGCCATGTAGCGCCGGTAGCTGACACAAGCCTATTCTACGTCACTGTTTATAATGAGCGATTTGCCTCTTACAAGGTTCTCCACTATCATACAAACAAGCACCCCTGTATTAGCAATGTTACCATTGTCCTCAGGCACAACATCTTGAACTAAACCAAAGGAAACTTTTTTGTTTGTGTAGTATTTTGAGTTTTGCCAATAGCTAATCTGCTCAAGAAAATGCTTTTAAGAAAATCGGAAAAATTTCCATAACGTGTTCGATGTTGTTTTTCATTTCCCCATCTTTTCTCAGTCCAATATTGAGTTATTTCCATGTTAAACATATCAATACGGAATAGTAATCAGTCTCTTACTTAATCCATAACGAAAGAAACACATAATCAACCTCCCAAAATGGAGGATATGGCTCCTTCCTTCCAGCCATATCTAACGCATTAAAACAGTCCTTGGCAAAACACACGTCTTCATAAAATTGCGGAGGTAAAATCGACCAAGGTAATTTCTTTGATGGGTTTTTATAAAAATTTAGACTGTTTAAGCCGTATTAGCCCTAACGTCCACGCTTCAACGTGCTGCACAAAAATAAAAATATATAGAATCAGTGATTTGTCTCGATTAAACAGAATAAGAAAATATATGTTTGTAGGATTACAATGTCATTCAGGCAACCATTAGACTCGTAGCCTAAAAGGCTACCCCAGAAGTTTCTATCTAGTTGTTTTTTCCCCTAAGAAATGAGAATAACAAAATGGGGAATCCACGTTGTGGTAAAATTCAAAAGTCCTTTGACCATTTTCCGGACTCATCTGTTGAAAACTGTAAAAATAGTTCTTTCTAGAGAGTTTTCAACCGGTTTACTCGTCGCTTATGCGAGGACGACCCGAGGTTATGTTGGTTAATGTTTCGGGTTAGCATGTCAAAAGAGGAGGTGCTAGAGCGACTGGTTGGACGCCTTAATTTGTGTAGAATCGAACTTGACGTTTTCTGGACGCATACGAATTGTGTTGTTCATCAACAACTTGCTTGTCACCTCGGTGTGCCATGGTTGGATGTGAGTGTAGTTTTTGTGGGGTTGTGATATGTGATAGTGGGGGCATTTGTAGAAGGAGGAAATTGAATTAATAACCAATATAATATTTCCTTTTAATACTTTTATGGTATTTACTACAACTATTTTTACTATTATAATAATTTATTGATTAATTACTAGTAAGGGAAATATTCATTATAGAAATAACATGATATATTAACGTACACAAATATTATATTTTTTGCTACTGAACTACTAGGTAGGTGGTGGAAAGAGGTTCAAGTCTTCGTCTAGTCTAAGGGTTTGGTGAGGATTTGCATACCGGCCATGGTGATCTTCATGACTTTGATTTTGTGCAAAGTATTGAAAGTCCATTTGGCTGTCAGGCAATAACAAAACGACATGATCTTTGACGCGGGGTAGTAAAGATCGTCTGATTACTATGGGGTCCATAGGCTCACTATTTTGACCACTTTGGAATTGGATATTCTCATTATTGCCATCCCAAACATGTTGGGTTAACTCCTAAAGGTTATTTACGTCATACAGTTCTTCGTTGCATGTTGTAGGCAAAGACTGCCAATTGCCATTATCATGGGTTGCGGCTGGATTGACGTCGTCAAACGTATTGGTAACGTTTTGTAAACCACCAAAGTTTTCACCGTAATTTTGATTCTGCTTAACACCGGATCTCCCCCTGGTTCATAATTCCTACCCCGATCAGATGGCCAAGTCTCTTGAACTTTGTACCACCACGTCCACGACGCCATGGCCTGCCTAACCTCTGAGTGCGAGGATATGAAAAAAGGTCCACCGGGTCTTGTGTTGGATGAGTTGGATATTGTGTATATTCTGGAACATTTGACATATCTAGTGTCCGATGTCCTTTGAAAAAATTAATAGTTAATTTTTTTGTGAAGTAACTTGAACAATAGTAAACATGACCTTGTAAAAATTAAAAGTTAGATATACCATCATTTGGACTCTTGCTCCTTCGTCTAGGTATTCACTCATGGGGACAAGTGATTACCGTGGGTTGGTCAAATATAAAACCGTATGACGCATGTACCACACCATATAATCATTGGTGACATAATAAGATGTGATTAATTCTCTGTCTACCATGTTTTGATAACGTAGCTCCCAATCACGAACATACTGACCATCACGAGCTATCCAATTCCACCCGGTTTTACTGATTCGGGTTAACTTAGAAGCCTGGCATGCTCAGTAACATTTATAGTAATTGATGGGGTATATACTGAACCATGCCAAACTGTCTCATAACACCTACAATAGTGGTGCTCAACAACCTCGAAGTATATCAAAGGGCAAGCACTCCTCCAGCTTACCCTCCTACTACTACATATCTTCGAGAGTCTATCCATAACATCATCGTAAGGTCTCCAATTAAACTGAATAAAAAATTTTGAGCTTTAGCAAGGTGGTCAAAATAACTTTTATCTGTCTACAACTAGCATACCATTGCCTCGTTCAATAATTGTAGTTGTGATCTATATGATCTAAGGCAATGTGTCGGAGCGTCTACACAACTTAGGCTCCCCTTCCACCTATAAAAGTAAATCATAACTTAACATAATATACTCACTTAACAAATAATTTGAAATTTGTTACCAGGTAGTCTTCTCTGATGCAAAACAACAAAACCTCTCCACGCCCACGCTTTTAAAATGGAAACTGGGCCAGTAACGCTTACAGCATCAGGTGCTGCAGCATTACATAGGTTTCTATAGAGACTACATAATGCAGCATTGCCCCAATGACCCCGGAACATGCACCAAATCTTGTAGGAAGTGCAAAAAAATTAGAGAAATTCAGTTGTTTGCATTATTAGGTAATACTGTACACCCTATCAAATAAAATATTATTAAACATGCACCAATAATACACAATTCATCCATTGCGTCATTGTTTGAAAACCCTGACTTTATTTCATCTAAAATACAGACCGAGTAACTCTTTTGCCACTGCTTGATTTTCTGTTGGGATAAACCTCAATAGATTTTTCACACATCAAAGCTACAAGAGAAAATGATATGGCAGAGTTCGCCCCACATACAAGCACCCCTCTATTGGTAGGCCCCACAACACGTTAACATCTTGTAACATCATAGTCGTTTCACCAAAAGGGAGGTGAAACATATGGATTTCTATCCTCCAGCGCTCAACCAACGGTTTATTAACACGTGGTCTATATACCGGTGCCCACTATCCATAATCCCACTGGATCCTACTACACGTATTAATGCTTCCACACGTGGTCCGATAGGATGTTGTTTGAGATGCTTCCAAAATTAACGTTTCAGATCGTTTAATATTTAAAGGTAGACTGTAATTTTCAGGATGCTTAAAAACCTCCAATGAACGGTGCTCCTTGTGAAGAAACAACAACGCATCACTGAGAGGACCGGGATGCAATTCATAACTAATTTTAGAGAGTAGGAGGTTTTTAGAAAAGTGTTGTGCAGTTTATTTGTTCTTGGTTAATTTTCCTGTATTTACAACTTGAAGTATGTATGTGTATATATCATGTTCAAACGAATCTGCATTATATGTAACTTTGATATGATGTGTATAATAGTGATTCTTACACCTCCTATTGATTCTAGTATGTATAATAGTGTTTAATTCTTACACTTCCGTAGATTTTTAGAGCTTTGTAGGTATCACACCTCAAAACAGTGTTCACTCTGCACACACTCAACAATTTAAATACATGTATCTATTCTATTAAATTAAGTTGCATGTATGTAAGAATCACTATTATAGACTACTCAAATCAATGTTAAATATAAAGCTTCATTGTGATGTAAGAATCACTATTCTGAACACACTCAACATTTCATTTATATATTTTAATAAAGTTACGTGTAGATTTTGTGAGCTTTGATATATCATGTTGTGACATTTGTGCCTTTTCAATCATTGTACAATTACAAACAATTTTGTATTTAATGAAACCCTGTGTTTTATTTTCGAAATTTGTATAATTATCTATGACATTTGCACAATTTCAAGTTCTTGCATGATTTCGAACCCTCAAAATTTTTTGTGGAAGTAATTTATTAACTGACACTCAAACGCAATTAGTTTAACACGATGTACACTCCGAAACAAGGACATAAGTTACACATACCTAAATACCCTTTACATAATTAGATATAAGTTTTGAACTGTTAGATATGACAAAAACACACTTATACATGTCCAAGGACTATTTTCGTCAAACTGTGAAAGTCTGTTGGTCCGTAGTCAAGATACGAACCATGTGTGTCAATCCAAATACTTTTTATTCAGTAAAATCTTGTATTTTATAGATGAGAATTCAAAAATTTCAAATCGTTGCACAATTCAATCATTTTCGTGTTCGTTAAAACGTTTTACGCATTTGTGAAACGTGTAACCGTACAACCAAACGAACCGACATCCATGATATTTTCGGGAATAATCCAATTACACATGTCTTAACACCTTTATATAACCTAAATATTAGGTTAAAGGGTTTTAAAATGGCAAACAAGTGAAAATACAAGTTCAAGGGCCAAAAATGTCAAAAAATAATAAAGATTTTTCCTTCTTCACCAAGTTTGCCACCTATCTCCAATTTTTGACACCTAGCACTCATTTTTCCACACTTAATTTGGTGTTGATACATTTTAGGACACTAATTCACACTTGAGGACATTTGGCATCACCTCATTGATCCTAAAATACTATAAATACCCCATGATTCTTCCATTTTTTCACACCACTTCAAAACACTTCAAGCAAAGTGTGAAGTTCTTCTTTCTATCCTTCTTGGAGCTTGTTTATAGCCTTTGGAAGCCTCCTATCTTGAGTTCTGAAAGTGTTTTTCAACATGAGTAAGTACTTTTCCTAGTTCTTTCATTATTTAGCTATTGTGAGCTAAAAGTCGAACAGTTTGGCTTCCTGATTGACTTTTGGTTAGGACCATATTTGGTCAATCAAAGTTCAATTGAACTTTGCAACATAATCGTAATCATGAAGGTTATAATCCCTAACGATTTCACCTTTTGATTACCACGTTTACTAGTCGAAGTGACGAGTCAAAGTTTCGGTCAAAAATGCGCATGATGTGCATTTACGACGAAACTATTTTCGGGTATCAAAACACCAAGTTTTGATACCAAATCAACTTTATAAACTTAGTTAGACATATTTTGAGATGTCTAACTCGTCACTTCTAGTTTAGTGCTTATTTAGGGTCGTAAGTCGAGCGGTCTTGACCACCGCTTTGACTTTTGAATCCGACCCTTTGGTCGATCTTAGGATCCGACCAAACACATATTTGCGACCATAGTTGTATAGGGAATAACCTACTGAGGTTATACCTTATGGTCACGTCGTTTGGTTAGTGTTATGATAAGTTACTTCTATGTTCTTAAAAAATGACGACCAAAATGCCCTTTTGCAATAAATCCATTTTAAACACATGTAACCAAATTTTTGACGTATAAACTGATGTTATAATCATTTTCAAACATGTTTGGGCATTTAAAACTTATCATAGAATATGTTTAACCATCTGATCACAGTTTACGCTAATGACCCGTTAAAGCAGCATCGACTAACTTAACGAGTCATAATGGGTCAAAAGCTCATAGGATCCTTTCCAGATCAGGATGTTAAGTTTGTTAAACCATATCACATGAGTTCCAACACTCATTTGGTTTATAAGACTTCATTCTATCCGATCTCCCGTTTGTAGTGCTGATACGCTAACATATTTATCTGACACATTAGGACACGTTTGAGCTTTGTTTATTCCGTTGATCAAGAATACTTTTGCAATCCCAAGTGAGTACATAGTTCCTCTCTTTTACATTTTCTAAATGTTTTGGGAGATTCATATGTGCGTATAATTATTTTGAAGATCTGAAAACAATATACATGGTTTCTATATACAAAATGATTTTCAAAGTGAGTACATAGTTCCCTCTTTTATGTTTTGCAAATGTTTTGGGGTGACTCATATGTGCTAAATCATTTTCAAGTTTTCAAAAAACAATGTCTATGGTTTATATATAAAGCAATATGATTTCAATAATGTGAACAACTTGTTGATGCGTTATCCATAACACGAATGACATTCATTAGCTTTAGCCAGCCTGACCTGTACTATGTTATGGTACCATAGGACTGACAATCCTATTATCAGACTATTTACTAGATTTGGTGGAAGTTTGGGTAATGACAGAAACTATTTCTGATTAACAAATCCATTTGTTGATTTGTTAGTCTAGTTAAAGAGACCCTTTGTTGGTCTATTTAAGATACCCTTTAGTGGTATAGTCAACACAGGTTTGAATGTGTTCATTAAAGAATGATCAAAAGTTTTCACAATTAAAAACACAGACGATTTGTTTATGACTGGACAATTGGTTTGACACGGAAAAAGGTTTTGAACAATGTCACGTAATGATTTTCACTTAAAGATATAAACCATACGAAGTTTTCTTTTGAATCATCTATTACAAGTTTTTACAAAAGAAACGTTTTGGTCAATATTCATGGCTACAAGGTTTTCACAACTTTAACCAACTTGTTTTAGTTTGTTAATTGTATTGCAATATCAAACACTTTTGATACGAGGTTTTCACTTAACGACTCTTGTATTCGGACAAGGTGTTGCAATATGTATACAAAGCCACGCATTTGACACACTCACAAAACCTATGTACTCGCCGACATTTCTATGCTGACTCTCTTTTCACATATGTTTCAGGAGTTAATGCTTCATAATATGATGCATGCTTCACGTAGGAATGGACGCGGGTCTTAGTGACTTAAAACATGAAAGACAATTTATTTATGTATTGTTTCTGTTTATCCCAAGACAATGTAAACATTTGACTTAATAAAACAAAATTTTAAATTCATTGAGTTGTGAAACATTAGTTCTTGGACATGACTCCCCGACGTTTCCGCCGCGGTTCGTTGTAGCAGAAGGTTCACATGCGAACTTTATTTAGACATATATATATACATATATATATATATATATGTATATGTATATATATATACATACATATACATATACATATATATATATACACATACATATATATATATATATCTCAAACATTGAATTTATTAAGACATATATACATGAAACAACAAAGTTTAGGGACATATATATATATATATATATATATATATATATATATATATATATATCAAACAGCAAAGTATATTAACATATGTAAATCAAACAGAGATCTTTATTAACATGTGTAAATGAAACACCGTGTCACACCTTGATTTTCGTTGTTGAAGAAGCATCTGCGAGGTGTGGCTAGAGCGGGAATCGTTGCATTTAACCAAGTAAACGACAACTGCAATTCATAATAAGATGTTCATCCATACTTTTTATTTACACCAAATTTACAATCAACTACTTGTTTCAAAAACATCGTGCAACTTTAACAACATTGTTCAAACTTTAAAACACAAGTTTATACAAGATGACAACTAAAAACTGGATGATATCAAACTGCTTGACTTCAAAATACACGAACATATTTTTCCAAAGTTTTCCACTAGTTACATGTAATACATTTTGAAAACGTCAACAAAAGCTGGTGAATTCATGTATTTAGTTTGCATCAAATAATTCTTGAAAATCTTTGAACTACTGAACCTGGTATGTAACTAAATGAAACTTGTAAGATCATTAGTGTTTTGCAAGGACACTAATCTGTATGCCAAATAGGAGGCAACCAAACCTTGACGATAAGTTCTGTGAGACACTCGACATAAAAGCACTCTGTAACGATCTTTTTTATTACCGTTCAGAGCGAGGCCCGTCAAAACCCAATAGATCTATCACTTTTGTTCCTCGGTAATTGTTTATACATTAATGGCCCCTTCGTTTGATTCTATCCGCTTGTGATCTAAATGTTTCATTCTTTAAATCAGTCATATCAATTGAAGCATGTATTCTCCCCGAATGTTTAAAAACCTTAAAACGATTAAATAAAAGGGGAAACATGAACTCACTGATTTGCGTTCCGTGCAAATCTCTATGTGTTGTTTAAATCTTCGTTCGTTTTCTCAACCTACAAGTGTTCTAATCCCACTAGACACTTAGGTGTATGATTGTTTCCGTACAAGTATTCATCTTGAATTCGTAATTATACTTATATTAGTTTGTTTTCTTTGTTTGTATATATATATTTATATATATATATATATATACACACTTCATATATATATTCCATATCTTTTGTGTTTGAATGGGCCTAGCACAAGGGTTAAGTGTAAGAATTCAATTTCCTATGTTTTTGTATTTGTGGGCCTAGCCCAACTTGCCTTATATATGTGGACCTAGCCCAACTTGTTTTAGATATGTGGGCCTAGCCCAAATGAATTTTTTAAAATGGGTCAAGCCCAAATGAGTTTGTAAAAGTGGACCTAGCCCAAGTCAATCATGTAAGAGTGGGCCTAGCCCACTTCAGTTTATAAGAGTGGGTTGTAGCCCAATTCAGTTTATAAGAGTTGGCTGTAGCCCAATTCAGTTTATAAAAGTGGGCTGTAGCCCAATTCAGTTTATAAAAGTGGGTTAGCCCATATGGTTTATTTAATTGGTCTTGATCCATGTTTTAAATACATACTAGTAATAATTTATAAAAAATAGTTTATAAAACTACTAATATTTTATATAAGTTATTTTTATAAATTATAGTATTTATACTTCTTGTATAGTGTGTGACGGTTTGTTTGTTTTGACCATTTCGTTTGTGACGTACGCTTCGTTTGCGTTATTCGTTTCGTCTGTGTCGTTAGTTTCATCCGTGTCGTTTGTTTGATTTGTCCAAATTGTCCGTTTTTTGTCTGAATTGTCTTATTCTCTGATTTTTTTAGTTTATGTCCATGTTTGGATAAAAATATTTATACTTGTCATGTTTCAAGTATATATATATATATGTTCTTCTACTTTTTGGTGAAATTTGTATTTTTTTTATTTATTCCTGCATGATCTAAATATATAATGTTTATACACAAAATACATACACATACTTGATCATATCTATATACATATTTTATCTAAAAATATATATTTATTCATTATTAGTTTAAGAAAACTCTTGAAATTTTACCTTAACTTTTTCATCCAAATTTTTGTTTAATCATGATTAAATCCTTAGTCATTCAAAATCTTTAGTTTAACCATACTTTAATCATAATAAATTTTACAAAACTTTTGCCATAGTTCCCCTTAAACTATAGACTTTCCCATGTTTAAATAAACATGTTTTAAACCATTTTCAAGTCAAATAATAATCAAGTATCAATGACTAATCTTCTAGATCATAAATCTCTAACAAGAAATGTTATAAACTTGTAGTAACTTTAAACCTTCCAATAATGGAAACTTTATTAACACTTTGTAACAAAACTCTTAGATTATTTATTTTATATAAAAACCCATACTTTATGTAATACATGAAATCTTTTTAAGTGTGCAGATATGTTCATAACACTTCCAAAAATGAGTACATGTTCATGACCTTTCCAAATATGGAAACCTTATTACTATTTTTCAGCAAAATTTCTAGATCATGAGTTTTAAATAACCATATTAGTATCTTGATTCTTGTTAATGTTTTATATGATTTTTAAGTAAGATTCAAGATAATCTTGTACATTTTTATATTAAATCATAATATAAGAATGTAGTAATAAAGTATGAAGCTTACTACTAGCTTGATGAGCAAGATGAACGTGCTGATAATATGAAGAAAAAGATAATGATCCAAGAGCTTCAAGTCTTGAGAAAATGCTCCAAGTGGGTCTTCAAGTCTTGGAAAAGCTTTGAATCATTCATGCACCTCCATATTTTCTAGTAATTTCAAAGTTTGAATTTTTGAAAAAATGAAGATGTTGGATGATGGTTTGGCTGATTTTTGGGAGGGAGAAGAAAGGAGGTGAAGAGTTTTGGGTGATGTTGAAAATGAGGAAGGGTGGAGTGTAAGTGTGTTGGTTTTGATTATGTTTCTTACCAACTTACACTAATCATCTTCACAAGTTACCAACACATCAAAGGAGGTGAGTGGGTGGGGGACCCAACTCAAAATCGTGGATGGGGGCGAGTGGTTTGGGTTTTAAATTTGTTTTTTATAAAAACTTGATATATTTTTTAAACTTTATAATCTTGGATTTAAATATATATATATATTAGTTTTTATAAAGTCTAATGGCTCAACACTCTAAAGTGATGTTAGAATATGTCAAACTAACTCACCAGAGTAATTGTTACGTTGTTTAGTTGATAAATTCGGTTCAGGCTCGTACCGGGTTAAATACTGATATTTTGTGTTAGTTATGTAATTTTATCTACACAACTGACTTTGTACAAATTTTATTTGTCCAATTTATTAATCTAACTCTCCATACTAATAAATTTATTATTCCGGACTCAGTTCCTATACTGGCTTTGTTGTCGGGTATTTACTGAATTATCTGTCTAGCTTTAAAACCTAAATTTTAAATAAGGGTTTTTGTTTTGTTTTAATACCATATTTATTATTTATGATAAATATATTTATTTTTTAATTTTGGACAGTTGCTGTTTCGTTCTGCGGAGTGTTGTACACTCTGCAACATTGTTGTGTTTTTCTACGGACCGGACAATTTGATATTTTAATAGAATTTTTCTGAAAGTATTGTTCGTACATTATTTCAACGAATGTTTCTATATAATATTTATCACAAACATACTTTATTTCTCGTTTTTGCGTGTCAGACTGTACCGCGACTAGTCCTGACATGTACATTGTGTTCGCCTTTCTGCCGCCAATCTAGGATATAATTTTATATCTTTCTAATTGTGGCGGGTTGTCATCATACTAAGCTATGATTTTGTAATTTCCTAGACATTTAAGACTCAATTAAATAAAATCAAGTCGAGGATTACTAATGTAATAGTTGTTTAAGCAGTACGAATTTACTGGTATTTTGCCGCATGTCACATTATCCACCTGTTCAAGAAAATTTCGTCCCGAAATTTAATTTACAGTATCTGTTGCAGGGATTTTGTCAAATAGGTGAGGGTACTTTCTTTTCATTTCATCTTATCGTTCCCAAGTGAAATCGGGTCCCCGCTTCGAGTTCCAATGGACTTTGATTAGTTTGATATGACTCCTCCTCGTTTTCTGAGTTTTTGAATCCAAAACCTTGACAGGTTCTTTGATGAAATGGAATTTATCGTCTATAATAATTTCATCCGGGGAATAATGAATGATTCGTCCGAAAGACACTTTTTAAGGTTTGACACGTGAAAGGTGTCATGGACTTTGTTAAGAGTTTCTAGTAATCTTAACTTGTAAGCTGTAACATTTGTATAAATCGGGTCTCCAAAACCCGCTCCGTTTTGTAATCAAATACCAAGTTATGAAATTACATTAAGTATTTATGAGTATTTTGAGTTTAAACGTTACATAATTAATATATAAACTAAGCTATAAAAATTATACTTGATAAAAAGTTAAAATAAAGTAAATAAAAAAATTTGTAGCTGACCGGACTCGAACCCGGGTCAACTGCCTCCAACAACCTATCAACCAATCCTTTAACCACTCCGCCACCAACTGTTTTCTGTTAACATTATGAAAACAATTGAGTTTTATGCGCAAACACAAATTTACGGTTAATGATATCTGAATATCGGAAATCGGTAAACCGAATCGCCAAATCAGTTTTGGTTCGTTTAGCTGTCTTATAACCGATGAATATCGGTTTCTAATTAAGTTCAAATTGAATGAACTTCAGGTTTCGGGTTTTGAAACCGAAAGGCATTCAAACTTCAAATAATTCAGGTTCCAATCATTATTACGATTCAGAACCGTCCCAAATACATTCCAATTCCTTTTCGTCGCGTTTTCAAGTCTTTTGAACACAAGAAAATCTGTCGCCGGAATTCTCTGCAAATCTCGCCGGAAAACCGGGTTCAACACAAACCAGTAAGAATTTTCCCCTCTTGCTGTTTCAATCTATTGTTAGGACTCTACTAACATTAACCCGTCACTCAAAATCAGTCACAGAAGACTTTGTTGGATTTTCTGGGTTCGCCGGAGAAAATCTGGAATTTGCCGGAAATACGCTAGTTAACGGTAAACACATTCAACCGTGCTAATAATCCATGTACTCTGGTTCAATTTCAAATCTAATTCTTTAATTCTACTGTTAGACCCTCCCAGCCGAAGGCCCAAAATCAGAGTTGCCTGTTCTCGCCGGATTTCCTGAAGAAGACGACCTGTCCGGTACTTCCTTTCCTCAAACTGTTCGGTTTGTGCATTTAAACTAGTAGTCATGTTATTTAAGTAGTTAGACCATGAACCAGTTGTCTGAGTAAAAACCGGCAATCGTAGTGAAGAAGACGAATCTAAAAACGGGATAAGAGTAAATAAAATCCGGATAAGTAACGGGTTAGACACACAGTCCAGCGGTGGACTGTGTGCAAAGTTTATATACAAGTCCCGAGTTCGATCCTTACTACACACACACTCTGCGTAATAATATTCCTTTTTATTTATGAACTAACCAGGTTAGAGTGGGTAGTTGTTAAGTATAATATAAATCAAGAATATAACCGGGTTAGACACACAGTCCAGCGGTGGACTGTGTGCAAAATAAACTACACGTCGCGCGATCGAGTCCCGTCACAAGCACCGGTTCAATGAGATTAAAACGTTTTGCAAAATAAAGGAATTTTCGGGAAATTCGAATAAGTGTATAAATATAATTAAAACCGGATTTCTAACGGGTTAGTCACGTAGCTCAGTTGGTAGAGCTACGTGCGCGTGAACGGAAGGTCACCGGTTCGAATCCCGCTAGGCGCAAGTATTACCGCTGACCGAACCGGTCAACGGTCAACGGTCAACGGTCAACGGCCAAACAGTAAAAAAAATATTATTTTTTTTTAATATTTATTTGTTTAATTTAAATTAAAAATCAATTAAAAATACTTAAAAATAACATTTTTAAGGATAGAAAATAGCCATAAACTCACAAAAATATATCTAAAAATCCCATTAAAATCTTTAATAAAATCCATCCATTTAATATTTTTTCCCATTATTATTTAGGTTAGTAATTTCTCGTTGACTCGCTTCGTCTAAATCGTGCGCATCTCACCATCTCAAATCCAACGCAACCAATGTGAGTGAACCCTTCAAATTCCCCGTTTTAATCACGTTTTTGGGGTGTATCATGTGTCTTGTTCATTTACATATTATAACTAAGTTATTGTGCATATATCATATCATGACATGTGTGTTAGTTGCTGCTGATAAGTAGTTATTATTGTTTGCAAATCATTATTTCAGTACATGCAATTGCCGAGGCCGTAGCTCCCCACCCATCGAGGTTGAGCTTGATCCCCATTTTATTATGCGGTTGATCAGGGCGTGCCCGCACGATCGGCTCCGTTTGATTGAGCCTTGATCGGTCATTTTATTTTCATTTCAATACATGCAATACGCTCGGCTCCGTTTGATTGAGCCTTGAGTGCACAGTTCAATTTATATTTCCAGTTCATGCAATACGTTCGGCTCCGTTTGATTGAGCCTTGAGCGCACAGTTCAATTTACATTTCCAGTTCATGCAATACGATCGGCTCCGTTTGATTGAGCCTTGATCGTACAGTTCATTTATGTTAATTATTATGTGATGTTGGTATGTTCATATATGCTATCGATTGTTATCGTATGTTATAATTGTACTGATGTTTGCCAATGTTTAATTTCATACATGTGCTCTTTTATGATTATGCACAATATATTATTGATAAACTAACCAGAAAATTATTATCAAATGTTTATCTATAAGGTTCACTCGCCAACTTATGTTGACCCAAAAACCTCCTATTTTTACACATGATACAGGTGAACCAGCAGCAGCTAGGAACCCATAGGACCTGGATTAGAAGAAATAAAACGATTTAGTATTTGGATTATCATGTTTGGTTATTTTCCTTTGTAATGAATGAACATGTTTGGATGTTTGAGAAATGTAACTTTGACTTCATTTAATTATGAAACATAATAGTAAATGTCATGTGCTTTGGTGATAACCCAATTATGCCCCGACTCATATTTCCGCTGCGGGTCGGGGTGTTACAGATTGGTATCAGAGCCATGACTATAGGGATATAGGATAGGTTATTAGACCCTTAGAGCCTATACTATAGTCGATTAGAAACTTATAAGAATTTTTTTTTTGTGTTATATGCCAAATTTCATGATGTTTATATGTTTATGTTAAATGTTACGTTTGATATTGTTCAAGCATGTTCATAAGTATGTATTATCAAATAATGCCTATCATGAAATCGTATGATCATAACATATCACATCCATGCAAGCACACACCACATCATGATTAATTTTACAATGATTTTCGTGTTTTCAAATCTCATCAAAGTGAGTTCTCATGATGGGCATGTAGTAACTGGAAGGGTACTAGTACCGGTAGTCGGAACGTCCTGTCTAGGCTGGCATTCGTATAAATCCAAAATAAAGGACCAGTTTGCCTACCTGGGGACTAACGATGAGAGTGCGAAATACTTATTAGGCCAAAGCATGCTATACCAAACGTCGTGAGAGCTAATCCCACTTTGAGTTGTCATTGTGTCTACACCTGGACACGTTCCGACCAAAACATCTCATGAACATATTTTGTGGTTAGCATTCGGAGGATGCGAGTGTTAAATTGCCAATACTAATGTGAATCCTACCAAGCCAATAGCCATGGGGGCCCACATGACTATATAGGTGAAGGTAAGGGGGACATTTGAGGCCCAACATGAGCGAACCCAAGACATCCTTCGGATGTAGTTGCATTATTGATATTTATGTTATTTTCATTTTCTTAAAGACACATGACACCTTAAAAGATACCATAAACTCACAATCTTTTTATTTTATGATCCTGTAGATGTCGTCTAGACCGCATCGAAGAAGTAGGAAATCGGAAAAGTCTCAGGAACGTTTGGCCACTCATATCGCCAATCAAATGGCCACGATATTACCTGACATCGTAGTACAAGTACAACAAGCACTTGCTGCAAATCCTACTAACCCTCCTCAACAACAGGACCAGATCATCAACAACCCTCCTACCATCAAATGCTCCTTCAAACATTTTAAGTCCTGCGATCCCCCAAAATTCGAAGGGACTGAGGGAGTCACTGCTCTCCTACATTGGTTCGAGGAGATGGAAAACGTTTTCTTAAACTACGATTGTCCTGAGGATCGCAAAGTTCGTTATGCCACCGGGAGACTACTTGGTGTAGCTCTCACTTGGTGGAATACCGAGAAAGGAAAGAGGGGAACGGAAGATGCGATGGCCTTAACTTGGGAGGAGTTAAGGGAAATCATGACTAGGCGATTCTGTCCTAGGAGTGAAATTAAGAAATTGGAAGATGAATTTCATGCCTTGAAGCAAAAAGAAGGTGATCACTCTACTTACAACAAAAGGTTTTTGGAGTTGAACCAAATGGTTCCAAACTTATTCACTCCAATCTACCGTCTGATAGAACATTACATTCGAGGACTTCCCTCAAAAATCCAAGATTCGGTCCTCAGTGTTTCACCAGTAACACTAGAAGCTGCCATGGAGTTGGCGACAGAACTGACCGAAAACCGAATTCGCAATGGGAAGTTCAAGGAGGAAAAGAAGAAAACCCCTGCTGAGGGACAAACCTCAAACCACCACACTCCTTCCTCTAAATTTGCTAACAAGAGGAAGCGTAACACCAGGAACTTTGCAGTCACCCAAACCAACACCCCTGTTCCTGCTGCACCCATCACTCAAGCCACCCCTTCACCCGCGCCATACAAAAGACCATACACAGGACCACTACCAAAATGTAACCGTTGTCAGTATCACCACTCCCCTGCCTATCCTTGCCAATACTGTACCGGCTGCGGTCGCGTTGGACACACTGTTCAAAACTGCCGCACGCTTCAACGAACAAACCACCACCAACCTATAACACAAACCCACCAACAATTAATGGGTCAGGCCCAACAACAACAACCATTTCCACCCACTCAACATTTAGCCCAAACATACTATCAACCCAACTACCCTATGGGCCAACCTATGCGGGCTTGTTTCAATTGCGGTGATCCAAGTCATTTCAGGAACACATGTCCAAGGCTGGTCAATATTATTCATGCTCAGGCCCAAGCCAACCCTGTGAACCAAGCAAACCAAGCTCCTCCACCTGCTAGAGGAAGGGCTTTCAATATTAACGCAAACCAGGCCAGAGCTGACGGCAATGTGGTCAATGGTACGTTTCTTATAAATGGTAGATATGCCTCTATGTTATTTGATACTGGTGCGGATAGAAGTTTCGTGTCATTAGAGTTTGAACCTATCTTAAGTAAAAATCGAGATAAGCTCGCGGAATTCATAACAGTGGAAGTTGCAGATGGAAAACCAGTTTCGTTAGACTCTATTTTACGCAACTGTACGCTCACCCTAAACGACCACGATTTCTCAGTCGATCTTATTCCTATGAAGCTGGGAAGTTTCGACATCATAATCGGAATGGATTGGCTCAGTCAGCATAATGCGGAAGTTGTATGTCGTGAGAAATTTATTCGTATTCCTCTTTCAAACGGTCAGACTCTTCGAATTATTGGAGAAACCTCGGCGAAAGGGCTCAACTTAATGTCTTGTCTTCAAGCTCAAAAATACCTTCGTAATAATTATGTCGCGTTTTTAGCCCATATCATCAAGAAGGGGACCTCAGAAAAGAAACTTGAAGATATCCCGGTCGTAAAAGATTTTCCATAAGTTTTTCCTAACGATATTTCAGGACTTCCTCCAATCAGAGATGTCGAATTTCGTATCGATCTTATACCTGGTGCTACACCAGTGGCAAAATCTCCATATAGGTTAGCCCCCTCTGAAATGCAAGAGCTAGCCAGTCAATTGCAAGAGTTGACTGACAAGGGATTTATACGCCCCAGCTCATCGCCTTGGGGTGCACCTGTACTCTTTGTAAAGAAGAAGGATGGATCTTTTCGCATGTGCATCGACTACAGAGAGCTCAACAAGTTAACTATCAAAAATCGTTATCCTTTACCTCGCATAGATGATCTTCTTGACCAACTACAAGGTGCCAGTTGTTTTTCAAAAATCGACCTTCGATCCGGCTATCATCAGCTTAGAGTGCATGAAGAAGACGTCCCTAAAACTGCTTTTCGAACTCGATATGGTCACTACGAATTCATGGTTATGCCATTTGGATTAACCAACGCACCAGCTGTTTTCATGGACCTAATGAATAGAGTCTGCAAACCTTACCTTGATCGATTTGTTATTGTTTTCATCGACGATATTCTTATCTATTCAAAATCTAAAGCTGATCATGAGCGTCATCTGCGACTTGTTCTTGCACTTCTAGAAAAGGAAAAACTTTATACCAAGTTCTCTAAATGTGAATTCTGGTTAAAAGAGGTGCAATTTCTCGGGCATGTAGTCAATGACAAAGGAATACATGTGGACCCATCAAAGATCAAAGCAGTTCAAGAATGGCAAGCTCCACGTACGCCAACTGAAGTAAGGTCTTTCCTTGGACCTGCTGGCTATTATCGTCGGTTCATTTCAAACTTCTCTCGCATTGCGGTGCCACTCACGGCTTTAACCCATAAAGGGAAACCATTTGTATGGGGGCCCAAGCAAGAAGAAGCTTTTCAAACTCTCAAGCAAAAACTTTGTGATGCACCAATCCTCACTCTTCCTGAAGGTTGTGATGATTTTGTAGTCTATTGCGACGCGTCAGGGCAAGGATTAGGTTGCGTTCTCATGCAAAGAGGAAAAGTCATAGCTTATGCCTCAAGGCAACTCAAGACGCACGAAAAGAACTACACCACTCATGACCTTGAACTTGGAGCCGTTGTATTCGCTCTTAAGATATGGAGACATTATCTTTATGGTACGAAGTGTGAAATATACACTGACCACAAGAGTCTTCAACATATCTTCAATCAGAAAGAGTTAAATATGAGGCAACGAAGATGGGTCGAACTCCTAAATGATTACGACTGTGAAATCAGATATCACCCTGGTAAAGCAAATGTGGTGGCTGATGCACTTAGTCGAAAGGGTTATGCGAACTCCATTCATCTTCTATGTTCGCAAATTATAACCAATATTAAGGACCAAATTCGAGAAGCTCAACACGTTTCAATAACAGAGGAAGATGTACAAAAAGAGATGTCCTGTGGAGCCGAGCTAAAGCTTGAAACTAAATCTGATGGTATTTTGTATTACCTAGATCGTATATGGATTCCTAACCACATCAATCTTCGTGAAACACTCATGCATGAAGCCCATAAGTCGCGATATTCTATACATCCAGGGGCCGATAAGATGTATCAAGACCTAAGGTACACCTATTGGTGGCCTGGAATGAAGAAAGATATTGCCGTTTTTGTTTCCAAGTGTCTCACTTGTTCTAAAGTAAAGGCTGAACACCAAAGACCCTCAGGACTTCTAGTCCAACCCGAAATACCTGTTTGGAAGTGGGAAAATATAACCATGGATTTCATTACCGGGTTACCTCGCACTTCTAGTGGGTATGACGCTATATGGGTGATTATAGACCGACTTACAAAATCAGCTCACTTTATTCCTATTCGAGAAGATTTCAAGAACGAAAAGCTTGCTCGTATTTATATCAATGAAATCGTCAGCCGACATGGAGTTCCATTGAGTATTATTTCTGATCGTGATGGCCGTTTTACCTCACGAACATGGCAAGCAGTACAATCCGCTATGGGCACTCGACTAGATCTCAGTACCGCCTATCATCCTCAAACTGATGGACAGTCTGAGCGCACCATTCAAACCCTTGAGGACATGCTTAGAGCATGTGTCATAGACTTCAAGGGAAATTGGGACGCCCACCTACCGTTAGTCGAATTTTCGTACAACAACAGTTATCATTCTAGCATCGGCATGGCACCTTTTGAAGCTTTATATGGTCAAAAGTGTCGATCTCCTGTTTGTTGGCACGAAATTGGGGAAGCACAAATTACTGGTCCAGAATTGATCCAAGAAACCACAGACAAGATTCATCAAATCCGAAACAATCTTCTAGCGGCTCAAAGTCGTCAAAAGAGTTACGCAGATAAACGACGGAAGCCCTTGGAGTTTAGCGTTGGTGATCATGTGCTTTTAAAAGTATCACCGTGGAAGGGAGTAGTTCATTTTGGTCAAAAGGGAAAGCTAGCACCACGTTACGTAGGACCTTTCAAAATACTCGAAAGAGTAGGTCCTGTAGCATACAAGCTTGACCTACCGGAAGAACTCGATAGGATTCATCCCACATTTCACGTGTCGAACTTGAAGAAGTGCCTCGCTGATGAGAATCTTCATATTCCACTAGAAGATATTCAGATCGATGAATCCATGCATTTTATTGAAAGACCAGTGGAGATTATGGACTATGGAGAAAAGCGTCTACGTCGAAGTCGCATTCCTATTGTTAGAGTACGCTGGGAGTTGAAACGGGGACCTGAGTTTACTTGGGAACGTGAAGACTCAATGCGTGAAAAATACCCTCATCTTTTCCCTACTACTTCAACTGTTTAAATTTCGGGACGAAATTCCTAAAAGTAGGGGATACTGTAACATTTGTATAAATCGGGTCTCCAAAACCCGCTCCGTTTTGTAATCAAATACCAAGTTATGAAATTACATTAAGTATTTATGAGTATTTTGAGTTTAAAACGTTACATAATTAATATATAAACTAAGCTATAAAAATTATACTTGATAAAAAGTTAAAATAAAGTAAATAAAAAAATTTGTAGCTGACCGGACTCGAACCCGGGTCAACTGCCTCCAACAACCTATCAACCAATCCTTTAACCACTCCGCCACCAACTGTTTTCTGTTAACATTATGAAAACGATTGAGTTTTATGCGCAAACACAAATTTACGGTTAATGATATCTGAATAACGGAAATCGATAAACCGAATCGCCAAATCAGTTTTGGTTCGTTTAGCTGTCTTATAACCGATGAATATCGGTTTCTAATTAAGTTCAAATTGAATGAACTTCAGGTTTCGGGTTTTGAAACCGAAAGGCATTCAAACTTCAAATAATTCAGGTTCCAATCATTATTACGATTCAGAACCGTCCCAAATACATTCCAATTCCTTTTCGTCGCGTTTTCAAGTCTTTTGAACACAAGAAAATCTGTCGCCGGAATTCTCTGCAAATCTCGTCGGAAAACCGGGTTCAACTCAAACCAGTAAGAATTTTCCCCTCTTGCTGTTTCAATCTATTGTTAGGACTCTACTAACATTAACCCGTCACTCAAAATCAGTCACAGAAGACTTTTTTGGAATTTTTGGGATCGCCGGAGAAAATCTGGAATTTGCCGGAAACACGCTAGTTAACGGTAAACACATTCAACCGTGCTAATAATCCATGTACTCTGGTTCAATTTCAAATCTAATTCTTTAATTCTACTGTTAGACCCTCCCAGCCGAAGGCCCAAAATCAGAGTTGCCTGTTCTCGCCGGACTTCCTGAAGAAGACGACCTGTCCGGTACTTCCTTTCCTCAAACTGTTCGGTTTGTGCATTTAAACTAGTAGTCATGTTATTTAAGTAGTTAGACCATGAACCAGTTGTCTGAGTAAAAACCGGTAATCGTAGTGAAGAAGACGAATCTAAAAACGGGATAAGAGTAAATAAAATCCGGATAATTAATGGGTTAGACACACAGTCCAGCGGTGGACTGTGTGCAAAGTTTATATACAAGTCCCGAGTTCGATCCTTACTACACACACACTCTGCGTAATAATATTCCTTTTTATTTATGAACTAACCGGGTTAGAGTGGGTAGTTGTTAAGTATAATATAAATCAAGAATATAACCGGGTTAGACACACAGTCCAGCGGTGGACTGTGTGCAAAATAAACTACACGTCGCGCGATCGAGTCCCGTCACAAGCACCGGTTCAATGAGATTAAAACGTTTTGCAAAATAAAGGAATTTTCGGGAAATTCGAATAAGTGTATAAATATAATTAAAACCGGATTTCTAACGGGTTAGTCACGTAGCTCAGTTGGTAGAGCTACGTGCGCGTGAACGGAAGGTCACCGGTTCGAATCCCGCTTGGCGCAAGTATTACCGCTGACCGAACCGGTCAACGGTCAACGGCCAAACAGTAAAAAAAATATTATTTTTTTTAAATATTTATTTGTTTAATTTAAATTAAAAATCAATTAAAAATACTTAAAAATAACATTTTTAAGGATAGAAAATAGCCATAAACTCACAAAAATATATCTAAAAATCCCATTAAAATCTTTAATAAAATCCATCCATTTAATATTTTTTTCCCATTATTATTTAGGTTAGTAATTTCTCGTTGACTCGCTTCGTCTAAATCGTGCGCATCTCACCATCTCAAATCCAACGCAACCAATGTGAGTGAACCCTTCAAATTCCCCGTTTTAATCACGTTTTTGGGGTGTATCATGTGTCTTGTTCATTTACATATTATAACTAAGTTATTGTGCATATATCATATCATGACATGTGTGTTAGTTGCTGCTGATAAGTAGTTATTATTGTTTGCAAATCATTATTTCAGTACATGCAATTGCCGAGGCCGTAGCTCCCCACCCATCGAGGTTGAGCTTGATCCCCATTTTATTATGCGGTTGATCAGGGCGTGCCCGCACGATCGGCTCCGTTTGATTGAGCCTTGATCGGTCATTTTATTTTCATTTCAATACATGCAATACGCTCGGCTCCGTTTGATTGAGCCTTGAGTGCACAGTTCAATTTACATTTCCAGTTCATGCAATACGTTCGGCTCCGTTTGATTGAGCCTTGAGCGCACAGTTCAATTTACATTTCCAGTTCATGCAATACGATCGGCTCCGTTTGATTGAGCCTTGATCGTACAGTTCATTTATGTTAATTATTATGTGATGTTGGTATGTTCATATATGCTATCGATTGTTATCGTATGTTATAATTGTACTGATGTTTGCCAATGTTTAATTTCATACATGTGCTCTTTTATGATTATGCACAATATATTATTGATAAACTAACCAGAAAATTATTATCAAATGTTTATCTATAAGGTTCACTCGCCAACTTATGTTGACCCAAAAACCTCCTATTTTTACACATGATACAGGTGAACCAGCAGCAGCTAGGAACCCATAGGACCTGGATTAGAAGAAATAAAACGATTTAGTATTTGGATTATCATGTTTGGTTATTTTCCTTTGTAATGAATGAACATGTTTGGATGTTTGAGAAATGTAACTTTGACTTCATTTAATTATGAAACATAATAGTAAATGTCATGTGCTTTGGTGATAACCCAATTATGCCCCGACTCATATTTCCGCTGCGGGTCGGGGTGTTACATAAGCGACAGTTCCAACTTTTTCCAAAATCTCATAAGGTCCTATGTATCTTGGGCTAAGTTTTCCTTGCTTCCCAAATCTAGCTACACCTTCCAAGGCGAGACTTTTAACAACACTTTGTCTCCAACCTCGAAAGATAACGGTATGCGGCGTTTATCCGCGTAGCTTTTCTGTCTATCTCGGGCCGCCTTGATACGTTCTCGGATTTTACATATTTTATCAGTAGTCTCTTCAACTTGGTCTAGTCCTATCATTTGTTTGTCTTCCATTTCCGCCCAGCATAACGGAGATCGACACTTACGTCCATATAATGCTTCGAATGGAGCAGCTTGAATACTTGTGTGATAACTGTTATTGTATGTCAACTCCATTAAAGGCAACTGAGTGTCCCAATTTATGCCTAAGTCCATCACACAAGCACGAAGCATGTCTTATAAAGTTTGAATTGTACGTTCACTTTGGCCGTCAGTTTGGGGATGAAAGGTCGTACTTAGATCTAAGTGAGATCCAAAAGCCTTTTGAAATGATTGTCAAATTCTTGATAGAAAACGACCATCACGGTCAGAGATTATAGAAATAGGCACCCCGTGCCTTGCTATAATCTCCTTGAAATAGAGTTCAGCTAACTTCTCAGTCTTATCTTTCTCACGTATTGGCAAGAAGAGAGCTGACTTAGTTAATCAATCAACAATTACCCAAATCATGTCATGACCGCGAGAGGTCCTGGGTAATATAGTTATGAAATCCAGGAAATTTGTTCCCATTTCCAAGTGGGAATTTCAGGTTGTTGTAACAATCTTGAAGGTTTTTGGCATTCGGCCTTGATTTTAGCACATGTTAGACACTTTCCAACATAAGTTGCAATATCACCTTTGATATTTGGCCACCAATAATATTCTTTAAGATCATGATACATTTTATCCGCTCCTGGATGTATCGAGTATTTGGATTTATGAGCTTCAGCTAGAATTAGATCTCGTAGATCGCCAAAACGAGGAACCCAAATTCTACTCATAAAGTATAAGCCTCTGTTCTCTTTTGGTTCTAGATGTTATTCCATACCTCTAAGCATTTCTGCTTTAAAGTTTTCGTCCTTTAGTGCTTCTTGTTAGGCGTCATGAATTCGAGAGGTGAGGTTGTTGTGAATTGTGAGTCCTAATGATCGTACACGTAAGGGCTTTACTCATTCTTTTCGGCTCAAGGCATCCGCGACAACATTCGCCTTGCCCGGATGATATTTGATTTCACAATCATAGTCATTTAACAATTCAAGCCAACGCCTTTGCCGCATATTTAACTCTTTCTGGTTAATTATATGTTGAAGACTATTGTGATCACTAAAAATTGTGCACTTAGTGCCGTAAAGATAATGACGCCATATTTTTAATGCAAATACCACTGCACCTAACTCTAGGTCATGTGTGGTATACTTCTTCTCATTAACTTTTAATCGGCGATGTGCGTATGCAATAACTTTCTTTCGTTGCATTAACACGCATCCTAATCCCTGATGTGATGCATCGTAATAAACTACGAAGTCATCTATGCCGTCCAGAAGTGATAGAATCAGCGCATCACAAAGTTTATCCTTAATCAATTGGAAAGCTGCTTCTTGTTTCTCTCCCCAATCAAGCTTCTTATCTTTTTTAGTAAGGGAAGTTAAAGGTTGAGCTATCTTTGAAAAGTTCTCAATGAATCTCCGATAATAACCGGCCAATCCTCAAAATTGGCGTACTTTCGGTTGGCGTCTTTGGTACATTCCAATTCTTGATGGCTTCTATTTATATGGATCAACATGTATGCCTTTCTCATTGACTACAAGTCCGAGAAATTGAACTTCGCGAAGCCAAAACTCGCATTTAGAGAATTTTGCATGTAATTTCTCCTTCTTTAATAATTCAAGAATAGTTCTAAGATGATGTTCGTGCCCGTCCTTGTTTCGCGAATATATCAATATGTTATTGATAAACACTATCACGAATTTATCAAGGTATTGTTTGCACACATGGTTCATTAAATCCATGAACACTGCTGGTGCATTTGTTAAGAAAAAGGCATAACAAGGAACTAAGAAGGACCGTAGCGAGTTCGGAATGCCGTCTTAGTAATACTTTCTTCTTGAACTTTAAGCTGATGCTATCCTGACCTTAAGTCAATCTTCGAATAGAAACTCGATGCTTGAAGTTGATCAAACAAGTTATCGATCATCGGTAATGGATACCGATTCTTGACCGTGAGCTTATTCAATTCTCGATAGTCTATGCACATCCTAAAACTTCCATCCTTCTTTTTCACGAATAAAGCTGGAGCTCCCCAGGGTGAGAAGCTTGGTCTAATGAAACCTTTATCCAACACTCTTGAAGTTGCATGGACAACTCTTGCATTTCTAACGGAGCTAGTCGGTAAGGGGATTTTGCAACAGGCGCGGCTCTTAGAATTAAACTATATGAAATTCGACTTGTCGTTGTGGTGGCACTCCCGGCAAGTCTTCTGGGAAAACTCCAGGGAATTCCTTCACAACAAGGATCTCCCTAAGTTTCGGCTCCTTAGCTTTCTTATCAACTACGTGTGCTATGAATGCTATTTCCGTAAGCACTTCTGAGCCTTCATACCAGTGATAACTCGTAGTTGTGTTTCGTTCTTCTCGCCATGAACAAGAAGTATTTCGTCATTAGGAAGAGGAATACAAATGATTTTGTCGCAACACACGACTTCAGCTTGGTTATTGGATAACCAATCCCTACCAACTACGATATCGAAACTTCCTAATTGAATGGGTAATAAATCGATGTTAAATTTTTGTCCACCAAGCTCTAAAGAGCATCCTTTAACAATCTCTCCAGATTCAATTATTTTTCCATTCACTAGTTCTCAAAGGAATGTCTAATTTATTTGAAGTTACTCTAAGGATATCTTTGAACTCTAAAGATATAAAACTGTAATCTGCACCGGTATCAAATAAAATAGATGCAAAGTGATTGTTGATAGGAAACGTACCCGTGATCACATTAGGATCTTGGCACGCTTCTCGGTCTCCTATCACAAAGGCTTGACCGTGACCTTTATTTTCCTTTGGGCAATCTTTCCAAAAATGACCCAAATCTCCGAAACCATAGCAACCTTGGTTCTTTCCTTTCCCGTTTCCATTTACGCTGCTGTTTTCTCTCTTCTCTACGTTCTTGCTTCCCTTGTTATTTCCCCAACAATTCTCAGTGTGGTGTCCTAACTTTCCGCACTTATCACGCTTGGTGGTTCGGCATCCACCATGGTGATGATATCACATTTGTTGTACCTTGGTGCATTTTCTCTTGTTGTCATGCGAAGATGACTCCACATGTGTCTCCTTGGGCTTCTCGACACCTCTTCTTGAAAGCTTATTCATTCTTACTGCCTCTTCGGTATGACTCACAGCAATTGTTATAGCTTCGGTGATAGTTGTTGGATGCGACGATGTAACCATACTGGGATCTCCGGGGCTAATCCCCAAATGTAACGCTCGATTCGTTTGAAAATTGGGAGTTACCATATACGGAACAACGCGAGAGAGATCGTGAAAGTGTTGAGGATAGTTATAAATGTCGGATCCAATCATCATTAGGTTCCAAAATTTCGTTTCCAGCTTCTACTATTCAGCTGTTGAATAATATTTTTCTCTCATCATGTCCTTCAATCTTTCCCATGTAATAGCATATGCGGCTGCATCTCCTAGTGTCTATACTTGTAGATTCCACCATGAAAGAGCTTCGTCAATGAACAAACCCGAAACATACATAACTCTCTGATTAGGAGAACAATTGCTCATACGGATTACAGAGTCCGTCTTTTCAGTCTATCGTACAAATGCCACAGCATCACTCGTGTCATCAAAGTTGACTGGCTTGCAATCCAAAAATTGCTTGTACATGCATCCTGAAATGTTTGTTCTTAAAATTGTCAAAAATATATATTTTTGCAAATAAATATTAATGATACTTCTTTTGGTAAAGTTATAAAAAACCAACCGTTGGCAAGATTTTGAACTCTTGGTGGGGTTTGAATTCTAGCTTCGTTATCTTGATTGGTACGGTTAGTTTCATGTTGTGCGATCACTTCAGCGATTCGCTGGTTCAGCAAAGCATCTAGTTTAGCTTGTGTGCAGGTAGAGAAGTTGGTTGACGTTGGCGTATATTTATTCTTTTTGGTGCCATGATCTTCATATATATTATATAAATATATATAAATATATAAATATATATATATATATGTATATATTATATATAATATAAAGTGATTAGACAAATATTTAAATAAATATTGACATTCATGGACTCAAATTGAATAAATACGTCATCATAAAGTATGCTAATGTATAAAGATCGAATAAATCGAATCATCTCTTCACATAAGGAATCCATACAATAATCATCATAACATGAACATAACGAATAATAACAATGCATAATAAAAGAAAAGATACCAACTCTCACATATATATATATATAGTCAACTTGTTAAAATTACAAGTCATAAACAATACAAAACAAAGTAAGTATTTTTTTTCTCTTCACGTCGTTTCTTCAAAATCTTCAAGTTGACATATATCTTCAATCTTTAGCCAAACGGGTACGGGTACTACCCTCAAAACATGATCACATACCAAATCTAGACATACGGTGGGGGTGGGGGTGAAGATGCGCGTATCACACCACGAAAAGATGCTATCTCCTCCTCGATAACACTGATACGCCTCTCATGAGATGAAGAGGCAAAATGGGGTGGTGAAGTGAGGATACTGATGGAGATGGCGGTGGTGGAGATGTCGGTAGTGGTGGTGGTGGTAGAGGTGATGATGTGGGTAGTGGTGGCTGGGATGACGATGATGGAGCACTCTGAGATGCTCGAATAGCAGAAAGTGCATGAAACCGTCGAAACAAGACAATGAGTTGTATCTCGGTGGATGTAACACTATACTCGGTGGTGGTAAGTGGCAAGTGGCTCGGGTGGTACGGATCAATGGGCTCATGCCGGCGGTGGTTGAACATGTGAAACAACATAGTAAGGTGAGGAGTATGCAACAGTACTATGCACATGTGGTGGGGGATAAGACAGATATCCAGCAGTGGGGGTCGGAATAAAAAGAGGATACTCAGTCATAGAATGACTGTGTGGAACATGTGATGGCCCTACAGTAAACGGTTCCTGATAAGACCTGAGACTTGGTGTAACACAAGTAGAAAATGCTCCAACAAAAGGATAAGGGGGTACATGATCAGTAGGCTGAGAAGTACTACGAAGAGTAAAATGAGACGGTTCGGCAAAAGGGTGATGTATCGGGTGATCAGTGTGGTGTGTGATATCTCCCAAAGAATGCAGTGGTGGTACAGACTCAGATAAATGATCAGTAGGGAATGTGTCTGGTAAAACGGGATCCACATGTATAGGTAGAGCATTTGAAGATGGTGGTAAAACTGTATCGGGTGAAAGCATAGGTGATGGTGTCTTAGGTGTGGATGGTGCAGAAGATGAGATGTCAACAACCGTGACCTCAAGCTAAACTACTTCTAACATGGCTATGTCAAAGTCCTCTCCTATACTGAGGTCGTCCTCTAGGTGGTCAACATGTACGACCGGGATGATATCGTCATCATCGTCGATAACAGGAGGAATGAGGTGGTCGTTCTCATCGATATCCTCGTCCAATGGACCTACCACATTAAGTGGTATGAGGTCATATGCAACATGTTCACCTTTAGAGTGACCATAAATAATCATCTCATGATAGTAGGGTACAGCTAGTATATCATTCTCTAAAGGAACATCTGCGGGAACAGGCTCAGGAAGGACAAAGGGGTGAAAGTCGATGTTCATCCATTCATCATCTGAGAGGTCGTCATCGGAGATGATGATGATGGGTGGAATGTGTCTGGTAAAACAGGATCCACATGTATAGGTAGAGCATTTGAAGATGGTGGTAAAACTGTATCGGGTGAAAGCATAGGTGATGGTGTCTCAGGTGTGGATGGTGCAGAAGATGAGATGTCAACAACCGTGACCTCAAGCTAAACTACTTCTAACATGGCTATGTCAAAGTCCTCTCCTATACTGAGGTAGTCCTCTAGGTGGTCAACATGTACGACCGGGATGATATCGTCATCATCGTCGATAACAGGAGGAATGAGGTGGTCGTTCTCATTGATATCCTCGTCCAATGGACCTACCACATTAAGTGGTATGAGGTCATATGCAACATGTTCACCTTTAGAGTGACCATAAATAATCATCTCATGATAGTAGGGTACAACTGGTATATCATTCTCTAAAGGAACATCTGCGGGAACAGGCTCAGGAAGGACAAAGGGTGAAAGTCGATGTTCATCCATTCATCATCCGAGAGGTCGTCATCGGAGATGATGATGATGGGTGGAACGGGGTCGTCTATTGGTATGTAATCAGCGTCTCCGATAAATCGTGTGGAATCAGTGTCGGAACTGGTGTCGGAAGACATGGTCTTGGCAAAATAATCCGTATAACTCATGGGTAAACAATTATTACTTATAATAAATTTTGGGCAATTGTATTTTGGTTTTGTTGTAAGTTGCCTCATGTATTGTTTAGATCAATCTTATTGTTATCGTGTCTAATCCTCAAAGCTAACTCGTATAATGTCCTTGCATTATAGTTTCGAATTATAGTTTGGTACTAGTGGACATTTTGTGACAATGTAATGAAAAACACTTGTTGCGATTTCGTAAATTACTTATTCGACTTTATATAAAATGACCATTTTGAAATTGTAGACTTAACTTAAAAGAATCTTAGTTCACTACAAATGAAGCTCTAGTACCAGGTCTGTCACACCCCGATTTTCGTTGATGCGAAAGCGTGTGCGAGGTGTGTCCAGAGCGGCAGTCGTTGCATTCAACCAAGTAAACGACAAATGTAATTCATAATAAGATGTTCATCCATACTTCTTATTTAAACCAAATTTACAATCAGCTACTTGTTTCAAAAACATAGTACAACTTTAACAACATTGTTCAAACTTTAAAACACAAGTTTATCCAACATGACAACTAAAAACTAGATGACATCAAACTGCTTGACTTCAAAACAAACGAACATATTTGTCCAAAGCTGTCCACTAGTTACATGTAAAACATGTTAGTTTTGAAAGCGTCAACATAAGCTGGTGAATTCATGTATTTAGTTTGCATCAAATAATTCTTGAAAGATATTTGAAGTATTAATCTGGTATGTAATTAAATGAAACTTGTAAGATCATTAGTGTTTGCAAGGAAACTAATCTGTATGCCGAATAGGAGGCAACCAAACCTTGAAGATAAGTTATGTCCGAGACACTCCTTTTAGACATAAAAGCACTATGTAACGATCTGTTTTTATTGTCGTTCACAATGGTGCCCGCCAAAACCCAATAGATCTATCACTTTTGTTCCTCGGTACTTGTTTATACCTTAATGGCCCCTTCGTTTAATTCTATCCGCATGTGATCTAATGTCACACCCCGACTTTCCACAACCAATCCAAACACCGGTGGGCCCGGTGGGGAATATCGTGACGTAAGTTGATATCATCATAGTCAATTAAACACAGCAGAGCGGAAACGTTGGAGTAAAATTACTATTACAAACCAAATGTTCAAAGTACAAAATAATATACAGACGCTTGTAATAGGAGATTCACAGGCGGATCTTAAAATGTACAAAAATGTGTATAACAGACTTTAGGGCAGATCTAGGATTTGCAAGATCCTCTTATCACTACCGAGCAGCTTCCAACCTATTTCGTATTGTACCTGCAAGCTTAGTCTTTTTAAAATACATCAGCTTTCGCTGGTAAATACACCCAACTGACTCATTTTGAAAACATTTAAAAATGATTTTAAGTGCACATGGCACAAAATCTTTTATAACTTGGGAAAGTTACTTTGTAACCTTGTTAACAGATTCACATGTTTGTCCATACATATAGGGCCTAGTGCGAAAACCGAGATATGATTAACGTACACACCACTTAAGAACTCACGAAGGAGTTATCCCTAACTTTGTGGGTAAGTTTTTAGCATGAGCGTCTGTCAGGTGTATGCTTACACCCCGCGCTTAGGTCGTGGCCATTATCTAATGTAATGAGTCGAGGATATCCAGGACACGGTAGTTAACCCTCGACGTTTAAGTTATCAAACAAAACTGATTAAAACGGAATATGCAGATTTACTAGCCGCAATCCGACATTCGGTTGATCCCATTTCCGACTAAGCGGTAATAGTGTACCGTAAACCAAGCCCGTATAGGGGAAATAAGTCGAGAATATTTACCTGAGCTAGTCTTGATTTTAAAATGCAAGATTTAATATCTCATCCGTATCCAAAAAGAACTAAGTGCGGATAGCATTTACCAGAAGGCTCTAGTCTGGATTATGGCATAAGCTAACCAATTAAATGCTAATGGTCTTATATAAGTCATAGACTTAGACCGACTAGCGTACATGATCAATAGCGGTAAAATACGCTAGATTAAGCGACGACCGGATAGAATGTATTTTAAACCCAACAAGTACTTTGACTTGTATAATATGGGTAAATCATAAACATTCTGGATTTTGAGACTTAAATGACAAGGTTAAACCCGTTTTGGTTAATTTCTGTAAACTAGTTATATATATACTTAACCTCATGCATATCAGCGATATCGGGTAACCGGATAAGTAATGGACAAGTTGTATATGCCATTATACTTTAAATAAGTTGTAATATCAGTAGGATATCAACTTATATACCCGTTAAGGTTTTAAAACGAACTATGCCTCATAAGGGCATTTTGGTAATTTTATATCGTGTAAAAGGAACTTGAATATATTTTAATGTTATAATGATAAGTATTCTGGAAAAATATTTAATTTATGATATAATATCACTAGGATATTGATTATATGTGTAATTTATCGTTTATGCCAAACTATGCATCGAAGGGGCATTTTGGTCATTTTACACATAGTATGATAGTTTATTTGGGATTCTGAGTTTATATTATATACCTACTGTAAAAATATTATAAATAGGTTTTAAAATCAATAGGTAATTATGGTTTCAAACCATACTATGCGCCGAAACAACGCTTATGTCGTAAAATGACGATTTATGCGAAGTTTAGTAAAACCTGATGTTAAGATCAGATTTATATGTCCTAGATATGTTAGTTAATATAACATATCATTAGGTAAAAGTTTTTTTATGAAAAAATATGATTAAACCATTTTACGCGCCACAAGGGCTTTATCGTCATTTGTCGACATAATACAAGGACTCGTTCATAAACTCAGTTTATAATCTGATTTGACATCCCAAATAATCCTACTTATAATATTACATCAGTAGCTAGTTCATTTTCAATTTCGTTTTCATTTAAATGCGACCTTAGATCAGTAGCTAACTAATCTAAATTGGGTCAGAATCGAAAGTCAAAGCAGAAGTCAAACTTTGCGACTTTCGGTTGCGCACCGACCCTAGAAATGAAATTGACGAGCCGAACATGTTTTTACATGTTATAATAATTATTAACCAACTTGATTAAGTGTCAAAACAGATTTCATATCATATATAAGCTCAGATTATAATTTTTCCAAAAAATGGCATGTTTGACTTTTTAATATTAAAACTTTGACCTGTCAATTGGTCTAGCAAACGTGATCTTCAGGGGGTACCCTTTATAGGAATTAACACTACCTTATTACGATCACTTACCATTTCATTATGAACAATGGCTGGACCATAATGGTATTAACCGAAATCAAGGGTTTTCCTAAAACGCTTGACTTTTGGCTATAAAAGCCTATAAACGAAAATGCAAGAGAAAGAACACTTACAAGTGATTCCTAGGATGCAATAGAACTAAGTTGGATGCACCCTTCAGTTAGGAACTTCCAGAGGAGGGAGATAGAATGGGAAAGGTGCAAGTTCAAGTGGTGAACCTTGGCACCTATTTATAGTTTGAGAGCTTAAAGGAGGTGATGCCAGGTGTTAAGGGATGTTAGAGGGAGCTTACAAGTGTCCTAAAACGTGGCATAGCAGTTTGGAAGTCCATGGTTTCGAATCAAATGGTTATTGGCAACATGTGTGGAGCTAAGGCAATTTTCTAGAGATACACCTTCTTGCGGGCCGCGAGAGGCACAGGCCTGGCCTCTCGCGCCCCGCGAGCGCCCCATGGCCACTTTCAAAGTTTGTCACATTTAGCCCCTTAACTTATAAAAACTCCTAAAACACCTTTATAGCATATTTAGCCCTCCGTAACCAATATTTGGGTACCCGGGAGTATGCCCGGAGATTGTCGAGCTCTCGGTTCGTTAAAAGGTCACTTAGAGGTATAAATTAACATGTTGACACTTTTAACCCCTCTATTATCCAACTTTAATATATTTACAGAATTAATCCCTCTCATCCGCAAGTGGCTCATATGAGATTAGGACTTTGTAAAGGATCACTCAGAGGCTCAGTATAAGCATGTTGACTCCGATGTCACTCAGAGGCTGGGCATATTGACACAAATGGTCACTTAGAGGCCAAGTTTTAGCATGTTGACACTAATGGTCACTTAGAGGCTAAGTTTAAGCATGTTGACACTAATGGTCACTCAGAGGCTAAGTTTTGAGCATTTGACACTAATGGTCACTCAGAGGCTCTGTTTATGCATGTTAACATCAGAAGGTCACTCAAAGACTTAGTTTGAGTATGTTGACACTTTTAGTCTTTATTAGTCTTTAGTAGACTTAAAAAAAATACGACACGTGTCACTATATTATTGGACACGTTTTACGAGGTGTTACATCTAAATATATTCATTCTTTAAATCAGTCATACCAATTGAAACACGTATTCTCCGCGAATGTTTATAAACCTTAAAACGATTAAATAAAAGGGGAAACATGAACTCACGGATTTGTGTTCCTGCAAGTCTTTATGTGTTGTTTGATTATTCGTTCATTTTCTCAACCTACAAGTGTTCTAATCCCATTAGACACTTAGGTTTATGATCGTTTTTATACAAGTATTCATCTTGAATTCGTAATTATACTTGTATTAGTTTGTTTTCTTTGTTTGTATATATACACTTCATATATATATTCCGTATCTTTTCTGTTTGAATGGGCCTAGCCCAAAGGTTAAGTGTAAGAATTCAATTTCCTATGTTTTTGTATGTGTGGGCCTAGCCCAATTGGTTTCATATGTGTGGGCCTAGCCCAACTTGTTTTAAATGTGTGGGCCTAGCCCAACTTGTTAATATATGTGGGCCTAGTCCAACTTGTTTTAGATGTGTGGGCCTAGCCCAAATGAATTTATTTAAAATGGGTCAAGCCTAAATGAGTTGGTAAAATTGGGCCTAGCCTTAATTTAGTTTATAAGAGTGGGCCTAGCCCAATTCAGTTTATAAGAGTGGGCTGTAGCCCAATTCAGTTTATAAAAGTGCGTTTTAGCCCAATTCAGTTTATAAAAGTGGGCTAGCCCATATGGTTTATTTAATTGGGCATAATCTATGTTTTAAATACATACTAGTAATAATATATAAAAATTAGTTTATGAAACTACTAATATTTTATATAAGTTATTTTTATAAATTATAGTATGTTATACTTTTGTATGTGTGTGATGGTTTGTTTGTTTTGACCATTTCGTTTGCGTCGTCTGCTTCGTTTGCGTTACTCGTTTCGTCCGTGTCGTTTGTTTAGTTCGTGTCATTTGTTTTGTCCGTGTCGTTTGTTTCGTCCGTGCCGTTTGTTTCGTCTGTGTCGTTTGTTTCGTCAATGTCGTTTGTTTGATATGTCCAAATTGTTCCGTTTTTGTCCGAATTGTCTTATTGTCTGATTTGTTAGTTTATATCCATGTTTAGATAAAAATATTTATACTTGTCATGTTTCAAGTATATATATGTTCTTGTACTTTTTGTGAAATTTTACATTTTTGTATTTATTCCTACATGATCTAAATATAAAATGTTTATACACAAAATACATACACATACTTGATCATATCTAGATATATATTTTATCTAAAAATATATTTATTCATTATTACTTTAAGAAAACTCTTGAAATTTTATCTTAAACTTTTCATCCAAATTTTTGTTATCATGATTAAAATCCTTAATCATTCAAAATCTTTAGCTTAACCATACTTTAATATAATAAATTTTATAAAAAATTTGCCATATTTTTCTCTTAAACTATGGACTTTCCCATGTTTAAATAAACATGTTTTGAACCATTTTCAACTCAAATAATAATCAAGTATCAATGACTAATATTCTAGATAATAAATCTCTAACAAGAAATGTTATGAACTTGTAGTAACTTTAAACCCTTAATAATAGAAACTTTATTAACACTTTTTAACAAAACTCTTAGATTATTTATTTTATATAAAAACCCATGCTTTATGTAATACATGAAATCTTTATAAGTGTGTAGATATGCTCATAACACTTCCAAAAATGAGTAGATATTCATGATCTTTCCAAATATGGAAACCTTATTACTACTTTTCAATAAAATTTCTAGATAATGAGTTTTAAATAATAATATATATATTTTTGTATAATACATATGACAATTTTAAGTGCAAAAATTAATGTCCATAACATCTTTGTTAATAAATCTTGCTAGATCTAAACATGAATGTGTTTAGATCTTCATTTTTAACCATAAAAATGCAAGATTACTTCTACTACAAAAAGACAACTTCAAGATCATCAAATAAGTTAAATAATCATATTATCTTGATTCTTGTTAATGTTTTTAAATGATTTAAGTAAGATTCAAGATAATCTTATACCTTTTTATATTAAATCATAATATAAGAATGTAGTAATAAAGTATGAAGCTTACTACTAGCTTGATGAGCAAGATGAAGGTGCTGATAATATGAAGAAAAAGATAATGATCCAAGAGCTTCAAGTCTTGAGAAAATGCTCCAAGTGGGTCTTCAAGTCTTGGAAAAGCTTTGAATCATTCATGCACCTCCATATTTGCTAGTAATTTTTAAGTTTGAATTTTGAACAGATGAAGATGTTGGATGATGGTATGGCCAATTTTTGGAAGGGAGAAGGAAGGAGCTGAAGAGTTTTGGGTGATGTTGAAAATAGGAAGGGTGGAGTGTAAGTGTGTTGGTTTTGATTATGTTTCTTACATCTAACCTACACTAATCATCTTCACAAGTTACCAACACATCAAAGGAGGTTTGTGGGTGGGGGACCCACCTCAAAATCGTGGATGGGAGGGAGTGGTATGGGTTTTAAATTTTTTTTATAAAAACTTGATATATTTTGTAAACTTTATAGTCTTAGATTTTTATATATATTAGTTTTTATAAATTTTAATGGCTCAACACTCTAAAGTGATGTTACAATATGTCAAACTAACTCACTAGACTAATTGTTTCGGTGTTCGGTTGATAAATTCGATTCAGGTCTCGTACCGGGTTAAATACTGATATTTTGTGTTACTTATGTAATTTTATCTACACAATTGTCTTTGTACAAATTTTATTGTCCAATTTATTAATCCAACTCGACGGACTAATAAATTTGTTATTTCGGACTCGGTTCATGTATTGGCTTTTAATACCCTATATATTATTTATGATAATAATATTTATTTTTGAATCTCAGACATTTGCTTGTTTCGCTCTCCGGAGTGTTGTACACTCTGCAACATTGCTGTATTTTCTACTGACTAGACAATTTGATGTTTTAATAGATTTTTTTTGAAAATATTATTTGTACATTATTTACAACTAATTACAACTAATGTTTTTATATAATATTTATCATGGGCATACTTTATTTCTCGTTTTTGCCGTGTCAGACAGTACAACGACTAGTCCTGACATGTACAGTGTGTTCGCGTTTCTGCCGGCAGTCTAGGGTATAATTTTATATGTTTCTAATTATGGCAGGTTTGTCATCATCCTAAGCTATGATTTTGTAATTTCCTAGACCATTAAGACTCAATTAAATAAAACCAAGTCGAAAATTACTAATGTAATGGTTGTTTAAGCTGTACAGATTTACCGGCATTTTTTCGTATGTCACACAGCGATCTTAATTTACATGTTAAATTCAAACAGCGATCTTCATTAACATCTTCATTTCAAACAGCGATCTTGCCTGTAACTGTTTTCAGAACTTTTGGTAGAAGTAATGTAGAAGTTTGTTGTTTCAATCAGCGATCTACCTAAACGTGAAAACTTTTTCCCAAGCCACCTATAAGCACTCTTTCCACGTTCAGTCCCTTATTTATGCAAAATTTTCTACATCTTCTCCATGCGTCTACACATGTTCCCTATGTGTCTTCTTCTCCCAAGAAGCATCTTGTGCATGATGCCTCGTTTCAAGTACGCATGAGGTGGCTATTTTTAAAAGTCATGATGGTCAACGGCGATTTTCGTAATTTTCCTTTATTATATTTATGGTAACATTTAAGTATTTAACAATTAACATGTGTGTATATTCCTTTTAGTTTCTCTTAGTGTCATTTGCTGAAAAATTGGGTAGGTACACTTGTCATGGACAATATCGAGATACTCAATATATATGGACTGACGAATACTCTTTATTAAAAGCTTTAGGTGGTAATTGTTACAGACATTGTAACTAGAATTAGTATTTCAAAAGTTCTTAAATATTAAAAGGGTTCTTCATCGCATAAACATTTTATTTCAAGAATTCAAAGATATGGAGGCTACCATTATGTTCATTGTCTCGAACTGATCTATTTATTAATTAATAATGTTAAAGGATCCTTTATCATGTGATCATGTGTGCAAAACAAACGACACAAGATTAATTCGGTTTCATTAACCTTCTTTTTTTTTTTCCTTTGATTAGTCCACACACTTGCTGAGTATGAGAAAACCTTGAATTATCTCCCAACCAACCAAGAATATAACACCACCACAAGAAGGTCAAACTACAACCACTAGCCATCGCATCTTCATAGTCATTTCGAAATGCAAGGGATTTGGAGATTGTATTTTTTTTTTTTTTTTGTAAACAAATTTTCAGAAGTATTGACGGTATTTAAATCGTGAAAAAACGTACTTATCCAAATTTCACAAAGCATATGAGAGAAATTCAGATAAGTATATTTTAAAATAAAACATATGAGGGGAGTGTATAAGAGAGATTTGATGTATGTGAGAAAGATGTGTTATGGACTAGTAATTTAGATTAATTCTCATGAACGTTTAGTTTTATAGGTTCATAAAAACTCATTCCATTTGTGCAACATCAAAAGTTAAAAAAAATCATTTTATAGCACTCCAAGAAAACATATTTTGCGTCGAGTTTGGTATGTTAATGCAAATAATAGAATTATTATAAATTGAGATAAAGTGAAGTTTATATCACAGCTTATAAATAAAAATAATACGTTAAAGGTTAGTTATATCATGATTATGACCAACCGCTTTGTAACCAAACATCAAATAAAATTAGGGGATAGAGAAATAAACATATTCACATAGTATTCAGTTGTGAACGTGTCATATGAGCTATATGATCCATATGAATTGTATGATATAGAGAAAATGATTGAGCCATATGACATGGAGAAAATGATTATACGTGAATCGTATGACACAGAGAAAATGATTAATCTATATGACAGAGAGAAAATGATTATATGGATAGTATGATATGGCGGATGCGGGTTGTGTGAGGTTAAATCATATGCTGCGTATGATGGTTTTCCTAACAAAGAAATGACTAGTTTGACCATTGAAAAACTCATACGACACGTATGACAATTTTCCGTCCTTTCATATGCTCATATGATTCGTATGATGTGACTTGTGAGTTAATTTACACTAATTGGGGTGAGTATCCTTCATAACACACTAAAATTCATTTTAACAAAACTTTTCCATTACCTTCCACTTGTGCAGTTGTTCGTTTCCCATGTAGATAGTTAAATTCGTAGGTTGATAAGTCTTGAATGTCAAAATGTTGTTGCACACCTATCGTCTGTCGAGTGGTTCCAAAATCCATCCGCCGTGATTGTCTTTTTCGAGTGAGAAAGGCTCATCATAGCAACAAAGTTGCTACCTATCCTTTACTTCATCCTACCCTTATCCTTACTTATAATGCCATGGCTTGTTAAGTTTGTAACAAATCACATCTATCTTGATACTTTTATGTTTGTTCTTTCCTTTGTCTTCAAAATATTCTTTTCTCCACCAACTTTGGAAGATTGTCTCTTTTCCTCTATAAAATGACCGTAAAGATATAGCATTTATTTTACTTTCCAAACGATATTGATCTTTGCTTAGAAGATGATTCCAAGATCCTTTGAAGACATTCCGTCCTTCTGATGCTTAAAATTTTCTTAAGAGGTTATCGATTTGTGTGAACATACTCAAAATGTGTTCAACCTCATGCATTTGGTCCATAACTGGATGAGATTCAGTTTTTAGATTCAGTTATCTTATAAGAATCTAACTTTGAGACAATGTATTTCTAACTTGTATCGCATTCGTTGAAATATCTATCTTTCTTGGAGAATGTTCTAAAGATCTTTTCGGTTCCAATGTTTTGACAAAATATCGAAGGGTGGATCAAACATAACATTTAAGAGGTGACATTGTGGAATCATTGCTCTAGAATTTGAGACAAAACATGACTGTTGCCATTGATTCATTTTCATTTGTGCTGGGATACGATTTGATGAGGACGTAAGTGTTGGATATAATCTTCAATTGTCGATTAAAATTCGACGTTGCCGTCAGTGTATGACGCAAAGAGTTACACTTTGGGCAACGAACATGTAGCGGTGTTTTAATCGTTAATCACCGGATTACAAAATAATAAGCGTAGTCTAAGAATCGGATAATTATTTAGAATAATTACGGAAAGCGGGATTTAATAAAACAAATTATAATTAATTTGTTAATTATAACAACATCATTCACTTCCAATATATTATTAGTTATTTGATAATAATAATAATAAAGAGAGATAATTGTTATAATTATGAGATAATTATGAAGAAGTTGTGATTAAATTACAGCTCTTAATCTTAGTTTAAAATAATATCTAATAACCTCGTAACAAAAATTAAATCACCATACAAATCTCTTTTAATATATACGTTTTTTGAAATCTTGATAATAAGGTTTTGATGCTTTCAAAAGTCACAAAGAGAAATAGATCGAATAAAAGAGATTTACGACACTTCAATATAATTGTTTTCGCAACAGAAAGACAGAGGAGGAGCAATTCTTTCTAATTATCCCAGTTCTTTCTTCTGGTTCGTGTTTTTTTTGATGACGCAAAAGGTTAATATGTTGATCAGTTCTGTTTAAACATAATGGAAAGTATATTGAGATACTTGTGACGGCAGACAGGCCAGCTGAGAATCCAGTCAGAGACGCAGCTATGGGGTTCGACATCTTTGTCAGTGTGATCTAGTTCCTCCTTAGGGTGTAAGATTATGATGGTAAAAACCGAACTAGGGATGAATTCGGTTTAGGTTATGGAGAGAGAGGTGGGTGGCGGCTATAGTGTTAGTGATGTTATTGGAAGAGTCTAACCCTAAACCTCTCTAATCATCTCCTTATATACACCCAGAAGGAAACATTAATTAGTTAATAAGGGTAATATGGTCCATCAACAATTACCAACTAATTATATAATAGGATTAATATATTTTGATATAATATAATATAAATAATTATAATGGCTACATGATTAAATATTATAAATAATATGTTTAATCTTACATTCTCCCACTTAGCCGAGTAATCATTTATCATGAGTATTAGATAAGCCTGATCAGGAGTTAAAACTCATTTTAGCTTTAAACCAAGAACCGTAGCAGAGAAATACAGCCGTTGAATCATCATTCGACTCAGGACCCCCATTAGTCATACTACAACCTCAATTTAAAACCTAACAGTTATGATCAAAATATGTAAATAAGCCCTTTAGCGTTTGAGTTGTATTTATATTTGTCTATATGTCATTGTACCGGCAGAACATATGTTAGAGACATACAAAATCAAACTGAGGAAATTTCATTAGTGAAAACATAAGTAAGTACAATATGCTATTAAATAAGGTCTTTAGTAAATCCCATATTCGAAACATGTTCTTCAAAAACTTTGGGTAGGAGACCTTTAGTCATCGGATCCACAAGCATATTTTTAGTACTAATATACTCAATACAAAGATTATTTTCCTCAACTCATTCACGTACGAACAAGTATTTTGTATCGAGATATGAACCAACTCCAGTCGAACTGTTACTGTTCGAGAAACTAACGGCAGCTGAGTTATCACAATAAAGCTTCAATGGTCTAGAAATGGAATTAACTATTTTGAGTCCAATGATCAGATTTCTAAGCAACATTCCATGACATGTTGCGTTATAAACAACAATGTATTCTGCCATCATTGTGGAAATTGAAGTTAACTGTTGGTTATAACTCTTCCATGAGATAGGTCCGCCTGCTAACATAAAGATATAGCCCGAAGTTGATTTCTTGTCATCTTTGCATTTGGCAAAGTCAGAATCAGAATAGCCTACCACTTCTAAATGATCACTTCTTCTATAAGTCAGGTTATAGTCTTTCGTCCCTTGCAGATATCTAAGTACTTTCTTAGCTGCTTTCCAGTGATCTAGGCCAGGATTAGTCTGATAACAGCCTAGCATTCCAGCAATATAAGCGATATCTGGGCGAGTACAGACTTGAGCATACATCAGGCTCCCGACTACTGACGCGTAAGGTATCTGGCTCATTTGCTCCTTTTCAACCTCTATTGTCGGACATTGGAATGAACCGAAAATGTCTCCCTTAACTACTGGTGCGACTGAGGGCTTGCACTGTTGCATGTTATAACGAGTAAGGACACGATCTATGTAAGCCTTTTGGGACAATCCTAAGATCCCTTTGTGTCTGTCTCGGTGAATTTCGATGCCAATAATGTAAGAAGCATCTCCGAGATCCTTCATGTTGAAGTTATGCGAGAGTAACCACTTCGACTCATGCAACATGTCTAAACTATTACTTGCCAATAGAATATCATCTACATAAAGGACAAGTATAGTAAAGTTGCTCCCACTCATCTTGAGGTAGGTGCATTGATCCACTTGATTCTTTATAAAACCTTGCCTCTTCATGACTTTATCAAACTTAAGGTACCATTGACGTGATGCTTGTTTTAACCCGTAAATGGATTTCTTCAACTTACAGACTAGATGCTCCTGACCTTCAGGTTTAAAGCCTTCAGGTTGTTTCATGTAAACATCTTCGTTTAAGTCTCCGTTAAGGAAAGCGGTTTTAACGTCCATCTGATGCAGCTCTAAATCAAAATGAGCTACTAGGGCCATAATGATCCTTAATGAATCTTTACGAGAGACAGGTGAAAACGTCTCTTGATAATCAATTCCCTCTTTCTGAGTGTAGCCCTTTGCAACGAATCTTCCCATTCGGATCCAGTTTTGTTTTGAATACCCATTTACATCCTACGGGTTTAACACCATTGGGTAATTCTACCAAATCCCAAATGTCATTTTTCTTCATGGATTCAAGCTCATCATTCATTTCTTTATTCCATTCAAAAGACTGATCACTGCTAATGGCTTCATTATAAGAGATAGGATCATTGAGCTTTCCGGCATCCATTTCAGTCAGGTAGGTAACATAATAATCCCAATTAGTAGGCCTTCTGAGTTGATTATCGGGTTCAGCGGTGCCTTGGTTCTGAGCGTTTGATGTGCCTTCGTTATGAGGTATAATGGGTTCTTGATGTGGAGGTAATTTTGCAGTTGGTGTAATAGCTTCAGGTGCAGTGGTTGCATTGGGTACAAGAGGAGTAAACGGAGTAATGGTAAGAGACGAATCCCCCCCCCACGTCTTGTACTTCTTGCAATTCTTTGTAAGGGTTGGTATAGCTCCCACTAACCTTAAAATCCTCCAGGAACGCGGCACGCTTGGTTTCAACAATACGGGTGACATGGGAAGGACAATAGAAACGGTAACCCTTAGAGTGATCAGGATACCCGATAAAGAAGCAGGTAACTGTTTTAGGGTCAAGTTTCTTTAGGAAAGGACTGTAAAGTTTCGCTTCAACAATGCAGCCCCATACTTTCATATATTTAAGACTCGGTTTCCTTCCTGTCCAAAGTTCATAAGGAGTTTTAGGACAGACTTAGAAGGAACTATATTGAGTATATGAACAGCTGCTTTTAACGCTTCAGTCCAGAGGAATAATGGTAAATTAGTGTTGGCTAACATACTCCGCACCATGTTCATAAGGGTACGATTTCTTCGTTCAACGACATCATTCTGCTGAGGTGTACTTGGCATGGTGTATTGGTTTATAATCCCCTGGCCCATACAAAACTCATAAAATGGACCAGGAGCTTGACCCACATCAGTATGTCTTCCATAATATTCACTGCCTCTATCTGATCTCACAACTTTAATCTTACGATCGAGTTGTTTTTCAACTTCAGTTTTATAATCTTTAAAAGTTGTAAGAGATTCAGATTTTTCCATAATTAGATACAAGTACATGTAACGAGAATAATCATCAATGAAAGTGATAAATGAAGTATGCCCAGTTATGCCAGCGATTTGGTAAGGACCACTAATGTCAGTATGAATCAGTTCTAATAAATTAGAGCTCCTAGTGGCACCTTTCTTATTCTCTAATGTCATTTTACCTTTAATACATTTGATACATGTTCCAAAATCAGTAAAATCGAGAGAAGGTAAGACTTCATCCTTTACGAGTCGATTTAATCGTTCTCTTGAGATGTGGCCTAAACGTTGATGCCACAACATGGATGAAGTCTCTAAGTCTCGATTTTGTTTCATTTTTGTGAGTGATTTATTAATATTATATGACAACAAAGATTTGGAAAAGTCATCATCTAGTTCTAATCTATAGAGACCACCATCCAGAATGCCGGTACCATAAACCACAGAATCATAGAGAATAGAGAGTTTGCGATGACCATGAGTAATATCAAAACCATCTATGTCTAACTTTGGTCCTGATACAAGGTTCCGAGTTACCTCAGGAACATATAAGGTATCATAAAGTTTAATGCATAAACCAGTTTTCATAACCAATTGTAAAGTTCCAATGACCCTCACTTCTAATTCTCTATCATCCCCCACTTTAAGTGTTCTTTGGTTTCTTCCCAGCCTCCGGATTGTAAGGACTCCCTGAGTAGAGTTAGTGACATGAGTCATAGCACCAGAATCAAACCACCAAGAATTAGCAGGAACATTAATATTATAGGACTTTGAAAAAATCGTTACCTTTCTTAGCCAGCCACTTATTAAAATCAGGGTATTCCTTTTGCTTATCTCCTGTCTTTTTACAGAACTTGCAGTAGGGTTTGCCTAAGGAGTTCTTAGAGCTGGAAGGCGCACTTGTACCAGGATTAGGCTTTTGGACTTTAGAAACATCCCTCCTTGGATAAGTGTTCTTCCTCTTCTTAGAGCTGGAGGTAGTAAAGTGTGCAACATCAGTAGTTCGATCCATCTTCATACACTCCTCCTCTTGCACGCACATGGCTATCAGCTCACTCATCGACCATTTTTCTTTCTGAGTGTTGTAATTGATCTTGAATACTTCATAGGACGAAGGTAGCGAAGTCATGATGAAATGAACAAGAAAACCATCACTAATCGCCATATCTAATCCCTTGAGCTTATGGGCCATGTCGTTCATCATGATGATGTGTTCACGGATGCTACTCCTCCCGTCATACTTAGTAGTCACCAGCTTGAGGATAAGAGTACTAGCGTGTGCTTTAGACGTTCCCTTGAACTGCTCCTCCACAGAAGCCAAGTAGGTTTTAGCATCTTCAGAATCGATAATGGCTCCTCGAATTGCATTGCTTATGGACTGCTTCATGAACATGAGAGACATGCGGTTACACCTTGTCCATTCTTCATGAGCCAGCTAGTCAGCAGCGGTACTCTGAGGAGTAAGGTCTTCAGGCTTATTCTCTCTTAGAGCGTAGTCGAAATCCAGTAAAGCAAGAGTAAGCATGAGAGAGTCTTTCCATGCAGCAAAGTTATCACCAGTCAATGGTGGAATCCCGCAATTGGACGCTGATAGTGGAAATAATGTGAGAAAATTATGATACTAAGAGAAGAAGTCTTAATGTGATCTAAGGGCAAGTTATTCTAGGCAGGCATAAGTAATGACCATTTTAATTATGAAGTTGTGATATTGTCTATTACTAACATCAAAATAATAGACTTAGTTATAAGTTCTACTTAAATGAAGACAAATCAGCTTTGGCCAGAAGTGTAATCACCTAAGTATGTGTGCAAAGTAATTGTGACAACTACTTTAATTACGCACTTGTTATGTATGCTAGACATGAATAAATTATATCAGCTTTGGCCAGAAATAAGACATTCACGTATATAATGCACAATTAACATAGCTTTTCTAATACTTGAACAATAAATAGATGCATCAAATCACCTTTGGGCAGAAGTGATACATCAAAAGCTCATTCAAGTTAAGCTATTTGGTTTGTAAAAAGTTATCTTATCATAATTAATTAAGTATTCACAAAACCATTTATTTAATAGCAAACCCCTTGTTAACGCTGAAATTTAGTTCACAAAAATAGCTTAATTTAGTAATGAGACTTCGGATAAAATCTTGGATTTCGGATAAAATCTTGGATTTCGGATGAAACTCGGATTAGTCCGAGATGGGCATTTCGGATGAGTTTCGGATTAGTCCGAGATGGGCATTTCAAATGAGTTCCGGATTAGTCCGAGATGGGCATCTCGGATGAGATTCAAGTTAGTCCGAAATGGTCATCTCGGATGAGCCCCAAGTTAGTCCGAAATGGGCATCTCGGATGAGATTCAAGTTAGTCCGAAATGGTCATCTCGGATGAGCCCCAAGTTAGTCCGAAATGGGTATCTCGAATGAGACTCAAGTTAGTCCGAAATGGGCATCTCGGATGAGACTCAAGTTAGTCCGAGTTAGTCATTTCGGATAAGACTCATTTTAGTCCGAGTTAGTCATCTCGGATAAGACTCATGTTAATCCGAGTTAGTCATCTCGGATGAGGCTTTAATTAGTCCGAAATTTATCCTGCAAGATTTCAAAATCTCTAATAATGGCAGTTAGTTGTGATAAGTTTTGAAATTCGAAATTTTAGAGATTATGGGATCAGTTTTCCTATTTTAACGCTGATCTAAATATATCAAAATATGTCGAAAATAATATCTGTTTATCTTATAACAAATTTCGAAATTTTGTTAAATAAAAATAGATCAAAACTGGGAAAACACTTAATAATCCACATTCAACGTCAAAATATAGGACTTTTTTCGAATTTCATACGAACAAGTGATGAACCCTAAAACATAAACTTAATTCTGGAATCCGAAATCTGGGATTTCTGTGTTCGTTATAATGATTTCGGAACAGTAAAAAATAACCATTTGATTTCAGAACAGTAATTAACCATTAAAACATCAGATCTGAATTATTAATTCACAAGTTATGTGATTTCAGAATAGTAATCATGTTCAAAATTTATGTTTTCCAGATTTTAATCCCAGAATAATGGATATATAACAGAACTAATTTTTCAACATATGCTCTGATACCACATGTTGATCAGTTTTGTTTAAACATAATGGAAAACATATTGAAATACATGTGACAGCAGACAGGCCAGCTAAGAATCCAGTCAGAGACCCAGCCATGGGGTTCGACATCTTTGTTAGTGAAATCTGGTTCCTCCTTAGGGTGTAAGATTATGAGGATAAGAACCGAAATAGGATGAATTCGGTTTAGGTTATGGAGAGAGAGGCGGGTGGCGGCTATAGTGTTAGTGATGTTATTGTAAGAGTCTAACCCTAAACCTCTCTAATCATCTCCTTATATACACCCAGAAGGAAACCCTAATTAGTTAATAAGGGTAATATGGTCCATCAACAATTACCAACTAATTATATAATAGGATTAATATATTTTGATCTAATGTAATATAAATGATTATAATTGCTACATGATTAAATATTATAAATAATATGTTTAATCTTACACAATAATGTTTTTGAACCTTATTTTCTTTAGATTAAGGTTTTCGTTTGAAATCGTTTGAAACGAACAAATTCTATTTTGTGGTCAACGATCATTTATCGAGATCATTCGTTGAACCAATGTGTCTTTCTTAGTAGTCATGATTCTTTATTTTTATTTTAACCTGTTTTGATTGTCATGAGATCATTCGAGGTATCGATTTAGATCTGAACCTCGTGTACATGTTTCTATTCACAAAATGATAAAAATTATTTTTCAAAAGGTACACGAAATTCCAACAATGATATTAGAGTCACCTCACAAATCAAAGTAGGTTTGTTTTATAAAAGTGTTTATAAGTGATAAAGGATTCATGAAAGTGTTTCTATAAATCTAGATTCCATTATAAAAATAGTTTATGATATTGCATGTTGAAAATCGAGCAAATTTTGTATAGGAACCCGTTATGTATAATACTTATAGGCAAGCTTGTATAATGACCAAAGCTCACACTTGTCAAAGTCCTTTTTAACAAAATTCATGGTCTTAACCTATTTCTTTTAGCTTAACCATCGTACTATGCAAATCGAGTCAAGAATCATTTTTTCCCAAACACGCATACTAAATTAGTTTTTGAAGCTACGTGCGTTAAACAAAAAAACCAGAAATATTAAAAATAATGATTTTATATGACCCATATTTAAATACTAAAACTGTAATTTGTTCAAACCTTTAACTTGGAATAAACTTTATTTTCGTTTGAAAATAAAGTTAAAAACTTTTACCATTTCATTTAGAATATTAAAACGAAATTTAGGTTCTCTTTAGTATATTATATTTTTTTATTGGATCCAATATTAAATATTAAATGGGAGCACAAAAGATTTGTGGTATACTTAACGGACTCGGTTTATGTTCTTAAGCTCGAACGAACCAAACAAATTTTGAAAACGGAATTGCATATTTATTTATTTAGTTATTGCATTTTGCCATAACATGTTTATTACGTAGATATAATTAATAACTAATACATGATCACAAAAAAATTCTAATAAAAGGTTTATTAAGTATTGGATAGCTAATTAAAATAAATAGTTTGTTTTAAAATACAAAAATAAAATTGATTTACAAAATTAAAAGTTAATTTTAAAAACCGTAACTAATAAAGGTTATTAATTAAGATAAAAATTTGTGACGCAACCAACTTAGATTAAATAGGTAGGTGATATGTGCAAAATACAACATATAAATTATATAAAAAGGTATAAAATCAACCACTTTATGTACTAATGTTGAAAAAAGTGTATTTCTTTGAATACTTTTGATTTCATAATTAAAAAAGCTTAAATGAACAAAGAAACAAATTAATGGTCAAAACCAACATAAATACAAAAGAAGAGAAGTTAACACATCATACCAAACCATTCGAACTTTATCCCAAAAACCAAAACAACAAATGAGAAGACAAGCATGGGGCCATGCCACCAAGGCATGGGGTCATGCCCCACTCCAGAGTCCATGAAGAAAAGAAAAATAGAAGCATACAAAAGACCCGAGGTCGTGTCCCATGGACATGGGTCGTGGTCAACTCCCATATATGCAAAATCTCCCATTGTACAACAAGTACAAGATCACGGGGTCGTGTCTCTGACAAATGGGGCCGTGTGTGCATACGGACTGACAAAGCTTATTAGATGAAGATAGAGAAGAAGAAGATACAGGGTCATGCCCCTTGGGCACGGGGCCGTGTGAAAGGTCTGTTTCCAGCTATAAATAGGGGGTGCTTGGTTTATTTGCAAACAATCCCTTGGCAACCCTCTCTCTCTCACTTCACCACCACTTCTCGACCACTCCAACACCATCATCCACCACAACCATTAGAGTTTAGAGCGTGTAGTAGTCTCAGGATCCAAGATTGATTGTAAGGGTTTTTATCAAACAATGGCCATGTTTGGCTAATCTTTTACATCACTTGGTGAAGGAAAATATTTTATATATTATTATTTTTATTTCCAAGCTTTGGTTAACTTTTTAATTGAGTATGTATTAATGACTTTAATTAATAGTTTTTTATATCAAAAGTGAACTTTATTCTATCATCTCTTCATGTTTTATTGGTTCACTCATTCGTGTCTTTACGGTCTATATAAAGCATTCAACTGCCTGAAAGGGGGGTTAGAAGGGTAGTTTGGGTAAAGTTTTTGTCTCGTTCAGTGTATAGATCATGCAAGGACTTGATTGAAGCTTTTTAGGACTTCTCTCGAGGCAGATAGCATCAAATCGGGAGAAGTAAGAACAGCTTGAATCCTTTATAATAAATTACTATTAAAACTTTAAACTAGCCTTGCGGGACTGTATCCCTGCTGACTCAGACCAATATGGCCGAGGGTAGCGTTGCCTCCAAAGAGGGACATGCCATATTTTGCATTAATAACTTACTTAATTATCTTTCAATATTTCGGCCTTGTGGGACTGTATCCCTGCTGACGCATACCAATATTACCGAGGGTAGCGTCGCCTCCAAATGAGGGACATACCACTATAACTAAGATAATCTTTTAAAAAACCCAACGTATGGAAATCATCAAAGGATATGTAAAAGAGGAGTTGGAACCAAGTGATTCTATCTTTTCTATTGTTTCTTTTCAAATATTTTATTTCTTTTTTATTTACCAAAATATCTTTTTCCTAAAAATTGGTTAGATTAGACGTTGACGATATTCTGGTATTAAAAGTTGTGTCCTTGGACGACCTCGGTATCTTACCATCAATATATTATGCCAACGATGGATACACTTGCCCTAGCGTGTTGTAGAGAGTGATTGTGTTATATCGTGTTTTATAAATAGTAAGCTTGATAAACTAGTAAAAATTGCTTAAAGATATATTAAAAATTCTACCCACGCTCCACCACGTCAAGTTTTTGGCGCCGTTGCCGGGGACAAAAGGATTTTAAGAAAGCTTAAAATCGACGGCCTAATCATCTTTTTCAGATTTTCTCTCCAAATTCTTCTTCTTTTTCTAAATATTCAGTTACAGAACCTTTACACGGGGCCGTATCTAACTTGCAGTATCTGAAAATCAACAAAATGTTCTTCACAGAAGGCTCATGTGGGGTCGTGCCTAGTTTAACACGGGGCCATGTTAAAAATGCCCAGTAGCAGATAAATGACAATCTTGGACACGGGGCCATGCCTAATCTACACGGAGCCGTGTTTACCTTCTGTTTTCATAAAAACTTGTTCCCGAGAACCGAATCTTCTAGGTATCATCCAAACAATGCATTACTACATTTGAGATTATGACTACTACTGTTACGATGATTACGAAAAGCCATATTGTAGCATATGTGGTGAATCTCATTCGGTACAAAATTATTACCTCTTTCAACCATCAACCTCATACACAACATATCAGGAACCAAGGTTTGAGCTCCCAAAGTCAAGCTTTGATTGAGACATGATATACTTGAAAAATCATATAGTTTTACCTCATCCTTCCATTTTTGTTAGTTTTTAATAATAAATCTTCATAAATTGGTACTTAGTTGATCATTGTGAAGTTGTAGTGTTCGGTAAGAGTTTGGAATGTTGCGGGTTGGAACTCGAGCTTAAAACAGGATTCGGGAAAGAAAGATAGAAGAATTAAATAAACTGCAAACTCCAGCTCTAGGAGGACCGTTTAGACAGCTCAACAAGGTCCTCTTACAACCCCTTTCACTTCAGCCAGCTCTAGGAGGACCGTCTAGGCACCTCAACACGGTCTTTGCTCACCAAGTTTTAACATTGGAACCTAGGAAGATATTTTTGTGCTGATGTATCATTCTCCACTGCCTTACTCTAGGGAACTGTTTAGCCCACCAAAACGGTCCTCTTGCAGCTTCATTTCTCTTTAGCCAGCTCTAGGAGAACCATTTAGACAGTTTAACATCGTCCTCCTAGAGGCCCCAGAACAACATTGCCACTTTAAGCAATTTAAGGGTTTTGCAACAAAGAAGGCTGGATTTGGGAGATTCTTGGTGACGTTTTAGAATGTTTTTCAAGGCATTTTCATAGATCGGGCTTGGACTATTGAAAACCGGTGATTATAGGTTGGTCATCAACTTTAGTTTTTAGGTTTTCACTAGTTTTTAGACCCGTTTATGTTAGATTTATCTAGATTCAGTCTTGTGATGTATTTTGGAGCCATGATTGGCTAGATCTTTTTATGATTGTCTAGTCTTTGGGATGATTTTGGATATTTGTTGAATGTTTATAGGATTTTAAGCTTGGAAATTGATGTTTTTGTATAAGGATTGAAACTTTATCGATAATGTTATGTTTTATGACTTGGATGTCGTTTAGGATGTGATTCTAGATCTAATTGCTATCTTTGTTTCTTGACTTGGTGTTTTTGGACTAAGAAATTGCATGAATTTGTAGTTGACTTTGTGTTGATTATTGATTTAAATGACTTGTCGATTTTAGATCTAGATTTTGCATATTTAGACTTCATGCCCGGTTAGCATCTACCTTGAGACCGAGAGGAAATAGGTTGTGGGTCGGTTAGGTTTTGTCGGACTTAGGTTAGAATTTGCGCAAGAGCGAGATTCTTACATATATTCCAGTTTTGATCGCTTATCTAATTATTTGTCAATACCCCTTGACATCATTTGGTGTCTTGAGATTTGTGAGACCGAGAGGAGATCCTTTTCACTACCCGGTGAGTTTTTACACGACCGTTTGGGTTAGCCTTGTTGTCCCTATTGAGAGCGAGAGGAGATTTAGGACACCTTAGTAAACCCCGTAAGGAGCGTATCCTTAGATCCCGGTTTTTATACGAGTTTCCATTTCCCATAGCATTCAACTTTATCATTAGGAATTTTAGGAAACTTTTATGTATGTATTGAAGAAAAAATGTGATTTATCTGATCAACTGTTGAAGATAAAGTCATGAAGATCAAACAGAAAGAAGAAACGAGTCTGGACAAAAGAAAAGGACAACATATCTTCTATATGCATAAAAAAAGATCAGATACAAGTGAAGACAATTAGAGAAGACGATTCTGGTAGATTTGATGATAGTTCTGATGAGTATCTGGTTATCAAGAAATTCTGGTGATCTGTTCATCAAATTTTCTGGTAAGATGGCACTCAAAGATTCTAATAGGCCAACTTGTCTTCAAATTTGAGCTCTGCTACAATTGAAGGGTAGCAAGTTGATCATAGTATAGTGGATTCAATGAATATGCCAAAAAGCTACCTATGCAGAGCAAGAGCACGAATAGACTAATGTTTATTCGTGCTAAGGACTCTCTATAAATAGTGAATCAAACCATTGAAGGATAATGAGGTAGGCCAAAATTTAATACACACTACTACAATAACTCCATTGCCTTTTCACAACAGAATTATACAAGTATTCGTTTGTACTAGTCAATAACCTTACAATCACCTTGTAAACCATTTTGTTTCAAAGTAATATAAACTTGAAAATTCTGTAGTTGTTGTTTCTTCAAAGTTCAATTTCTATTTCGGCACACTATTTTTATATCTATTGAAATCACTTGCCATATTAAGTTAAAAGAGCATTTTCCATCTGGAACCAACAATGGTATCAGAGCAGGTTGAATAAACTATTTTCAAACGATCAACTGTTCATTTTTTTCTTTTATCCAAATAAGGCAAACTTTCAAACCTAGAACAATGCTTTCAACATCGGGTCTATGTCAAAGCCTCTGACCTTGGTCAGAGAGGAGTACCCCCAATGGAAAATCAAGATGATCAATTTCCTTAATGGACATGATCAAGCTATGTTTCAATCCATTGTGTGTGGTCCACATATACCCATGGTTGAGATACCACGTTCACCACCAGCAGCTGGTCAAACACCTGAAATACATGTCTCCTGGGCTCCAAAATCTAAAGTTTCTAGAGTCAAGAAGACAAGGATAAGGTAGAAACTGATGAAAGGGCCAAATCACTTTTGATTATGGCACTTTCAAATGACATATTCTCTCAAGTAGATGCATGTGCTTCTGCTAAAGAGATATGGGATCAGTTAGAAAATCTTTGTGAAGGAGGAGAAAGAATGAAGAGAAATAAATGAACAAACTGTGTCTCCTCTTATGAGATATTTAAAAGTTTACCAAATGAAAATCTTTGTGAAACCTATAACAGATTTGCAAAACTTTTAAATGATCTAAAGAAATTTGGTATTGAGAAGTCAAATGATGAAAGGAATGTGAAATTCCTAGATACTCTACCAAGATAGTGGAGAAGTCTCACAATGACCTAATGTCACACCCTGATTTCCCGGTGGGCCCAGACTTGGTGTTTATTTGTGATAAATTGATATAGATATTCACAATTAACACATCGGAAGTTTGGGAGTATAAAATACTATTACAGATTACAAATGTCTGACTGTTCGAAAGAAAATACAGACGGAAATGTATAAAAGATCCACAAGCGGATCGAAATAACAAAATGATTATGTAATATACTACTAAGCTTTATGCATGGAGTTGTAAATTCCACTTAAGCATTTACCGAGTAACTTCCAGCCTATTTACATACTTTGCAACCTGCGCTTAGTATTTTTGAAGATACGTCAGTTTACATTGGTAAATACAAATAACCGACACATTTCGAAAATATTTCAAAATCATTTATGTACACAATGGTACATATATTTTCATAAATAACTTGGGATAAACTATTTTTCATGTTATCAGTTTTACATACTTGTCAATACATGTATGGACGAAAACTATGTTGGGATCATGATTAACCGAACACACCACTTTAAAACCCTTATAGGGTAAACCCGTATTAGGTTATAAAAATATTTTATTGTAGCATTAGTATATGTCCGGTGTATGCCTCTACCCGTGCTTAGGTCGTGCCATTTGCAATTAAATGAGTCGAGGATATCTAGGACACGCTCGTATTAACCCCCAATGTTCAAGTTATCAAGCAATATGAATTAAAACAGGTTATTTGGATTCCCGACACATAGGTCATTGATCCCATACCCGACCATTCGATAATAATATACCATATCCCAAGCCGTTTAGGGAAAATAGGTTAAGAGTATTTACCTGGTTTAAATCTTTAAAATTCAAAGATAAATATAAGCACATCCGTTCAAACAAAATAACTAGCAAGGTTGCAATTTACTGGGCACCCTAGTATAGAATGAATGGTAGAATAACCAATTAGATTGTTAACGGGTCCTATTCAAGTCATAGACTTGGACCGGTTAACTTGTAAATAATGAAAACGTTACGTTACGGTACGCTAGATTAGGCAGTGACCAGGTAGAATGTAGTTTATACCTTCACAAGCACTAAGACTTGTATAATATGGGTAAACATAATTACATTCTAGAATATAAAATAATTTGAAGGAGTTTGACCCAATTCGGTTAACTTACGCAAACTAAGTTACATAAGCTACAATACACGCATAGGCGGTATCGGGTGATCAAATGAGTCATAAACAAGTTCATTTTGCCAAAAAAATCTTAAGGATATTACCAAGTCAGTAGATTATGCAAATTATGTGTACATTGCATTTTAAAACCATTCCATACACCAAAAGGGCATTTTCGGCATTCTAAGGCATAGTGTATGAACTTCTATAAAAACTCGACAACTGATTATGATCAAGTAGTATAACCACAGAGGGTTATCCTACACATAATTACGATCATACTGCAACTTCAATTCAGTAGCTAACATAGCAAATTGTGGTCAGAATCGAAAGTCAAAACAGAAGTCAAACTGCTTGACTTTTGGTTGCGAACCGAGCAATAAGCTGGAAAGGACGGCTGAATATGTTTAGACATGTTCTAATATTATTTACCAACTGATATAGTGTCAAAATACATGTTTAAACGTTTATAATTTCATTATATATATTTCCAACAAATGACATTTTGACTTTTAATTAAACATAACTTTTGACCCGTCATTTGACCAACTTAACACAGGAGGTGCCCTCATAAAGGATTATCACCTACCTTGTTATGATCACGTAGCCATGATCAATTGGAACAATGGCTTGACCATAATGGTCATAACCAAAAGTCAAAGCAAAAGTAAAAATTTGCTCGACTTTGGCTAAATACTTAGCCTAGAAAATGAAAGAGCTATGAAGAAATACTTACTAGTATTCAAGAAGAAAGATTTAACTCAAAGTAGGCTCCTTTTTTGATCAGGAACAACTCCAATTAGGAGATAGCAGAAAAAGTATGAAATAAGCAAAGAACTTGGTTGAACAAGCTTGCTATTTTTACTTGAAAGGAATGCATAGGATCAAGACATGTGTCTTGGGTGTTTCCAAGATGTTAGCAGGTGTTTATGAGGTTTAAGAACCGGGTAGAAGGGTGCCACAATGCGAGAAAGGTGACACAAAGGTAGAATGCCTTGGCCTCCACACAAAATTCTGCCAGTACCGAGTCTTATGGATCGTAAGCCTAAGGGCTTACGATCCGTAAGCCTTGTTACTCGGCCGTGGTTTTGAATTACTTACGGTTCATAAGACATAGGTCTTGCGATTCGTAAGGGACTGCCAGTAACAATATCACTAACTGCCTTACGGTCCGTAAGGCATATGCCTTGCAGTCTGTAAGGGCCACTCAGAGGCCAAAATTTGGCATATTGACAAATTAAGTCCCTCCACATCCAATCTTCCACCATTTTACACAATTAGTCCTCTCATCCAAATTATTAGGCATATTTGAGAGTTGATTGGACACGCGTTGCCATAGGATTCGATAAAAATTTTTGAGTTGTTACATCCTCACCCCCTTAAAAGAAATCTCGTACTCGAGATTTTCTTCAAATAGATAGGGGTACTTTTTTCTCGTATTAGACTAAACCTCCCATGTATATTCGGGGCGACGATGGGCATCCCATTTGAATTTAATGATGGGGATCGGAGCTTTTTAACTTGTCGATCCTTGATCGAAATCGGTTTCTTAATGAACCTTAGGTTTTCATCAATCTACACACCATGGGGCGACATTGCTAGCGACTCATCGGCTAGACATATCTTTAAATTGCATATGTGGAACACATCATGGATTCCACTGAGTTCCTTAGGCAGTTTAAGTCTATAAGCCACAGAATATCACATTCGTTTATCTCGAATGGTCCAATGTATCTCAGGCTCAACTTGCCCTTCTTTCCAAATCTCATCACACCTTTCGAGGGTGATACTTTCAATAATACTTTTTCCCCATTTGGAACTTGAGAGGTTTACGTCTCTTATCAGCATAGCTCTTCTTCCTATCACGAGCAGCTTTGAGCCGATCACAGATCTGAACAATATTTTATGTGGTCTCCGGGACTATTTCAGGTCCTGATAGTGGGGCTTCCCCTACTTTAGCCCAACAAACGGGTGTTCTGGACTTTCTCCCATATAAGACTTCAAATCGAGCAGCCTTGATGCTAGTATGATAACTACTATTGTAGGAGAATTTAATTCGGGGTAGATGATCATCCCAACTACCACCTAAATCAATAACACATGCCCTCAGCATGTCTTCCAATGTTCAATGGTACGCTCACTCTGTCCATCAGTCTGCGGATAGTAAGCTATACTGAATTTTAAACGCGTGCCCAATGATTGTTGGAAACTTTTCCAAAAATGAGATGTGTATCTAGTATCTCTTTCAGATACTAGGATACTAGCACTCCATATAAGGACACGATATTGTCCACATATAACTTGGCCAATTTGTCAGAACTATAAGTTTCCCTAATTGGTAGAAAATTGGTTGACTTAGTTAGTCTATCAATAATCACTCAAATCGTGTCATTGCCATGTTTGGTCTTCGGTAACTTGGCAATTAAATCCATAGTTACCAGCTCCCATTTCCATGTGGGAATTTCACGTTGTTGTAATAGTCCTGACGGTTTCTGATGTTCAGCTTTAACTTGCGAACACGTCAGACATTTTGCTACATAAGTGGCTATGGATTTCTTCATACCCATCCACCAATAATTCTTTTTCAAATCTTGATACATTTTACTCCTCCAAGATGAACAAAATATCTAGAATTATGGGCTTCCTGGAGGATCAGATCTCTGAATCCTCCAAATATAGGAACCCATATTTGATATTTCAATCTTAGGGTTCCATCCTTCCCAGGTGCTAACTGCTCAACAGTTTCACCCAATCCTTCATTAGAAGCATTTTCCTCTAATAGGGCTTGCTTTTAAGCATCAAGCAGTTTCTCATTCAAGCTAGTCTTGAGCTCAATACTTTTGGTGTTAATCCTTATAGGTTTAACTCTTTCCTTACGACTCAAGGCATCAGCAAGGACATTTTCCTTGTCGGGATGGTAACGAATCTCACAATCTTAATTATTCAATGTCTCCATCCAATAGCGTTGCGGCATATTCAAGTCTTTCTAGTTAAACAAATATTGGAGACTTTTATGGTCAGTGTATATAATACATTTTGTGCTATATAAATAATGTCTCACAACTTAAGTGCAAATACAACAGCATCCAATTCCAAGTCATGGGTGGTGTAATTCTTTTCGTGTACTTTAAGTTGTCGTGATGCATATACAATCACTTTACCTTGTTGCATGAGTACACAACCCATACCTGTGTGCGAAGCATCACAGTATACAATGAATTCTTCAATACCCTCAGGTAAAGTTAAAACAGGAGCATTGCTGAATTTGTGTTTCAGAATCTCAAAGGATTCTTCCTGTTTGGGACCCCAGTCAAACTTGACATTCTTACGGGTCAGAGTAGTCATAGGAGTGGCTATTCGAGAAAAGTTCTCAATGAACCTTTATAATAACCGGCTAATCCTAAGAAACTACGACTTTCAGATGGAGTCTTGGGTGCTTTCCAATTCATAATGGCTTCAATCTTGGTGGGATCCACTTGGATACCATGCTCACTAATCACATGTCCAAGAAACTGAACCTCTCTAAGCCAAAATTCGCACTTAGAGAACTTTTCATAAAGCTTCTCTTGCTTTAGCGATTCAAGAATGCATTTGAGATGTTTCTCGTGATCAATCTGAGTACGAGAATAGATAAGTATGACATCTATAAAGACAATGACAAACTTATCTAAATACAACTTGCAGACTCTATTCATGAGATCCATGAATGCTGCAAGTGCGTTTGTGAGCCCAAAAGGCATCACTAAGAATTCATAGTGGCCGTATCTGGTTATGAAAAAAAGTCTTTGGGACATCTTCGCTCCTAACTTTTAGTTTATGGTAACTAAATCTCAAATCAATCTTCGAGAAGTAAGTAGCTCCTTGAAATTGGTCGAACAAATCATCGATCCTTGGCAATGGATAATGATTCTTGATCGTTATCTTGTTTAGTTAATGGTAATCAATGTACATCAGCATTGAACCGTCTTTCTTCTTGACAAACAGGATAGGAGCTCCCCAAGGCGAGGAACTCGAATGAATAAAGTCTTTCTCCAATAGCTCATCCAATTGTGCCTTCAGCTCCTTCATCTCCGTGGGTGCTAAGTGGTAAGGGGCTCTAGCTATAGGAGTAAATCCTGGCAAGATGTTGATCCTAAACTCGACTTGCCTCTCCGGAGGGTAGACTGGGACAAATCTTCAGGAAATACATCTCGATTCTCCGAAATGACTGGTATATCTTTGATCTTTGGCTTTGACTCATTAATAATCACTTGTGCCATGTAGATGACACATCCTTTTTTCAAACACTTAGATGCCTTAAGCAGAGACACTTTCTTAGGCAATCCATAGTGTTGATCTCCAAGAATGGTGAGTACTTCACCGGATGGGGATTTAATTTCGATAAGTTTCTTATTGAAGGCAATACGGGCTTGGTTATGAGCTAACCAATCACTATATCGAACCCCGCCAAATTCATTAGCAGAAGATTGACAGGAATAGGAATGTTCTTAATGGATATAACACATCCATCAAGAATCGTGGAGGCTATTTCTATACTACCCTTAGCTATTTCAACTTCATAAGTTATATCTAGAGCTCTTAGGGGTAGGTTTAGTAGTTTACTAAACTTATGATCAACAAAGCTCTTATCGGCTCAAGAATTAAAAAAATCTAGCAAATATATCATTTATGAGAAACGTACCCGTAATTACATTTGCACCATTAACTGCATCTCTTGCAGTTAACTGGAAAGCTCTAGCAATGGTCTTCTTTTCCTCCCTAGGCTTAGCAGTACCCTCAGTGCGTTTAGGGCAATTGGTCTTTATGTGGCCTTTTTAACCACCTCCGAAGCATACAAGATTCTTTAAGTCCTTACATTCATGGGACTGATGACATGTCTTCTTGCAGATACCACACTGCTTAAGTTTCTAATCTGTCCGACACTGTCCCTAGTGTCCTCTCCCACAAGTCTTACAAACAGGTCTTTCATCCGACCTCTGCCGGTTCTTATTGAACCCAAATTTGCCCTTCTTGGATTTTTAGAAGTGGTTATTGTCACACCCTCAATTTCCACTTGCGGAGTTTTACCTCGAGGCGTGTGAACAAACCAGAATCTGAATCACTAGTACGTCGAACGACTCTACATGATTTGATTATACGTTTTGCAAAATCGTTCATTGTAGATTTTATATCAATTACCAATATTTAGCAGAGCATTGTTTTTAAAGTTTGAGCGGAAGCATAAATAAGTAGTGATGCGGGCGCCAACACAAACGCCAAAACAAATGAAAAATCTCAAAACAATATTAATAAATAAGACTCGATAAAGATGTCTTGTTCAATGCATGTGCGTGCACCTAGAGCTCCTAGCGTCCTGAGAAACATGCAAAGAAACAAGTGTCAACATTAAAGATGAGTGAGTTCACAGGTTTTCATAAATTCGTTTGTTCGGTTATAGCTTGTTACTCCGTTATCCCCAACCCGGGATAACATATCAGTTCCATTATTCCAATCCGGAATAATAAGTTGTTGCTTCCAATATTCCCGTCCGGAATATTAAGTTGTTATTTCCATTATCCCAACCCGGGATAATAAGTTGATGTTTCCAATATTCCAAACCCGGAATATTAAGTTGTTCGTAATTAAGTTCAACATTAATGTATATAGGTAGCTAGCCTAAAGTCATGTCACTAAGTGTTCGCGATCGAAGCTGACTGTTGTGCCTCCGTTTTGCCAGGCCTATCACATGACCATGGCGATGTTAGGCCAATCATACACCCGTTGACCATACCGGTCGGCTAGCGCGACTAGCTCGGATGGGGCTCGTCAGACCCAGTAGTACTACTTATAATTCCCCCGCTATTTAACCCAAATACTAACGATCCGAGGAGATTGTCGAGGACTTAAGTGATAAAGCTGCTTAGTGCCCATAACATTACATTAACATTAACTTAGTTACCGTATAGTTATGTGACGTTAAATTCGTATAACGTAAAGAGATTGAGTTTGAGAGTGTATACATGTTTCTCCCCTGTTGTTTAAAAACGGATAAAGTTAGGGGCCGTGAACTCACCTTTATTTGCTCGGTTAGTGTAGCAAAGATGTTATAAGAGATGGGACCGCTAGTTGCGTCCTAACAAACCAATTAATTCCACGTCAATGTGTAGTCACACCAATACAAATTCCACACGAAATTTACTCACAAAGTGATACACACAAACAACATATCTAACACTCAAACATGCATGCAAGTATTCTCATGTGATCATAGTAATCAAACAACTTATCATGAACATATTCCAAATCCATGCAACACTTTAATGCATAAAATCACAAGTTATCAACTTTCTGCTTAACACTCAATTATTCAGCTGTTTTCTAGGATTTTTATAAAATAGTTCCAACATTCTAAAAATTCCCATATTTTTACAGTAAGTGACATTTATACCATAGAAATTTATATAATTTTTCAAGTCCTAAATCTTTACCAATTAACCATAAATATTAATTCATTAAGCTGCAGTCAGATTTACCGTTTTCTGACTGCAGTCCACGGAAGAATTTATTTAAAAATCACTGATCGTCCGATTAACAAAATTCCAGTTGGAGTTGCCCGGAAATTTCTATACCTAGTTTCTGTACAAAATCATGACTCAACTCTCTACTGATTTTAAAATCTAGCTTGATAAACAACTAGCAAAATTTCAGGAGTTTCACAGTTTTAGTTACTGAACTTATTTAGCCCTTTAAAAATATCAAACGACTTCAGAAAATTATGAATCCAGCGCCATTAGATTCCTTATTCAAATCTCTACGTTCTAGACATCGAAAAATCCGTTTTTCGACAACTAACGACCAAGTTACAGCCAGATGAAGTCGGCTGTAACTATTATTCAGCAGGCTGTTTTCTGCATGTGTTTATCCTGAACTCGTATAACCCGTTCATGCGATTAACCTAAGCGATCTAGATCTGATTTCTAGTCCTAGATTAATACTAATAACCTATCCATGCAAACCTACACAATAACTTTTGTCTTTATAACAAATCACAGCCTACATATTCAGTTTTCAAACAACATGCAAACTCTAAATCTTGTATTAACCATCCGAAACTATACCATCATGCGATCTGAGAACATCAACAATCAAGACACATATATCCGAAACAACTAAGCATTCAAGCATACACATAATCCGAACATGATCTTGTAATCAGAGATAACCTCTAATCTTTTAATAACAATGTAAACGAACCGTGAATACGATGAGGGGAGATGGCGAGGGCTGCTGCTTGCTGAGACCGAGAGAAAGAAAGCTGATCTCGCGACCGAGACTGAAAAGGGACTGAAGGTAACCGGCTGTTAGCGACCGAGAGAGTGAACCAGCTGATTAGATCGAGATGATGAAGGAATGGAAGCTGTTTTGCGATCAATGGAGAATGAGGAAGCAGCCGACGGCTGTTTTGCTTGTTAGGGTTTTAGGAATTGTGAAGGAAGATGCATGTGAGTTGTATATATATAGGCGCAACAAGATGAGGATCCCGGTTTTGGTTTGAGTCGCGGCCGAGGAACTAAAGTGAGTTAGTTTGGTTTGGACTTGATCTCGCGGTCAAGGAATAGGGTGGGTTCGGTTTGGGTTTGAACTAAATAAATCCGCGGTTTTGATCATGTGGCCGAGAGTGTTTTGGTTTAGGGTTTAGGTTTTGATGTTGTGGTTTCGGGTTTGATCTTGCGGCCGGATTGTTTTTAGTTTAAGGTTTAACTTTGATCTCGGTTTTGGGTTTGCGGTTTGGTTTGATCGGCCGAACAGTTGTAGGTTTGTTATGGGTTTGAGTTTTGATCTTGGCCGAATTCTTGAGTTAAGGTTTAAAACTTGTTAACTCCTAGAGTCACAATGAATCACTTTGGTTCGTGTCGCAGTTCGGTTCAGTTCGTGTACGTATCTACTATAATTACTTTATAACTAAACAATCACACAAACACTCATCACGTATTCATTCCATGCACGTTTAATACTTAGCACATATATTATTCGACAAGTGTCACGTGTAAGTTATCCGAAAAACCCGGGATATCACATTATCCCCATGTTGAAAGAATTTTCGTCCCGAAAATTGAGTAAACGCAGTTTAGCATGTAACGTACATGTTTAGAGTGCCACGCACAAAGAGTTAGTTCGTTAATGATGGTACGCAACGTTACAAGAAGTTCCCAAGTGTCATACACAAAGATTTCCAAGTGCCATGCACAAGAATTTAGTCAACAATAGTACACGAAAGTATGAGAAGTTTCCAGGTTGTCACATCATCCCATGTTGAAAGAATTTTCGTCCCGAAAATTTAGGTACTGGTATCGTTAGTTTGCTGCTCAGTTGCGAAGAGGTGTGGGTATTTGCTTTTCATTTGGTCCTCTCTTTCCCACGTGAACTCCGGTCCACGCTTAGAGTCCCAACGAACTTTAACGATTGGAATCTTGCTGTGCCTTCGAGTCTTGATCTCACGATCCATGATCTCGATAGGCTGTTCCACAAAGTGTAGTTGTTCATCCACTTGGATCTCATCCAATGGAATAACTAAAGTTTCATCTGATAGACACTTCTTCAGATTTGACACGTGAAATACGTTGTGAACTCCACTGAGTTCGGCAGGAAGGTCTAATTGGTATGCTACGGGTCCAATACGTTTCAAGATTTCAAACGGGCCTACATACCGTGGGTTAAGTTTTGCCTCGTTTTCCAAAGCGGATTACACCCTTCCAGGGTGACACCTTTAGTAGGACGCGGTCGCCTACTTGAAATTCGAGCGGTTTGCGTCGTTGATCAGCGTAGCTTTTCTGTCGATCTCGTGCCGCTGCCATGCGGTTTCTGATTTGTACAATCTTTTCAGTAGCCTCAAGTATTAATTCAGGGCCTGTGAGTTGACTGTCACCGACTTCTGCCCAGCAGACCGGTGATCTACATTTACGACCGTATAATGCCTCAAACGGTGCTGCCGAAATACTCGTGTGATAGCTGTTGTTATATGAGAATTCTACTAGGGGCAGGTGAATTTCCCAATTATTTCCGAAGTCCACTACGCATGCCCTAAGCATGTCTTCCAAGGTCTGTATGGTCCTTTCGCTTTGACCATCAGTCTGAGGGTGATAAGCTGTGCTCATATCCAAGCGTGTTCCCAACGCTTTCTGGAGTGACTGCCAGAAGTTTGACGTGAAACGAGCATCTCTATCTGAGATGATGGACGTTGGCACTCCGTGCCGAGAAACTACTTCCTTAATGTAGATGCGAGTCAACTTCTCCATCTTATCCGTTTCTTTAATAGCTAGGAAGTGTGCGGACTTCGTTAAACGATCCACAATCACCCAGATGGTATCGCAACCACCCAAGGTTCGCGGGAGTTTAGTGATAAAATCCATGGAGATCTGATCCATTTCCACACTGGGATCTCAGGTTGTTGGAGTAGCCCGATGGCTTTTGATACTCCACCTTGACTTTTGCACAAGTCAAACATTTACTCACGTAGGTGGCTATATCGGCTTTCATGTTAGGCCACCAATACGCAACTTTAAGTTCTTGATACATCTTATCCGAACCCGGATGGACAGAGTATCGAGATTTGTGAGCTTCATCCATGACTAGCTCTCTGAGGTTCCCGTAAAGAGGTACCCATATGCGATTCATGAAATACCGGGCTCCATTGGGCTTTACCTCCCAGTCGCGTTCCATTTTTCCCACTGATTCGGCTTTGATGTTTTCCTCCTTAACTGCTTCTAATGGGCGTCGCGTATTTGTTCGGGTAGCCCGAATGAATAGTGAGTTGTAGTGCTCGTACACGACGAGGTTTCAAGTGTTCTTTCCTACTGAGGGCATCGGCTACCACGTTAGCTTTACCCGGGTGGTACCGAATGGCACACTCATAATCATTCAAGAGTTCGACCCAGCGACGCTGTCGCATGTTCAACTCCTTCTGATCAAAGATGTGTTGGAGGCTTTTGTGGTCAGTAAAGATTGTGCACTTTGTTCCATAGAGGTAGTGTCTCCAAATCTTAAGTGCAAACACTACTGCTCCCAATTCTAGGTCATGCGTCGTGTAGTTTTTCTCGTGAACTTTCAGCTGTCGCGACGCATACGCGATGACCTTATCGCGTTGCATGAGTACGCATCCCAATCCTGAATGGAAGCATCACAATACACTACGAAGTCATCTGTCCCTTCCGGCAAGGACAAAATGGGTGCACTGCAAAGTTTCTGCTTCAGCAATTGAAATGCTGCTTCTTGCTTGTCACCCCAAGTATACTTGATACCTTTCTGAGTGAGGGTAGTAAGCGGTTGTGCAATCTTGGAAAACCCCTCGATGAAGCGTCTGTAATAACCAGCCAATCCTAAGAATTGGCGGATCTCCGTCGGTGTCTTAGGTGCTTCCCAGTTTTTAATGGCTTCAATCTTGGCAGGGTCTACATGGATACCCTTTTCATTCACGACGTGCTCGAGAAACTGAACTTCCCGGATCCAGAAATCACACTTCGAGAGCTTGGCATATAGCTTTTCCTGTTGAAGTAATCCTAGCAGTAATCGTAGGTGCTCAGCATGCTCTTCCTCCCTTTTGGAGTAGATGAGTATGTCATCGATGAACACAATGACAAATTTGTCGAGGTATGGTTTACACACACGGTTCATGAGGTCCATGAACACCGCGGGTGCGTTAGTGAGACCGAATGGCATGACCAAGAACTCGTAATGGCCATACCGAGTGCGAAATGCTGTCTTAGCGATATCCTCCTCCTGACGCGTAGATGGTGGTAACCGGACCGTAAATCAATCTTAGAGTAGTAACTTGACCCTTGCAGTTGGTCGAATAGATCGTCGATGCGAGGTAACGGGTATCGGTTCTTGACAGTAACCTTGTTGAGTTCCCTATAGTCGATGCACATGCGGAAAGTCCCGTCCTTTTTCTTGACAAACAGGACTGGAGCTCCCCATGGCGAAACGCTTGGTCGGATAAATCCTTTTTCCAACAGCTCTTGAAGTTGGGTCGACAGCTCCTGTAGCTCGGCTGGAGCTAGGCGGTATGGAGCCTTGGCGATAGGAGTTGCATTGCTTGCCAATTCGATTTCAAACTCCAATTGTCGATGTGGTGGAAGACCAGGTAGTTCTTCTGGGAATACATCGGAAAAATCACGGACGACAGGGATGTCTTCTATACGTTTCTCGTCCTTAGGCTGTTCGGTAATTAATGCGAGTAAAGCGAAAGTGTTCTTTCTCCGAAGGTACTTCTGCGCTTGCATAAATGAGATAATGTTGGTGACGGCGCTTGCCTTGTCGCCTTGTACCGTCAGGATTTCGTCGTTCGTGAGTGGAATACGGATAGACTTTTCGAAGCAGAGAACTTCAGCCCGGACGTCGGATAGCCAGTCCATTCCGACTACCACGTCAAAACTACCCAGAGTAGTTGTCATCAGATCAATGGTAAAAGTGTGGCCCGCGAGTTTGAGTTGACAGCCGGATACGATTTGGGTCACATCTACCGATTTACCATTGGCTAATTCTATCACATAAGGGGTCTCTAATGGTTTAAGTGTGAGATTTAGGTTCTTCCTAAAAGACTCAGATATAAAGCTCCTATCCGCACCCGTATCAAAAAGCACAGTAGCAAAATGTTCATTAAGGGGAAACTTACCGGTGACCACGTTCGTGTCGTTTCTGGCCTCTCCGCGGCCCAATGTAAATGCACGACCTTTGGCACCTCCTGTGCCACCGTTCCCATTGTTGTTGTTGTGATTATTGTTGTGGTTGTTGTGGTTGTTTCCACCATTATTGTTGTTGTTGCGCAACTGTGGGCAGTCTCTTCTGAAATGAGCAGTGCTACCACACTGATAGCATCCCCGGTTTATACCCTGCTGCTGACCCTGAGGCTGATTCTGATTTTGTCGGGACACGATTTCCCACGACAATCCTTTTCCGCATGTCCCATCTTGCCACATCTTTGGCAGCGATTTCCGGCACAAGGGCCGTTATGGTGAAGATTGCAGCGGTTGCACTGCGGCTTTCGACCTACATAGCCGCCTGCATTCTGGTTGTTATTGTTGTTGTTGTTGTTGTTGTTGGAATGATTTTGATGACCCCGGTGGTGTGGTAATGATTGAACCGTTTCTGGTTCCCTTGTTGCGGATGTGATGACGAAGACTCTCGAACAGTGGGGTCTTCAAATTTTCTTTTGTTAGCTGGAGCGACTTCGGTTGTACCCCGTGCTGGCAGTTTCTTCTGTTCCACCGCTTTATCGGTGAGTTTGTGAGCCAATCGGATTGCTTGATGTTCAGTTACAGGGTTACTAGACATCACCATACCCTGAATTTCCGGAACCAGACCCCGAGATAGAACTCGAGTCTTTTCTCCACCGTGTTGGCCAATTCAGGACACAGAAATACCAAGTCATGGTGTTTTGCGGTGTAAACCTCAATTTCTGATCCCACCATCTTGTGGTTCCATAGAGCTTGCTCTAACTGTTGCACTCTGTCTCGTGGACAGTACTCTCTTTAATCAGGGCCTTGAACTAAGTCCATGCCATTGCATTTGCAGCTAACAGTCCACGTGTTTGGACTTGGGCATTCCACCATGTCAGTGCCCCATTTCCAGTGTTGAGGCTGCGTATTTGACCTTGTTTGCCTCTAGGCAGTTGCACATTTCAAAAACGGATTCTGATTTTTCGATCCAGCGGACCAATCCAATGGGTCCTTCCGCCCCGAGAACTTGCTTGGCTTTGCGTCAAGGAACATCTTATAGGGATTAAAGCCCCCTCCTGCTGACAGAGAACAGGAAGTCAGCAAGGAACTTTACTAACCTCACTATTAGATTTTCACGCGAAAATTTAATAATGGTTACCTGCCGGCTGGTTCTGAACACCCGCTAATGCTGCGTTCACATGCTCCTGAATCATGGCAGCTAGCTCTTCGGGCGTCAAGTTAAGGTTTCCACGTCTTCCAGTCGCCATTTAGATCTTCGAAACACAACACAAACACACTCGATAAGTCTAAATCCAATATAGTTATCCTACTTCGTACTTTAATAATTATTAAGTTATGTCAACTCAATATGTTAAATAATCAAAAGAAATACTTGATTAACTGAAATTTCAACGTCTTACAAAAGTGTAAATCAAACATACGAATTCACTATAAAGTCTCAGGTTTAAATACAAGTGGGAAAATAATAAACTGAAGGAAAAACAAATAATATAAACGAGACGTGTCAGTCGTCTACATCTCCATCCCCAAGTCACTGTCGTTGCCGTCATCCTGGGCGGCATTTCCAGCTTCCTCAGCTGGGTCCTCCTCCGGATCCTCCTCAGGATCCTCCTCTGGATCCTCTTCTGGATCCTCCTCTACCGGCACTGGAGGGCAGGTGCTGGTGCAAGTGCTTGATTTTGCAGTTCCTGAATGTTCCAACTATTTTCCAGGACTCTGTCCTCAAGCCAGTCAGCTCTTATCTGCTCAGCACGCAGATCTCTGGCTATGGTGTTACGAGCTATCTTACTCGTACGATGCTCTTCCTCGAGCGAGTCGGTCTTTCCTGTAAGGTGTCGGATCATCCATCCTTGTGCTAAGATGGTTTCCTGCATTCTTTCTAACTGTTTTTGTTGTGTATGCACTAGGATTCTAAGCATGTCGATTCCTATTTCTACAGGATTAACCGGTTCAACCGGTACAGCAATAGTTGGACGTAACGACGACTCCTCCCCCAGAGCGAGCCTCTTCCTCGCCGCTGAGCGTGTCTCTACGCCATAAGGTAGTATGGGTTCCACCATTGGTGCCTTTCCTAGTGCTCTTGGTGGCGTAAGTCTGTCAGATGATGATGACGATGAGGATGATGACATTGCCTGTTAGGTCGTGTAGTTAGTTATAAGTTGTTTTCATTTCTTATTATGAAGGCATAATCTACCAAACACAGTTGTGGTATACATAACAAGATATAATAATTCGGTGCCAAACTAAGTCTAGTGTCGTGATATCAGCTATAGTTTAGGTCTACTTCTAATGCAAACCTGGTTCTCTATAGCTAGTGGCTCTGATACCAATCTGTCACACCCTCAATTTCCACTTGCGGAGTTTTACCGCGAGGCGTGTGAACAAACCAGAATCTGAATCACTAGTACGTCGAACGACTCTACATGATTTGATTATACGTTTTGCAAAATCGTTCATTGTAGATTTTATATCAATTACCAATATTTAGCAGAGCATTGTTTTTAAAGTTTGAGCGGAAGCATAATAAGTAGTGATGCGGGCGCCAACACAAACGCCAAAACAAATGAAAATCTCAAAACAATATTAATAAATAAGACTCGATAAAGATGTCTTGTTCAATGCATGTGCATGCACCTAGAGCTCCTAGCGTCCTGAGAAACATGCAAAGAAACAAGTGTCAACATTAAAGATGAGTGAGTTCACAGGTTTTCATAAATTCGTTTGTTCGGTTATAGCTTGTTACTCCGTTATCCCCAACCCGGGATAACATATCAGTTCCATTATTCCAATCCCGGAATAATAAGTTGTTGCTTCCAATATTCCCGTCCCGGAATATTAAGTTGTTATTTCCATTATCCCCAACCCGGGATAATAAGTTGATGTTTCCAATATTCCAAACCCGGAATATTAAGTTGTTCCGTAATTAAGTTCAACATTAATGTATATAGGTAGCTAGCCTAAAGTCATGTCACTAAGTGTTCGCGATCGAAGCTGACTGTTGTGCCTCCGTTTTGCCAGGCCTATCACATGACCATGGCGATGTTAGGCCAATCATACACCCGTTGACCATACCCGGTCGGCTAGCGCGACTAGCTCGGATGGGCTCGTCAGACCCAGTAGTACTACTTATAATTCCCCGCTATTTAACCCAAATACTAACGATCCGAGGAGATTGTCGAGGACTTAAGTGATAAAGCTGCTAAGTGCCCATAACATTACATTAACATTAACTTAGTTACGTATAGTTATGTGACGTTAAATTCGTATAACGTAAAGAGATTGAGTTTGAGAGTGTATACATGTTTCTCCCCCTGTTGTTTAAAAACCGGATAAAGTTAGGGGCCGTGAACTCACCTTTATTTGCTCGGTTAGTGTAGCAAAGATGTTATAAGAGATGGGACCGCTAGTTGCGTCCTAACAAACCAATTAATTCCATGTCAATGTGTAGTCACACCAATACAAATTCCACACGAAATTTACTCACAAAGTGATACACACAAACAACATATCTAACACTCAACATGCATGCAAGTATTCTCATGTGATCATAGTAATCAAACAACTTATCATGAACATATTCCAAATCCATGCAACACTTTAATGCATAAAATCACAAGTTATCAACTTTCTGCTTAACACTCAATTATTCAGCTGTTTTCTAGGATTTTTATAAAATAGTTCCAACATTCTAAAAATTCCATATTTTTACAGTAGGTGACATTTATACCATAGAAATTTATATAATTTTTCCAAGTCCTAAATCTTTACCAATTAACCATAAATATTAATTCATTAAGCTGCAGTCAGATTTACCGTTTTCTGACTGCAGTCCACGGAAGAATTTATTTAAAATCACTGATCGTCCGATTAACAAAATTCCAGTTGGAGTTGCCGGAAATTCTATACCTAGTTGCTGTACAAAATCATGACTCAACTCTCTACTGATTTTAAAATCTAGCTTGATAAACAACTAGCAAAATTTCAGGAGTTTCACAGTTTTAGTTACTGAACTTATTTAGCCCTTTAAAAATATCAAACGACTTCAGAAAATTATGAATCCAGCGCCATTAGATTCCTTATTCAAATCTCTACGTTCTAGACATCGAAAAATCCGTTTTTCGACAACTAACGACCAAGTTACAGCCAGATGAAGTCGGCTGTAACTATTATTCAGCAGGCTGTTTTCTGCATGTGTTTATCCTGAACTCGTATAACCCGTTTCATGCGATTAACCTAAGCGATCTAGATCTGATTTCTAGTCCTAGATTAATACTAATAACCTATCCATGCAAACCCTACACAATAACTTTTGTCTTTTATAACAAATCACAGCCTACATATTCAGTTTTCAAACAACATGCAAACTCTAAATCTTGTATTAACCATCCGAAACTATACCGTCATGCGATCTGAGAACATCAACAATCAAGACACATATATCCGAAACAACTAAGCATTCAAGCATACACATAATCCGAACATGATCTTGTAATCAGAGATAACCTCTAATCTTTTAATAACAATGTAAACGAACCGTGAATACGATGAGGGGAGATGGCGAGGGCTGCTGCTTGCTGAGACCGAGAGAAAGAAGCTGATCTCGCGACCGAGACTGAAAAGGGACTGAAGGTAACCGGCTGTTAGCGACCGAGAGAGTGAACCAGCTGATTAGATCGAGATGATGAAGGAATGGAAGCTGTTTTGCGATCAATGGAGAATGAGGAAGCAGCCGACGGCTGTTTTGCTTGTTAGGGTTTTAGGAATTGTGAAGGAAGATGCATGTGAGTTGTATATATATAGGCGCAACAAGATGAGGATCCCGGTTTTGGTTTGAGTCGTGGCCGAGGAACTAAAGTGAGTTAGTTTGGTTTGGACTTGATCTCGCGGTCAAGGAATAGGGTGGGTTCGGTTTGGGTTTGAACTAAATAAATCCGCGGTTTTGATCATGTGGCCGAGAGTGTTTTAGTTTAGGGTTTAGGTTTTGATGTTGTGGTTTCGGGTTTGATCTTGCGGCTGGATTGTTTTTAGTTTAAGGTTTAACTTTGATCTCGGTTTTGGGTTTGCGGTTTGGTTTGATCGGCCGAACAGTTGTAGGTTTGTTATGGGTTTGAGTTTTGATCTTGGCCGAATTCTTGAGTTAAGGTTTAAAACTTGTTAACTCCTAGAGTCACAATGAATCACTTTGGTTCGTGTCGCAGTTCGGTTCAGTTCGTGTACGTATCTACTATAATTACTTTATAACTAAACAATCACACAAACACTCATCACGTATTCATTCCATGCACGTTTAATACTTAGCACATATATTATTCGACAAGTGTCACGTGTAAGTTATCCGAAAAACCCGGGATATCACAGTTATCATCACGCTTCCTTTTTCCGTCAGTCTCAGTCTTAACTGACTTCAACCTCACTTCATCCTGAGTGAGTGAAAGAGATAGATCTAAAAGTAGCAGGCTTGGATGCTTTAACCATACCATTGATCTCTAGTGCTAACCCACCAATAAACCACGCAATGCGCTTAGACTAGAGAGTTATCAGATAAGGAACCAATCTAGATAAGGAATTTTAGTCGGACACATATTTCCAACAATCCAGATTCTTCATAGTGAGAGTCAAGAAATCAGACTCCACTTTCTCCACTTCATGAGGATGACAATAAGTCTCCTTGATCAGGTCCACAAACTTGCACCACTTCATATTATACAGGGATACTTTCCCTATAGATTGGATAATGGCTTTCCACCATGTTAGGGCATCGTCCTTAAATGACTGGGATACATACTTCACAATATCCTTATCAACACATATGTTGATATCAACAACCGTCTCCATCTCATTGAGCCACTTAATGGCATCGATGGCTCCCTTCCCCCTGTGAAATCTCGGGGTTTGCAAGATACAATTATTTGTATGTGTACACGTCTTTAGTAGATCGGTTTTCTCCTTGGCAATTTGCTTGAGCTCACTCTTGAGGAATAATGTGAGCTTTCAGATTTATGTGTGGAAGGATGTGGGATTGATTGGGACTTTAGATAGGTCAAACCCGATCTCTTAAAATTTGCCATGAAATTCTCAATGGCTTTACCTACCTCAGCGGCAATCAGGGCTTGAAGGTTATTTCCTTCGCCCTCACGGGTAGTATGTCCAATGTTTCCACGCCTGACTGTGGCTCCTCTAGAATTCTGGTTGGCCATCTATATAGATTTCAGACTATGCCAATAATTAAATAGATTAAGGATATATCTGATTAAAACAGAAATGGTCATCGGATTTGATGACTTGATAATGATATTAGCTGAGATCTCAATGGATCATAATTGTTGTAAGGTTTGAATATATATCCTCCATTTTTTTGGACAGTGTGCTCATTGTCACAGTTGCCTAAACACTACATTGAGTGTTTAAATAAAATGATCATCGAAGTATGTCTCAATGATGTAATAATAGCATAAGTCGCGATCTCAATAGATCATTTGGCTGTTAGGATTTTGACATATGTCCTCCACCCTATTTGGATAGTGTGCCCATATGGTCATAACCGTCATTGTCTCAATTGACAATAAAATATAGCTCATAGGCAAATCATTTTAACATTATAGTGAATGTTAAAATATAATGATCATCTAATTTTATGATATCCTTAGCCAAGATCTCATTCGATCATATAGGCGATAAGGCTTGGACATATGTCCTCCACCTTTTTGGTCAATGTGATTCCTCATTGCCACTTTGCCAGAATTACTAACATTTCAATGAATGTTAATACAGAATGAATGTCTTTTTGGTTTGATTATATATATATATATATATATATATATATATATTGTTATCTGTAGTCTCATTGGCCATGAGAATAAGGTTTGGGCATATGCCCTCCACCTCTTTGCTCGATGTGATTCCTCAGTGCCATACTATCATTTTATCATTGCCAGTTATGTAGGCTTGCCATATAGGCTGATCAAACCATTAGAAGATCTTGTTGAAATTTTGGGTAGATCGATAAAGTTTGAATTAAAATCGAGACGATCGTTTGAAAAGGATGAAATGAATAGATATTATATTATTTCAAAATTATCATTTGAGATAGGGAATTACAATGCGAGTCCTCATAGGGACTTTTAAGAATTATAACACTTGTCCATATATGGACTTTTGAAAGGAAATTACAAATTTAGTCCACATATGGACTGTTGAAAATAAAATACAATGAAAGGTCCAACATGTTCTTATAAAAAAATTTAAAGCGAAATACAATAAAAGATAAATAACAAATCTTCATTCGTCCTTCTTTCCCTTGGTTATCTTGGAAAGTTTCTTGAAGATTTTGCTTGTTTTACTTTTGTTCTTTTCAGCCTAACACTGGATCTGCTTCGCCCGCTCCAAGGCTTGATTAATAGCCTCGAGTTGTTGCGGTGGTTGTAGTTAACGAGTAACAGGACACTGGTACTCATAATTGGGATATCCAGTATTTGGATAAGTATGAGGAAATGGTGATGGATAAAGTGCATTATGAACAACCGCCTGAAGATAAGGGTCGTATGATGGAACTTGATAATTATTATCCATAGATGCTTCTGAATATGAAGTATCATATCCAGTCATATCTGGGTATGTAGGAATAGGATTATTAAAACCCAAGGGTGGTTGTTGAGATGGTTCAACAATTGCTTTATTATTAGAGGGTCCACCAATTTGTGGGTCCTCTAGGTCTATAGGATAAGTTGGAGGCAAAGGTGGAAGCGAACCCGACCGTTGCCCGCATGTACCGACATACGTTCACCACGAGGCTTCTCGGTTATGGTGTGTTGAAGTTTCTCTGAAGGCTCCATTGGCTCGTCCTCTTGAGGATGTGGCAGTGTTTGTGGAGGTGGATAAGGAGGTGTGTTAACAAAGGTAAATTGATTAAAATATTGGTCCCATTCATCAAGACCCTGGTATGGAGATCCTACATAGGATGGCATGTCACTTGATAGTTCAATCGAATGCATATGGAATCCTGATGGTGGTATTTCCGGGTAAGAATAGTCGTCCGGTTAGTTTTGCTGATTTAGTTGATTGTGGCTAACAGGTGGTTTGTTTATAAACTTGTTAGGGTCAAAAGAGCCATGATGAGAATGTGATCGGGAGTGTTGAGAATGATGTGAGTGGTGAGAGTGATATGAATAGTGTGACTTATTAGAGTGGGACGAATGGTGTGAAATTGAATGTCTTGCAGGCTGTGACGAGTGAGACTCATTCGAATACTGCGGGTGGTCTGAACTATGGGACTGCGAGGGTATCTGTCTAGATGGTCCTCCCTTCATTGGACCTTTCCCTCGTCCTCGAATTCTTTGCGGCATATTACCTGTTAAATATAAAAAACAATAGCAACAACTTAATATGGATATGAGTGATCCTAGGTCCATGCCTAGACTCAAAAGGATTATGTTACTGTGATATTTGAGATTAAACACAAAATACAAATGTCTAATTCACTCAATCTGATACCAACCTGTCACACCCTGATTTCCGGGTGGGCACAGACTTGGGGTTTATTTGTGACAAATTGATATAGATATTCACAATTAACACAGCGGAAGTTTGGGAATATAAAATACTACTAAAATTAAAATGTCTAAATGTTCAAAAATAATATACAGACAGAAATGTATAAAAGATCCACAGGCGGATCAAAAATAACAAAATGATTATGTAATAGACTACTAGGCTCCATGCATGGAGTTGTAAATTCCACTTAAGCATTTACCCGGCAGCTTCCAACCTATTTACGTACTTTGCAACCTACGCTGTCTTTTGAAGATACGTCAGTTTACACTAGTAAATACAAATAACTGACACATTTCAAAAATATTTCAAAAATATTTCAAAATCATTTATGTACACAATGGTACATATATTTTCATAAATAACTTGGGATAAACTATTTTTCATGTTATCAGTTTTACATGCTTGCCAATACATATAGGGCCCGGAAACTATGTCGGGATCATGATTAACCGACATACCACTTTAATACCCTTATAGGGTAAACCCGTATTGGGTTATAAAAATATTTTATTATAGCATTAGGATCTATCAAGTGTATGCCTACACCCCGTGCTTAGGTCGTGGCCATTTGCTATTAAATGAGATGAGGATTTTCAGGAGGTGTCCTCATAGGGGATTATCACCTACCTTGTTACGATCACGTAGCCATGTTCAACTCGAATAATGGCTTGACCATAATGGTCATAACCAAAAGTCAAAGAAAAAGTAAATTTCCACGACTTTGGCTAAATACTTAGCCTAGAAGATGAAAGGGCTATGAAGAAATACTTACTAGTATTCAAGAAGAAAGATTTAACTCAAAGGAGGCTCCTTTTTTGATCAGGAACAACTCCAATTAGGAGATAGGGGAGAAAGTATGAAATGAGCAAAGAACTTGGTTGAACAAGCTTGGTATTTATACTTGAAAGGAATGCATAGGATCAAGACATGTGTCTAGGGTATTTCCAAGATGTTAGCAGGTGTTTATGAGGTGTAAGAACCGGGTAGAAGGGTGCCACAATGCGAGAAAGGTGGCACAAAGGCAGAATGCCTTGGCCTCCATACAAAATTATGCCAGTACCGAGTCTTACGGATCGTAAGGACCTTAGGCTTACGATCCATAAGCCTTGTTACTCGCCCGTGGTTTTGAATTACTTACGGTTCATAAGACATAGGTCTTGCGATTCGTAAGGGACTGCCAGTAACAATATCAATAACTGCCTTACGGTCAGTAAGGCATATGCCTTGCGGTCTGTAAGGGCCACTCTGAGGCCAAAATTTGGCATATTGACAAATTTAGTCCTTCCACATCCAATCTTCCACCATTTTACACAATTAGTCCCTCTCGTCCAAATTATTAGGTATATCTGAGAGTTGATTGGACACACATTGCCATAGGATTCGATAAAAATTTTTGAGTTGTTAAACTTTAGCCTCCACTTTAGAGCTAGGAAACATGAGTCTACACGACCTCTATAGCATTCTTGTCCCTAGAGTAGAAGAGATATATAAGAACTCAAACCAAAGAGGTAGATCCATTGCTCTCATCTCAAACTCTCAAAGAACATCCAACCCTGATCCTCAAACCTCTTATTGCCAAAATATGGAGAATTATGATACCTAATCAGATTTTTCTGCATTTGCTAAGGCAATTGCATTGCTCACTAAAACTTTTGAGCAAAGGCTAAAAGGTGGAAGCCATAATTTCCAGAAAAGTGACAAAGGGAGGATGGAAGGAAAGTCAAGAGACAAGACTAAAGTAGAAGTTGTGTGCTATAAATATAAGCAAAAGGGTCATTATGCATCAGAATGCAAAAAAAAACTGAAAGATGTTGCTTATTATGAGAAGATGCTAGAAGAAGCTACAAAGAAGCTAAAAATTAACAACAAGTCTGATCGCAGGGACAGATGCCTGGTTAACTGATATTCTTCTGATGAAGAAGAAGAAGAAGAGATGGAAAAATTTATGTCTCATGGCTAAGCTTTCTGATGCAGAATCCGAAAGATCCGAACCAAAGGTAAGCTCGAACAATTCTGATCTTGAACAAAAATTAAACAAGCTTATGTCAGATTTTATGAACTTGCAAGAAAAATAAAAATCAGAAAACAAAAATCTGATGATTTGCAAAAAACATTGAATAAATAATACTTGAAAATCAATTACTAATTGAGGAAAGCTTAACTAAAAATGCTAAAATTGATTTCTATGAAAAAGAAAGAAAAGATTTATATAAAAGAATTCATGGCAAAGAAATCAATATAAAGGGTTTTCAACAAACCAAAGATTTTATAAACTTTGTTGAAACTACACCAAAGAATAAAGGTGAATGGCTGGGATATGTAAAGACAAACATTAGAAATCCCAACCTTTGTCAAAGCATAAGATCAGATTTCAGATAAAATAACATCAGAATCTGACACTGAATCTTGCAAATCAATGAGTTCTGACAACTATTTTCTATCATAAAAAACTAACAACAAAGGAAAAAGGTATGAATCAAAACAAACATTTTCAGAAAATTCAAAAATGATTCATCCAAAATTCCAAAAAACTGCAAATCTTCCATCAGAGATAAAGGAATCAGAAAAATATGAAAAAGAAAACTACATGTGTGTTGACATACTGAAGCTAGTTCAACACCATCTCCAAACAAAACCCAAACAATCTGTTAATGGCTCATCATGTAACAGAATTTCTGGTGAAAATTCCTCATCTGAAGAAGAAAACTAATTAGACCTTCATCAAAAAAAGTTCCCAAGCAAGTCTTGGTACCAAAAGTTCTCTACCTCTTCCATTTCAGGACCATCATGTGCAGCAGATCTGGTACTGCGATTCTGGAAGCTCCAAGTACATGACTGGGGATAGGAGCTTATTCAGCAATTTTGTTCCAAAGCTAGGTAAATTAGTCAATTTTGGAAATGGAGTGAAGGAAAGAACGTTGGGCTATGCAAGCATTAAGTAAAGATCATTCACTATAGAGAAAGTTGCTTATGTAGAAGGTTTGAAGTATAATCTACTAAGTTGTGGTCAATTTAGTGATAGATGTTTTCAGGTAACCTTTTTACCAAAAAAAATGCTTATTAGTTGGTCTAGATGATAACAGAATTTATTTTAGTGGAAAAAGAATAAGAAATCCATATATTACTTTGATTTCAAAGAAGAAATAGAGCACCCTCCAATGTGCTTGTTTTCAAAAGACATGGTTGTGGCATAAAAAATTGGCCCGCTTAAATTTCAAAAATCTAAACCAACTAGCAAGCAAAGGTTTGGTAAAAGGTCTATCATTCTTATCCTCCAAGAAGGATAAACAGCCTATAAATTAGGGAAATCCAAAAGAGGCTCACATAAACCAGTTTCTGAATCTTCAATAACACAAAGTTTAGAACTTTTGCATATGGACCTTTGTGGACCTGTAAGCATAGCAAGTTTTTCTAGTAAAAAATACATTTAGGTCATTGTAGATGACTACTCCAGTTACACTAGAGTTGAGTTTTTAAGAAAGAAAAGTGAAACACCATATTTTATTATTAACTTCATTAGAAAAATAGAAAACCTGTTGAAATTACCAGTCAGAAGTATCAGATCTGACAATTGAACAGAAATCAAAAACTCAAAACTTGAGACCTTCCTTATAACCAAAGGAATCTCTCATGATTTTTCCGCTCCAAGAACTCGACAGCGAAATGGAGTTGTGGAACGAAGAAATAGAACCTTGGTAGAAGCAGCAAGAACCATGCTTGCTTATGCCAAACTGCCCACCTACTTTTGGGCAGAAGCAATTGCAAACGCATCTACACAGAACAGATCCATAATTAACAAGAGACTTCAGAAAACAACTTACAATATCATAATTGGAAGAATACCAAACATCAAATTTTTACACACATTTGGTTGTATAAGTTTTGTATTTAATGATTTTGAAAGTCTTGAAAATTTTGACAGGAAAGCTGAAAAAGACATTTTTCTTGGTTACTCATTGTCCTCAAAAGCTTACAGGGTTTTCATCTTAAACACTAGGATAATTAGAGAAAGTTTTTATGTATCATTTGATGATTCATCTGAAACAGAAGTTTCTGGTGAAATTATGAAAGAAATAAACTTTTCTGATACGCAAGAAAATCATAATCATCTTCTTAACATTCTAAATGAAGAACTTCTTGAATGTGACTTTATAAATAGAGCATTACCATCTGTCACATACTAACCTTGAAGAGAATCACCCACTAGAAAACTCATCAGAAGATTATAATTCTAAAAGTCAACCAGAAAATCAAACTGAACATCAAAATTTTGATCCACTCAATCCAACAGTGGTAACTTACCAGGGGTAAGCGTCAGAACCATCAGAATCATCTAGTTCACACAACAATTGTAGATGAATCAAAGGTCACTCTCAATCAAACATTATTAGGAATCCTAAAGAAGGTGTCAAGACTAGATCAGCCACAGCTCATGAATGTCTATATGCTGGTTTTCTAAGCATGATAGAACCAAAAATTGTCAAAGAAGCACTTAATGACTCCGATTGGTTACAAGCAATGCAAGAAGAGCTTAACCAATTTGAAAAGAGTCAAGTATAAAATCCGGTACCCAAACCAACTAACAAAACTGTCATTGGAACAAAAAGGGTATTTAGGAATAAATCTGATGAACAAGGTATAATAACAAGGAACAAGGCAAGATTGGTAGTAAATGGTTATTATCAAAAAGAAAGCATAGATTATGATGAAACCTTTGCACTAGTTGCCAGATTGGAAGCTATAAGAATATTCCTTGCTTATGCTGCATCAAAAGACTTCAAAGTTTATCAGATGGATGTAAAGTCAGCATTTCTGAATGGTCAGATTGAGGAGGAAGTATTTGTACAATAACCAGAAGCCTTTGTTGACCCTAAATTTCCAAAACACATTTATAAATTAAACAAAGCCTTGTATAGGTTGAAGCAAGCTCCGAGAGCATGATATGAAACTCTTTCAAACTTCTTAATGAATTCAGGCTTCACAAAAGGTACTATTAACACAACTCTATTTCTAAAGACACACTAAGGTCACACTCTGTTGGTTCAAATTTATGTTGATGACATTATTTTTGGATCAACCAATGAAAAATTTAGCAAAAACTTTGAAAAACTAATGACCAGCCATTTTGAAATGAGCATGATGGGTGAATTAAACTTTTTCTTGGGCTTACAAGTTAAACAAAGAAGTGATGCATATTTTTGAGTCAATCAAAGTATGTAAGAACAATTTTGAAAAAATATTCACTTGAGAGTTGCTCTATCGCAAAAACTCCCATGGCAACTGGGAATAAACTTGATTCTGATTCAGAAGGTAAAAGTGTTGACATTAGAACCTACAGGGGAATGATAGGATCATTATTATATCTAACAGCTGGTAGACCAGACATAATGTTCTCCACATGTTTTCTTGCTAGATATCAATGTGATCCTAAAGAGTCCCATTTGAAAGCTATAAAGAGGGTTTTTAAGTATCTGAAAGGAACATCAGATCTTTGTTTATGGTATCCTAAACATACAAATTTGGAACTAATAGCATATACGAATGCAGATTATGCAGGATGCAAAATGGACAGAAAGAGCACATCTGGTGCCTATCAAATGTTGGGAGAAAAGCTAGTTTGCTGGGCAAGCAAGAAACAAAATTGTGTCTCCATATCCACAACTGAATCAGAATATGTAGCAGCAGCAAGCTATTGTTCACAAGTATTATGGATGCAAACTCAGTTAAGGGACTATGGAGTAAATCTGACTAAAATTCCAATATTATGTGATTCAAGGAATGTCATTTCCATAACAGAAAATTCGGTGCATCACTCTAGAACCAAAGGTATTAATGTCAGATACCACTTAATAAAAGACCATGTAGAAAAAGGTAAAATTGAAATGTATTTTGTTCCAACAGAAAAACATATTGCTAACATTTTTACAAAATCTCTTGATGACAAGAGACATAATTTTCTGGTCAGTAAACTGGGTATGGTTAATATAAAATATGAAGAAAATTCAGAAAAAGTATTGTCACAAAAGGATGATCAAAATTGTGAATCATCAGAAGATGATCAGAAATTTAACATAAATCATGATTCCCTATCAGAAACGGCATAAATCCACCAGAATTTCAAGTGAATTATCAAAATGTGTCAAGATTATCAGAAACTCTGACATGGTTTAGTATTTTTTTCTCTAAACTACTCCATACATGCATATTATTAGGATAGCACATGTACATTATTGTGTTTTACAAAATCCTTGCTCGATATTTTTGCTCATTCTCTCGATTTATAAAAAAAATTAAAAACAAAATTTCACTACGAATTTTTGAGTCTTAGGGTTGATTACGTCATAAAGCAAACTTTCTGAACAATATTCATTGCTCAAATACACCCTCATTTAGTCTTTAAAGCTTAGTCATCCACACTTAGAGAGAAAGAAGGGACACCTGGGCAGAATAATGATGATATTTCTCAGAAATAGCCGCCTAGACATTTAATGAAGAAGACTCTCATCTCACATACTTCTCTTTGCTTCTGACCGAGGATCTTGAACATTAAAGGAATGGGAAGATAAAAAGGAATAATATCTTAAGTTGGTAAAAACCATTTATGGTGAAACTATCACTTTCTCTTTTAAATACAACCGCCACTTAAAAGATTAGCCTCATCTCATCTGTCATTATCATCCTCCTTAGGGTTCAGAAATCCTAACAAACCCATCTTTCTTAAAAACCCTATCAATGGCTGAAATCAATGCATCACTTTACCACTTCCAATGTATGAAACTCACAACATGAGGTCCGGAGAACTTGGATGGACCAGCATGGGTACATTGCGGGGTCATTCTAAACATGTTGATGCAAAGTCCCCTATCATATGCCTTGTCGGCATATATTTTGGTCCACCCAACTCTACTGCAAGAGTTTTGGCTAAATGCACGAACCATCTTTCATGAAACAAAAGTGTGGATTCATAGTGAAGTGATGGGGAAGGAAATTGTCCTGAGCGAAGAGACGATCAGATAGGCTCTACAGCTCAACGACAACAACAACGTCACTTTCTTCACCGCCAAACTCTAGATCAGACTCTTTAGGAGATGGGATACCAAACAGAGAATCGCACAAGAGGGATCAACAAATCCGGATTCCTTCAGCCATGGCAGTTCTTGGTCACCCAACTTGGAGTATGTTTCTCTAGAAAGTACGCAAACTTTAATGAGATCTCATACAGGTTGATGGAAGTGGTGCATGCAGTAGTACAAGAGGCCCATACAACTTCTCTAAGTATCTCATGAGAGATTTTGAGGGCAACTTGAACTCTAATAGACCGTTTCTGATCTATCCTCGTTTCTTCATGAGGGTGATCACATGTCAACTAGACGGAGTTCCAAACTGGTACCCAAGGGCTGAGGTCATCCTATAGGAAAACATACATAGTGCCAGCCTAACACCAAACCCCAACCATTCTAGAACTGTGACCTATCTGTGGATTTTTGCTAAACTTATCTTCAATGAAGATTAATTAGAAATTTTTTTTCTTTTTTCCATAAGTTTTCCTTCTTTTTAGTTGTACATATTTATCTATTTAAGTATATTTTCTGTTAAAATTATGGGAAGAAGAAACGAGTCGTGAAAGGTTTAAAGAATAGAGAAAGAAGGGGGGAACTCTATCAGATCTGTTAAAACTAAGAACATTCATCAAAAGATCTGACAAAATTTAGTCAAATATGATGTCTTTCTAATAAAATGGACAACAATCTGTTGAAAACCTATTGACTGAAATTTTAAAAAAAAAACACAAGGTCCACTTCAGATCTGATAAGATTTGACACAAAATTTTGAATCAAAAAGACCAAAACCCTTATGTTACTGTTAATATTTCAAAAGAGAAGGGTTAAAACAGTCTTTTTTGCTAACCTAAATGCCAAATTTTAAGCAAAAGGCAAGGAGCTCCACAAACACAAACACTGTAAGTGTATTTCTATAACTCTACTCATTCCCTCTCATCTTAGAAAATCGCAGTCTATCAAGTGGGAACTCTTATCTCTGATGACCTTCTTATGAAAATAGTGATTAGAATATTTTAAATGTCTACATCAGATACGAAGACACATTTATGATGATGTCATCAGATTGAATTTTGCTTTCAAAAATGGGGAAGAACTGTCATATTTTAGAAAGGAATATCACTTGACCTTCAAAGAGGGTCTCACAGAGGTCAAAGGTACAACTTGGCCATTAATATTCACCAATCAGAAATTATCTTCAAAACCTTTAAGATATATCGAAAATTCGAGATATATATAACATTGGGGATATACCCAAGTTCCTAAAACGGTTTCGATAAAGTTAAAACATCATTAACTTTTCATTAACCACCTTCACCCACGACCCAAAACCCACAATCTCTGTTCCACTAATCCTACATATACCCACTTCAAAAGGACGAGAAACTTACCTGCAATCTCCAAAACCCTAAAAACCCTTACGATTTGTTAAGCAAAATTCAACTTACCATGGTCGCATCCAACCTCGTCAATCTCAATATACCAGCTGTAGAACACTCTGTCCCATTCATCAGGAATGATGACTTCTTACCAATGAAGGAAAACAACCTATTTATGAACACCAACCATGGGGAATACAACAGAAATGCCAAATTTTGGTCGAATTCTTGCTAAGATGCCCTATTGCTCAAGATCTAACCAAAACCAAAGAAGTACTAGAAAATATTATGCAGCAGCTTGTCCATACACTTAGTGAAATTGGTGTGAATGAAGTCACAACTCACCTCTAGGGTAACATCACGGTTACTATTACTCCTCAAAGAATCAGAGAATGTTTGGAGCTTCCAATCATGACAACTACTTCGAAGCACATAATAAGGAGGAGCTGTTGGGACAACTTGATGATTTGATGGGATATGCTAGAAAGATTTCGCTAATTGGGGAATTCAAAAGGAATGGGCTACCTGCCTTCTTGTAGGTGATGATAGAGACTCTAACTAACTGTCTAACATCAAAAATTGGGGGCACTGATCAAATTAGCATACTGTTCTGACAGTCATGTATGGACTCATCACTAGGACCAACATTGATTATGGAACAGAGATCTTCAATATGATGAACAGATCTGTGTTGACCAAATCTGGTAGAATTAGTTCTCATTTACCCTTTCCAAGATTTTGGTCAATCGTAATTGTAGAAAAATTTGCAGAGAGAAATACTGAACTTCCTGTATCAAAAAATGTCTGAAGTCATCTGTCATGAAACCTTGGTGTGTAGCACTAGCCTAAAAATCCAGCAAAGAGGTTGCTAACTTACAAGAAAGCATGATGAGTCTGATAGCTGAAGACTTGCCTTACAGGCCATAGCATGTGGCAATTCTAAATAGAGGATTAGAGGATACTGAAGTCTACGACATTAGCTCATCACCAGATCATGATGATCGAAGATCAATGGCTCCACAAATTGATGAAACGGAGCAATTTCAGCATCAAGACATCAGAATTTCACCAGAACCAATGGAGGTTGATGAACAGATGCAGCAGAATCTAGAAGCAGGACCACATCATGCTGAGGCATCTAATATGCCAGAAACAGGTGCACAAACTAACCTTGATGAATTTACTGTTGCAAAGTCAACAGATTCTGATTCAGATAAATCTGTTAGAGGAAATTATGTCATACAACTTAGAAAACCAACAATATTAGACAAAGAGGTTAGTAGTTCAATAGGTCCAGTCTCTGAACCAGCTAATAAGGAGGAGATTGAGACGGCAACAAGTGGAGATCAGGCTGCTTATCAAGGAAACCTGGATGAGAAAAATGAGCATTTCTCAACAATTCATAGAGGATCATTCTCAAGAATGATTCAAGGAAGTGAAGAAATCCAGGATGTGAATAAGTTTCACAAATCTGGTAAAGGTGTGTAGGATTGGCTTTTAACCAACCTAACCCCTTTACAACAGCAGCAAGTGTGTCTTCTATTGTATTGAAAGAAGGAACATCTATTGTTCCACCCACTGACCCAATTATCACAACAGAACAGCTTGAATAGATGTTAGACAATGTTGTCAAGGCATGTGTAGAAAAATCCCCTATTGAAACAAAGCTGGATGTGCTGATAGAAGAAATCAGAAGCTAGAAAACTGATATGAAAGTTCTATCAGAATCAGTTGAGTTCATCAGAAAGCAAATAGAAAAGAACATTAAAGCCCTTAAGAACTTGCAACAATCAGAAAAGGGACCAGACAACAGCAAACTTGCAGCAAATTTTGGGAAAATGTTTTAAGAGATCAAAGACATCAAGAAAAAGGTGACTGAAGCTAAGGAGACAAGAGATTCTGTGAACTCTGGAAAAATTCTGGAGGAAATTCAGAGCTTAAGAGCTAGTAACAATAGCTTGACTGATGCTCTGGATAAACTGGTGAGAGAGTGGGCTACACGTCAAAATCAGAATACAAAGGAGTTCAACAAGATACATGAAGTAGAGAGAAGGAACGCTCAAATGCTAAGTGATGTACAATCACTTATAAAGAGGCTACAGTTAAATGTTGCCAGGTTAGCAAACATTGATGTTCGTGAACTTAGATCTCCCATTCCTAAAGAGACCTCACACCAGAAAGAACCAGAAGTCACTCAGCACACACAAATTAAGGAAGCTACATCTCTTAGTTAATCTGGACCTACATCAATGAGGCCTCCACCTGATGTGCCAATGTCAAAATAATAAAAAGACTCGAAGCTACTCCTGGGATAATCTCAAATCTAAGTAGGTATTCTTCAAGAGGCCAACAAAAAATAACCTCTTCCGGAGAAACCATCTTTAGTGAGTAGCTGAACCAGACAGATAAGAGAAAGTGGGAAGATTCTGCTACTTCTTCAAAGAAACCAAGAGTTAAAATCAGAAAGGACCCAGAAGGAAAGGAAAAGGAATTTCTGATACAACAGATTGATCAAGACAGTATGATGTTCCCTATATATCATTTGAGAAATAACTGTTGGAATGATGAAGAAGATAAGCTTGGCAGGCCTCTAAGCCTAATGAGCACAAGGATAAGGGAAAAAGGCTGAAAAGAGGAAATGCCAGTCTTCACCCACCTCTCACAAATCAAGTGGTTAAAGTACACAAGGTGGACACTCAGTTCACTAAGGGCAAGATAATGGGAACTCATAAGCAAAAAAATATGCTCTTATCAGATTAGATGGTAGAGTGACAACAGTTGTGGATCATACCTTGGAGAAGAACTTCATCCCTTGGACTTAATAAAGTTGAAGCAGATCTTTGATAAAGAAAAGGGAGATACAAAGATTAACAAAAGGGCTATCCACAGTCTGATAGGACAGAAACTGTACTCAAGGGTAGCTCTAGCAGACTTTGATCTGTGCATAGCATTTGATTACAACAAGAAAGTGCAAATACCACCTCCTGACACATCTGTTCCAGCTGAGCTTGAATCTGAAGCTAGAATAAGAGTCATTTTGAGAAACCTGAATTATCTATTATTTTCAGGGATCTTGAGGATAAAAAAGCTCTGTTCATAGTAAATGAGATATGTAGGTACTCAAATCAAACACTCAACTATATCAAAGATTGCATGAATAAGAAACAAGAACAAGTTAAGGCTAAAGGAAGAAACAAGGAAAAGTTGAGGAAAGAAATCGAAGACATTATAAATGAACGGATCAAAGCTAGAGGATGGTACAATGACTTGTACAAGGGCTGTCACAAGCTAATTGAGTACAAGAAGCAACTAAAGAAGGAGATCTCTACAAAAGTGGACTAAAGATTGTCTAAGAATTTCTTTTTTCTACTTTGAACAATGTTTGTGTTTGTTATTTAGATTTTAGATGTTTTGATATTTCTTTGAAGTATGTTCTTTGCTTTGAGATGTTATTTTTCTTACAAAACTTAGGGGAAACTGTTAGGAAACTTTATGTAAGTATTGAAGAAAATGTGATTTATTTGATCAACTGTTGAAGATAAAGTCATGAATATCAAACAGATAGAAGAAACGAGACTGGACAAAAGAAAAGGACAACATATCTTCTACATGCATTAAAAAAAGGATCAGATACAAATGAAGACAATCAGAGAAGACCATTTTGATAGATCTGATGATAATTTTGATGAATATCATTAGTATCTAGTAAAATCTGGTTATCAGAAATTTTGGTGATCTGTTCATCAGATTTTCTGATAAGATGGCTCTCAAAGATTCTGATGGGCCAACTTGTTTGCAAATATTAGCTCTACCACAATTATAGGGTAGCAAGTTGATCATAGAGGATTCAATGAATATGCCAAGAAGCTACTTTATGTAGAGCAAGTGCATGAATAAACTTTATTCGTGCTAAGGACTCGCTATAAATAGAGAATCAAACCATTGAAGGATAATGAGTTAAGCCAAGCATTTAATACACACTACTACAATAACTCCATTACCCTTTTGCAACTTAATTATACAAGTATTCGTTTGTACTAGTCAACAACCGGGGAAGTGAAAGGACATCTGCTGATCGTACAAATCTATGTGGATGACATCATCTTTGGCTCTACGAACGATGTGATGTGTAAAGAATTTGAAGAAGTCATGAAAAAGAAATTTGAAATGAGTTCAATGGGAGAGATGAAGTTCTTCTTGGGGCTTCAGGTCGATTAGTTGCCTTATGGTATCTTCATCCATCAGACAATGTACGTCCATGATATCTTGGAGAAATTTGAAGTGTCGGGAACGTTACCATTATCTACCCCATTGGCAATTAATCATGGCATTGTCCCGACGAACATGGAGTCAAGATAGATGAAACCTTATATCGATCGATGATTGGATCACTAATGTGGCTTACAGCATCAAGACCAGACATCATGTATCCAACATGCCTTTGCGCCCGATATAAATCGAGTCCTCTAGTGTCACATTTGATGATTATCAAGCGGATTTTCAGATATTTGAAAGGTTGCCCATGCATCGTCTTGTGGTGTCTGTGAAATGACAACTTTGACCTCGCAGGATATTCAGACTCAGATTTCGGATGCTACAAACTTAATGCCAAAATCTACAACGGCTGGTTGCCAGTTCTTCAGAACACGCATAGTATCGTGGCAATGCAAGAAGCAAACCACGGTCGCTCTCTCTACTTGCGAGGCTGAATACGTTTAGGCTTCCAGTTGTTACTCCCAAATTTTGTGGATACAACAATAGAAGAGAGACTTTGGATTGCAATTTCTTGGTATAACCAATATATATGTAGATAACAACACTACCATCGATATAACTAAAAACCCGGTTTATCACTCTAAAACTAAACATATTGAAATTCGACATCACTTTATCCGTGATTGCCACGAGAAAAAGTTGATTCGAATAGAAAAGATCCACACTGATGAACAAAAGACAGATTTTTATACCAAACCATTTGATCGAACCAGATTTAAATATCTTTTGAGAATTAATGGTATGAAAAATCTAAAATCAGATGGGGAATTAGAGGTTGAATACGGATCGGATGACGAGCTTTCGTGATCCTCATAAGTTTGCCACATTTTATATAGTTTTTTAGAATTTCTTTCATTAAAAACAAAAATCCAAAAATATATTTTTTTTATTTTGGGGGAGATATGTTGTAGAAAATACAAACACATAAAAAAATACAAAATGTATAAAAACATGAAAAAGACAAAAAAAAGTTTTCGTGTGAAAAGAGGAAATGATAGTACATCAGTGGTCTATCACACTGTATGCTAAAGATTTGTAATGTTAAAAAGTTTAAACAAGTCTCACTGAGGATGTGCTAGTAGGCTTTGAAAGATCCAACAATTGTAGTTTAAGATTCCATATTGGAACACTACTTTCAAGACGACCCTTCATCTCTTTGTCGATATGGTGGTACTAACCTGAGCTCTCAAGGTCTCACATTACCTAGATATAGATATACATTATATGTATTCATCTGTAGATGAAATCCAGGAATCTTGATACGGGAGTATATTCTGAGTGGGAAACACAGTTAAGTCAAGTTTCTAAAATTACCTAAATGTATCTCGGATCAATTAAGAAATGTGTAGAGGTTTATGTGGAAAGTATACTGACAGTCTAAGTGAATTTGTTTAGTACTTAAAGTCTTACAAAGGTCAACGGTACTAGTGTATGTCTCATAAACTGATACGATTCTCTAACACAAACTCACAAAAATATGTCTGTAAATATGTTTGTACATAGTTTATTACATCTTATTTCAGAAAAGCCCAAAACATTTTCAGTGTGTTTTAGCATAAACTTTGGAAAAACCAAAAAGATTTTATTTCTATCTTAGTTTTGACTACCGATGATGGAAAGCGAATCTTCAAATACAAAATGCCGAATGCTAAGAATACCTGAGGACAACGGGTTGGAAGTTTATCTGTATTGATAAAATGTTTTGAAAAGATTAAAAGTTCATTAACTTGAAACTTTACGTCGCCTAAAACATCAGTTTGATCACAAAGTGTTCAACCAAGGTCATTAACTTGGACTTGTTAGACAAATCTTGTAACCGGGGTCCTTAACTTGGACTTGGTCAACTGAGTGGGTCGTTAAAGCTGGTTAAAATAAACGAAATGTTAAAATCAGCTTTATCTTCACTTAAAGGAATTATCTTCGCATGAAGATAATTATCCCGTATGAAGATAGTCGACTATTAAACTATCTTCGCACGAAGATAGTTCATTTGTCACCTTTTACTGCTCTGAGTAAAGATAAAAAATGCAGAACGTTTAACGAAGTGCTGCCGAAATTTCTTAGCTTGTAGTGGTCGATTGGCACACCATGAACAATGCCTAAGGTAGTTTGGATCAAATTTAACTCGAATTGAACCTTAAATTGAAGTTTTTGGTAAAACAAACATAATAACGTAGATCTAGGACAATCTAATGGGCCAAAGTTAAAATTGAACATACCATCGTGTTAATCGGCACTTTTAGGTTGTTTTAGTAACATCAGTTTCACGAAAATCGAAGAAAATTATCAAGTGTGTATATGGTTACCTTCGCACGAAGATAATTTAATCTTCGCATTAGGTAATTTATCTTCGCACGAAGGTAATATATCTTCACACGAAGATAGAGTGCAAAATTTGTATTTTGATTATTTACCTTCGCATGAAGGTAAAGGTCCACTTCGTACTAGCTACTTTCGCATGAAGGTAAAAGGTATTTTTTGAAAAAATCGAAGTGTTTTCGTGTGTTTGTGTAGGAAAATAATCGAACTTCGCCAAGAAACACAACATTTGTTGTGTTCTTGATGAGAGTATTCCAGAAATTGCTCCTTTCAAGTTAATATTGATGTTTATGAGCGAGTTACCGATTGTTAAAGCGCTTAAGATCCTCACAAGGCCTATCGCTCACACATAGAGAGGTTCTGGGAGCATGCAAAGTTTATGCCGAAGAAGAAAGCTATACGATCTTTTGTGCAGATTGGTAATGAAGATAAAGAGGTGTACATTACTAAAGCCCTGATTCGCAGAGTGTTAGATTTAAAATATAAAGAGAAGATCCAATGATGTATACTGAACATATGTGCAAAGGATGCTTCTATAGAATGGGCTATAAGGGGCATGTTTAACACTCAGTTCAATAAAGTTTATCTTGGAAGGCCTTACAATTTTTATCGTTTGGGAGGTGGTGCTATAGTATGATTATCAAATGTGCATGATCACTACACTTGCACTGAACAAGCCTTACAACTTCACCAAGATGATATTCAAGCAGATGAAGTTAAACATTGATAAAGGTTTCTGCAATACCCCAAATTCATGCAGATGATGTTGGATGATCAATTAACTTTGTCAAAAACAAGAATGATATACTACCACTAGATCACGTGACAGGGCTATCTTTGGTGAGATTGAATTAGTATCTAAAGCAGACTACATAGCTAGTGGCAAGAAAGTTCTTTGGAAGATTTAAAGACAAGAGATACAAAGTACCTCCGAAGGATAAATGGAGTAACGAAGGCAGTGGTTCTGATGATGAGGTTTCTCAGATGGATGGTTTTGTGCCTAAAAGAGGTGTGTGGTGCGAGAAAGAAGATGCTAAGAAACAGAGTACTCCAAAAGCCAAAGCTCAGAGAGAAACAGTCCTCAAAGATGAAACTACTGATGAGGAAGTAGAGATTGAGCAAAATATTGAGCAACATGTTGAAGCCGAAGTGAATGTTGAGGACGAGGTATTTTCTACTACCTCAGATAGAGAAAAGGAAGGTGCAAGTGGTGATAATGATGAAGATTATGAGGATACATTTGACAGAGTTGAAAAAGCTAAAAGGTTGGCTTAGATCAAGAAGAAGAAAGTGGTTGGAGATGACGATGACGTGTATATTCCGTCTGATAATGATTTTGAAACTGAAAGGCCAATTAAGAAGGAACGGAGAGTCAAGAGTAAGACCGATACACAGAAAAAGACTATTGGGTCTCCTGTAGTAAAGAAAGCCCAAAGGAAATACAGGAGGAGAAAGACAGCAGAGGTTGAAAGTGTTGAAAAACCACATACGTCACCTATTCACATTTCTTCACCACAACAACCACCATCACCACAACTACAATCATCACCACAACATATCACACCCTCACATCAAACTCCACCACAACCAATATCTCCACAACATCAAACATCTCCGCAAACTCAAACAACACCCAACAACCAACATCTAAATTAGCTTTGAGACAATCATTGTCAGATAAATTTCCTACAGACTTTGGGGAGATTCCAATTACAGAAGGGCTTGATGAAAATTTTGATGCAGAACTTGAAAGAAAGATCAAAGCCTTGGAAGATAATAAAGAAGTATTGGAAGGCAGAGTGAAATTTCTTAAAAATGATCGAGAATATATGAAAGCTATGATCGAAAGTCTGGTGACTGATAATGACAAATTGAGACGAGTGGAAAATGCTTTGGAGGATTAACGTGCTTAGGAATAATCGAAGATTTGATATATTTCAGAAGGTATTGGCTAGCAGGTTGGGGATAGACTTTGATGCTAAATTTGATCATTTAGAAGTTGAGGAAGCAAGGAAAAAAGCAATTGAATGAGCTAAGAAGGTAGAGGAAGATGCTAAAGCTTTAGGCAAGGGGAAAGAAAAGATTGATGAGGTTTCTGTGATAGAACAATCTGCACCAGAAGCTGAGTCTGTATCAGAAATTACTGCTGCTAGTGTTGAGAATGAGGAAGAGGTTGACATAGATGTTGTTGCTGAACCAACTAATTTTGTACTTGTTGGAGGACCGGTGGATGTTTCTGATAATTCTATGATAGAAAAGATTGCAGAATGTAGGAGAATGTATGTTGAGATAGATGCAGAGTTAGATGAATTTAATGATGACGAGGAGGATGATGAAAAGATAAAGATGTCGGTACAAAAGATAATAAAGATGGATGATGACAAAGGCGACAATAATACGCAAGGTGGAACATGGTTGATCGTCGAAACAACAAGGATTAATGATTTTTTTATACGTGCTTATCTGAATGATTCAGCTAACCAAGAAGATGATACGCAACGCCAGGGGAGCAGTAAGAGCAAACTCACGATGAAGAACAGTCAGGAATCCTCACAGCTACTGTATTTACAATGTTCCTGATTGTTATAAGCCCGAATTTTGTATTTGGAACATAATGTTGAGGAAGGCGAGTTTGTGCATAATTATACAAAGGAAGAACTTGCTATTATGCTTGGGGTTGATAAAGAGTCATTCAAATTTGACTTGAAGAGGAACTGAATAACATAAGTGCATTCGAGCTAAATGATTATGTTTACAAGATATACAAGATGTGATACGTATGATAGGGTGATTATTGAAGATGCATCGGATGATGATGAAGCAATCAAGTATCTGGTGAAGGAACTGATAACTTTCCAACTTTTGAAGAGTTATTCAAGAAGCAAATGATGATTTGTTGAAAAGAATGATTGAAGAAACAGTTACAGAGGGAAGTATTCCTAAACGTCTATCTAAAGAACAAATTGCTGAAGTAAGAAGACGTGGTTTAAAGAACTGCCAAAAGAAAGGAAGTTCAGGCGACCATTAGCATTCTTCACACGCGACAAAGATAAATCTTTGGGTGATATTTTGAGCTGGGGATGGATTCCTGATTTTATGCGATCAAAAGGGAATATGGTGTACAATACTTCAGATATTTGAATGATATGAAGACGTTGCCATACTGGGATATCGAAGAGACGAAGAGTAATAACTTCCAAATGAAGATTCATGATCAAAGATTAAGGAAGTTAATCAAATACGAAGCAACTCATGGTATTAACAAATGGAAACCATTGATTCCGAAGAAAAAGATAAAGATTGACAAAGTTACTAAAGAGAAAGATGTCACGCTTGTGATGGAACATCCATGTCTGATGAAAAACATGTTGTTGATGAAGATCGAACAGGATTTCCATGAATTCTTTCAGTGGTGGCAAGTGGATTCCGAAACAAGTGAAGCTGTTATTGTTTTGAAAGTTGATGACACCTGGGATATTACTAAAGATTTGAATCCAGAAATGACCGAACGAAAGATGATAGGATCTGAGTTTGAAACTATTATGAAAGTTCCAAGGATGAAAGATGAAAGAAAATAAATCAGATGAACATGTAGCGGAATGATGAACTTTAATTCATCATAATTGAGAGATTATTTTTATTGTCATGCTTTTATAATTATAATTACTTGCATATAACTCACAATTTCCCCCTCAGCCTAAGATCACTGATTTGTTTGTACAAAATGTAAGGAAGAAAGATAGATTTATAATTGATGAAAGTGATCAAATAGAATAGTACAAGCACTGTTCTATTTATAATACAATCCTGACCACTGATCTTATGATGATGTCAGTATGAAAGCGACATTTAAAAAAATTAACAAACTAACAACATCTGCTAAGCTAACCACTGCTATAACTAAACATTACAAAGACTGATAGTAAAACACTGATGAGCCATCCTCTGTTGGTCTTCAATAGAGCTTTGCCTTGACAAATCTTTAGCTTTAATCTTCAGCAAAGCTTTGCCTTGGCAGACCTTTAGCTTTAGACTTCAGTAGAGCTTTTTTCTTCAACAGAGTTTTGCTATGGCAGACCTTTGATATTTAGTCTTCAGCAGAGCTTGACTTAGGCAGATGTTATAATTGTTAAGATCAGAGGTTGTAGTATATTTTGGCTTTCTATCATCTGTTCTTTCGTAGGGTTCAATTCCAACAATCTCCCCTAGAACAGATGATGCCAAAACAAAAAACTTTATTATGATCTTTGTTTCCCATCAATGATTCCCTTATTTGTCCTTTGAACTGAAGTTCAAAGTCCAGGGCAATCATATCATCTACATCCCTTTCAAGTTCAAGATTCAGCAAGTCTTGGAGATCAGCTGCATCATGCCATATGCATCCTCCATTTTTATCTTTTGAACTCTACCATCTGACATGAGCAATGTCAATTCATGGGTGTCTATGGAAGACTTCCATTTTAGAGTTTTTGAGTATATGGTTTTCTTGGGAGTAGGGTTATTTGTGATGAGTTAGGTGAGATAGGTCTGCTTACAAGTGTAGAAAGTGTGGCTCTAAGCTTATCACTTGCAACATCTATGTGGTACAAAATTTGATTTTTTATCCCCTCTTTTCTTAGTTCTTCATGCATCCTTTGATCCTCTTCTTCCATATGCTTTTGCCGCTTTCCTTTATTTAAGCAATGGTGTGTAAGCCAGAGGTTGAAGTTGATCTATTAGGAGCATGGGTCTGTTGAGGAGCAGTGGTTGGTTGAGAATAGATTAGCTTTCTTGGGGCAGAATAATCTCTCATTCTTAGCTCTTCCAATCTTTTGTAGGTATCTACCACTTTTGATTCTGACCACCTAGCTATTTGCCTTGTTGTTCCCTAAAGAGCATCAACAAGTTCGGCTTTCATTCTTTTAATTTTTAGAGCATGGTCTTGGCTTTCAAGTTTAGCCTTTTTCCAAGTAGGAGGAGTAGGCTTCTTTGAAGGATCCTTGAGCATTGTATGAATTCTTTCAATTTCTTCCTTTAGCTCATTTGCCGACCAGTCTTTAAATTGTGCCCTTGTTGCTTTGTAAGGCTTGTGCTTTATGACATGATTAAGGTAGTCTTCTTTCTATTCAGGATCATTAGTGGTGGGTTTTTCAAACATAGACTTACTCAACTCCTTAGCAAATTCTTCAATATTTCTTACTTTGCTCAGTTGAAATTGCAAGGAGATTTGTAAAGCCTGTCATCTTTATCTTTTGATTTGTCTTTTGCAATGTACTCAACTTGTCTAGCCTTTAACTTAAGATATTCATCAAGGTTCTTAGTCTTTCGATACCCCAGCAAGGATAGAAATTCTCTCTTTTTTCAGATCCTCTATCTTGTAAAAAGCTTCTATCTCTCCTTTAACAGCAAAAAGTTCCAAAGGGTATAGTGCACCCATTGGAAGGAATGAAGATGATAAATGCATGGGTGGAATTGGAGTTTCTGGATATGGCAGTGATGGTTGTGAAATAGATTTTGATGATGCAGGGAGTGGTGATTGACTCTCTTCATCATCGTCATCATCATCAACAACAAATTTTTTCCTTTTGCGTTGGAATTTCAGTTTGGAGATGGTGGATGGGTAGGAATTCGAGGTGGTGTAGATATGGGTTCGGTTAATGTTGGAAATGTGATTAGAGCAGTGGTTTGAACAATATCTGTTGGAACATCTGTTGTTCCAGCAACTACTGTCACAACATCTGTCATAACATCTGTTGGGGTTATGCTGACAGAGGATACAATAACAATAGTTGCAGCAGTGGTTGCGAAGAGATGGGAGTTGGTTGTCTTACTTTTTTTACAGACTTTCTTTGTCTTGAAATACCAAATTTTTACTTTCCAACTGCTTAGCTTTTTCTTCTTTAATGAGCCTCAAAGCTTTTTCTTCAAGTGTATCTTGTCTTTGTTGCTTTTTATTAGCAATCCTTTCAGCTTCTTTGTTTAGGGTCTCGTCAATTCCTTTTCCCAAAGTAGCTTCGGATGGTTCAGCATTAGTTGTAGTGGTTGCTGGTTGTTGTTGCACCTTAGGTTTAACTTTTGAGTCAGGCTGCAACTTTCTCATTTGATCTTTCTCCCCCTTTTTGGCATCATCTTCTTTGACATCTTGAAGAATGATAACCGGGGTAGAGCCAGTAGATTTTAGCAAGTGGTCTTTGATAGCTTTAATGTCAGCTTGTGTATCTTTATATCGAGCCTCGACCATATTGCGGATCAACTTCATATGGGTTTCATGTTGAATATCTGCTAATTGTCTCTGAGCTAGGATGATTGGTTGAACAACCTTCCAAAGCTCTTCAGCATTTTGTGTTGGAGACGGTTGAGGTTGAGAATTTTTGAGCATTTGTTTCATCATGGATTTGATTTCATTTATAGATGATTGCATGGTATTGACTCTCTCCGTCCATTCTTAACTTATCACCTAAATGAATAGGATCATCTAAATTCCTACCAGAGGTTGTTGTATTTGGATCATCAACATGAAGAGTCTCAATGTTGTTAGAACCAAATGCCCCGTGTTCTTGGTACTGGGGACTTCCAACTGGTTCAGAGGATACAATTGTAGCTTTAGTAGTTGTTGCCATCAAGGAAGTCTTAGGTATGCAACCACTGTCCAACTAAGCCACTGTTGTAGAAGCAGTTGTAGTAGTTGCTTCACTTGAACGACCACCAAGAGTTACATGTAACTCATAGGGTATAACCTCTTCAATTGTTTCTGGGTTTGCTATTTGAGTTTTCTCAGATTTAGTCAATGCTGGAGTTAAACTCTCAGTGATGGGTGATTGAGAGGGACTGCTTGTAATCTGAGTTTTCTCAATAGCTTGAAAAAGAGGTAAAAATGTGGCGGGAATTGAAGAGATGGGTAATAGAGTAGAGAGACATAGCCCTGCGAAAGGGGCTTGAGAACAAATGTTCAATTGAATCATCTGCCTCGTAGTGTGGTGTCCCTATACTTACAACTTGTTCCTTTTGTGAGGAAGCAAGAGGAGCTTGTGATGGTGGAGATCTTTGAACCAACAGTTGTGAGGAAGTAGTAGCAGTGGTTGTAAGTGACTTTGGTGTTGTCACAGGTAAAACATCTAGGATCTCATCTTCAGAGTTATTGTTTAGGGTGTTTGGGGTGTTTTGGTGGGCTTCTTGGATTTGGTTGCTTTCTTTTTGGGTTTTTCAGGTGGGGGTTGAAAACCACTGGTTGTAGTGCCATGTTCACTAGGAGCAATGGGCTCAGCAACAGAGGAAGGAGCAATGGTTGTAGAAGCAGTCAAAATTTGCTCAATCTCTGTTGCTTTAGTTTTCAACACCTTAGGTTTTTGTGTTGAGAGTCTAGTAAAAGTTTCATGTTTAAGGCTGCCAACTTCATATGTGACACCTTGTTGAAAATTAGATTCAGAAACTTGTTTTTGTAAATAGAAACTCAACAACCTAGGGTGTATCAAAAAAGCTTTACCCTTTTTAATATTATTAAAATTTGCAACCAAATCAGAAAACAATACTTGAGAAAAGTTAAACTTTGATTTGGTTAAAATAGCATAACCCATGTACTAATATTTAAAGGTATTTCGTTAAAAGCGGTTGTTTTGGCTGACAAACATAATAAAAGCGTGTGGAAAAAGAATTTCATGTCAGCGGGAAATTCTGGTTTAAAAATGGTAATACCTGATAAGTGGACCTTCATATCCTCGCTCAATGAATTCAGCGTGTAAATCTTTCTTTGGGAAAGAAGTGGGGTCATCTAGGTCGTTAAGACCAAATGTGGTGGAGATAGTAGATGGAGAGATTTGAACAAGTGACTGTTCAATCTTTGAAGTGATGGCAAAGGGCTTTTTGTTTTGAACCTCCAGTTCAGCATTTGCCTAAAATTGGCAAAGGGTGTCGAGATAATCGGAGCCTTGGCTAGTAACTTATCTTTGTATGATGATGTTTGTAGAACATCAATCATGGAGTGAAACGCAGTGATATTATTGGTTTTTTCGAGTATCGAAGGGTAGTTGTGGGGAGTTTTTATGATGAGATTAATGGTGAAAGAGTGATTATTGAGTGTTTGGAAGAAGATGAGAGTAATGGAGATTTTTATGGAGAAGTTTTTTTTTACTTTTTTGAAATTGAAACGGCAAGTGGAACTCTGTTTGGATGAAACAGGGTTTTATAAAGGGAAAAGTGAATGCTGGCGTGGCAGCAGTTTCCAAAAGATCTGATGGCTAACATCTGTGCACATGTAAACTCTGTTGGATAATGGATGACAGTTGTTTGGAAACCTCTACTGGAGACCAATAGTGGTTCTAAACTGAGGAATGATCAGTGGTAATTTTACACTATGAGAGGATAGATTATCAGTGGATGGGAAAACAGTGGTTTCACCAACAGTGGAAGTAGAACAGAGAATACACTTTCAGCAACGGATAGATTTTCATGCCAAGCTGAGGTTTGGAGAAACAGTGGTTATGAGCAGACTTTAGAGATTTATTGAAAAGTTTCAATTTTAGCTATTTTTAATGATGGATTTCTGACTTTCTGAGAACATTTTAATGCTATTTATGCATGGAACACAAATGCTTGTTTTTATTCCATGTTTAGCGTACCAATTCTAAAGATCAGACTTTCAAAGGTAGATGTATCTAATGCTTTTGTTAGAACATCTGTCAGTTGATCTTTAGTTGGAACATGATACAGAGAAATCAAACCTTTTTCATAGCAATCCCTCACAAAGTGATCTCTGATGGCAATGTGCTTTGTGTTAGAATGAGATACTGGATTTTTAATGATGTTTTCAGCTGCTTGACTATCTAACATGAGGGGATTCTTTAAAGCAGTTACACGAAAATCCAGTAGTTGACTTTGAAGCCATAGGAGTTGAGTAGTGCAGCTTGCAGCAGCAATATACTCAGCCTCTGTTGTGGATGCTGATACTGCAGCTTGTTTTTTTGCTTTGCCAAGACACTAAACAATTTCCTAGGAATTGGCATCCTCGTGAGGTTGACTTCCTTATGGTGTGACATCCAGCAAAATCACTATCTGAATAACCTGAAAGCTCAATATTTCCATTAGCTAGATACCAAATACCAAGTGTGGGAGCACCTTTTATGTATCTAAATATCTTTTTTACAGCAATGATATTGGACTTCCTAATTGCTGATTGGGATCTGGCACAAACACATGTTGCAAACATGATGTCTGGCCTTGATGTAGTTAGGTACAATAAAGAACCTATCATGCTTTTTAAAGAGTTTGATCAACCAAGTCATCTTTGTCATCAATAGTGACTAGCTTTATGGTTGCCATGGGTGTGCTACATGGTTTATAATCATTCATATCAAATTTTGTAAGTAGTTCTTTGACATACTTACTTTGGTGAATGAATTTACCATTTTGCAATTGTTTTACTTGGAGACCAAGAAAACATTGGAGCTCACCCATTGCACAACTCTACTACCATGAGTTGTCTGAACTCTTCACACATAGCAGTGCATGTGGATCCAAAAATGATGTCATCCACATAGATTTGGACAAGCATCAAATCCTTTCCTCTCCATTTCAAAATAAGGTTTTGTCAATTTTACCCCTTGTAAAACCAATGGATAAGAGAAAGGTGGAAAGAGTTTCATACTAGGCTCTTGGTGCTTGTTTCAAGCCATACAAAGCTTTATTAAGCTTGCAGACATGATCAGGATAAAATGCATCTTCAAAACAGGAGGTTGACAAACATATACCTCTTCTTTGACCTTACTGATATAAGAATGCACTTTTGATATCCATTTGAAACACCTTGATGTTGTGGTTGGCAGCAAAGGCTAAGAACAATCTGATGGCTTCTAATCTTGCTACAGGAGCAAAGGTTTCATCATAATCAATACCTTCTTCTTATCTGTAACCTTGAACCACAAGCCTAGCTTTATTCTTGACAACAATACCCCTTTCATCAGTTTTGTTTTTGAAGACCCATTTTGTGCCAATTGGACATAGTTCCTTTGGCAATAGTACAAGTTCCCATACTTGTTGTCTTTTAAACTGAAGGAGCTCTTCTTGCATGGCTTCTATCCAACTGTTGTCTTTTAGTGCCTCTCAGTACTTGACAGGTTGTGTGAGAGATAGGAAACCAGAAAAAATAATGTTTTGGGATTGACTTCTAGTGAGCACCCCACCATTAATGTTGCCAATTATAACATTAGGTGGATGATTTTTGAGGTAGATTAGATCTCCCTTATATGGAATAATGGCATTTTAAGGTGAAGACTGCAAATGGGAATCATTTGAGCTAACATCAGTTGGCAATTTTGAAGAGCCAACATCTGTTTGGAATGGAGGTGGAGGTATTGGTGAGAGAGGTATAAAAACATGATGACTTTTATCCACAGTGGTTTGACTTTTATCAACAAAGGTTATAGTTTATGAGATAGCATAGAATTGAGGATCAGCGTGGTTGGTCCAACAGTGGCGAGTTTTCACAGTTGTTAATAACATATGTTCCTCTGATTGTGGATGTGGCTTTATACTGTGGAATTAATGCCATATCCATAGTGTTGTTGTGGAGACTGTGGTGTACCTGCAGAGTCAGTCTTAACAGACACAGCTTCAAATGTGAATTTGTCTAAACCAAAAGTTCAACAGGATTTGTTGGGATTTTTAATAAAGAAAGTTCATTGAACTTAACATTCAAGGTCTCTTCCACACACCTAGTCCTTAATTAAAGACTCTATAGGCTTTAACAGTGGTTGAGTATCCCAGAAAATAACCACAATCTACTTTGGCTGTAAATTTTGAAATTGAATCTTTTAGATTTAAAATGAAGCATGGGCAGCCAAAGATTTTAAAGTATGAGATCAGTGGTTTGATCTTGAACAGAGTTTCATAAGCAGTGATTGATGCCTGGGGTTGATCAACACTCTGTTTTGAACATAGCAAGCAGTGTTTACAGCCTCTGCCCAAAAGGACAAGGGTAAACCATAATCTGCAAGCATGGTTCTAGCAGCTTCAATTAAAGTTATGTTCTTCCTTTCAACCACCCCATTTTGTTCTGGTGTTCTTGGAATGTTTATTGCCTTACAATTACTTTTGACACACAAAACTCATCTAACTCCTTATTTTTAAACTACGTGCCATTGTCACTCCTGAAGACTTTTACTAGCAGGTCAATTGCTTTTCAACTTGTTTCACAAATCCTTGTAAGATACCTGTAGTCTCATCCTTGGAGTGCAAAAAGTAAGTCCATGTAAACCTTGAAAAATCATCAATATGACAAGACAATATTTCTTTTTACTTAGACTCATGATTTTTATAAGGCCAAACAAGTCCATGTGTAACAATTGTAAACACTGTTGTTTTGGACTCACCAATGGGTTTGTGAGAACTTTTATGTTGTTTTCCTTTTAAACAGGAAACACAATGTTCTTCTTTTGTAAAAAGTTTTTGTGGTAAGCCTTTTACAAGGCCTTGTTTAGAGAGTGTGGTGATAGTTGTCAGATTTGTGTGTCCAAGTCTTTGTGCCATAATTTTGTCTCTTTGTTAGAGACAACTGAGAACAGCAGGCATCAGTCATTGGATTATCCTTCAACATATCAACCACATACACATTGCCACGCCTATATGCAATAAGTTGTGCTTTGCTCTCACTTATGATTTGATAAATCTTTTAACCATTTCTGGCCCAACAATCTAACAAGTTTTCTTAGTGAAAATGACCCATAGCCTTTGTCACTCATTTGTTAAACACTAAGAAGATTAAATTTCAGATTGTCAATAAGATTGACATTTTCAAATTTGAGTTTCCCAACCTGAACTGTTCCTGACCCAAGCACCTTCCCTTTTGAATTACTACCGAAGGATATACCACCCCATCCATGAGCCATGAAGTCTTTGAGAAGGGCTCTACATCCTGTCATATGCCTGGAGCCTCCACTATCTATATACCATAAATTGTCAAGGCAAGTAGAAGCTCCCTGCATAGTGGTAAATAATTAGTTTATGTGGTTTCCAAAGCCAAAATGGCTTTGAAAGGGGTCACAAACATGTTAGTCTCAAATTTGGAAGAATGGTCAGTGGTTTGAACAGATCTTTGTAACATCTGCTTGCGACCCGTCTCCTACCAAATGATAGTAACCATGAGGATGCCTATTTACTCTTGGTTTTGAGGGCTTTTGTAACCCACATAACTAAGAGGTACCTTTTGATAAATTGGTTGGCCATATCCTCTTGGGTACAGGTTGGCAGGTGGTGCACCTGTTACCTGCACCTCTATGGGAGCAGAGGTTTTGAGCAGTGCTTTGATAACAGGTATTTCAACAGGCACAAAGGTTGCTTAGAATTTCCTTTTGAAGTAGTAGTCTTTGAACTCTCCGGTGTTTTGGATTTATACTCATTCTTTTTCACATCAAAGTTTTCGAGACAAACACAGTCTTGAGTTTTATGATTTGTTTTATTATAAATTATGCAGTTTGGAGAATCAGTGATCACACTTGTTTTGTTAATGCCATAAGATTTTAGAAGAAAACAGTTTTTGGTAACGTGATTCTTCTTTTCACAAAAATCACAAAACAAGTTTTTGATCTTTTCTTTCTTTTTCCCTTTTTCAGACCTTTTTGTCAGAGAAATGTTGTAACATCTGCTGGTATATCTGTTATGGGAATGATTTTTGCCTTTGGTGCTTTGACACCTTCGATGGTTGAAAAATCCATTGGCTTGAAATTTCAAAGAATGTCATATTCATCAGACCATGTGAGTTTAAATTATATTTCTCAACCTCCTCAAAAGTTGAAGATCCCTCATGTCTTTCTAAAACAATTTTGTTTCCATTTTTATTAGTGACTTTATTTCTGACCAGCCAATTTGTACACTTACCACCCAGATCATTTCAGTAACATTCTCAAACTTTGTCATTTTCTTGAATCATCAAATTTTAGTACTTTTGACTGTTTTACAAATCTCATACCTACAGATCCACCATTTTACAAGTGATTGGTAATTTCAATCTATTGCACCTGAATTTTTCATACGTTTGGAGTTGATCCTTGGTTATGCTGGCTTCATGTTTTAAGCTTCTGATTTCATATTCTTTTTCAAGCAATTTTGTTTTTAACTCTTTTGAAAGCTTTTCAAATTGCAATTCATCATCCAAAATCTTATTCCTAAGGTTTCCATTCACCTATTTTATGTTAGCAAAAGCTATGATGCATTTATCGAACATAGATCTTTTAAGACCTTAGGAGATACCTTAGTGGCAGCCATCATGGCACAATCACATTCACCTTCACAAACACTAGCATCCCATGGGTCAGACAGAGATTTCAAATCTTTATCAACATTTCCTTTTGTAACAACTGTTTCATCATGAACATTAGACCCAACAGATTTAGACTCCACATCCTCAAATTCAACACCCTCAACTATAGACTCTAATGCCATAAAGCAAAATTCATTTTGTTTCTTTTCAGTGTCGGCAATTAGAGCAAAGTTTTCATCAGTTAAATCCTCATGTAAGCTACTTCAATCAACAAAGCCCTGAGTAAAGAAACTCTATTGATTAACCTCTACCTGAGAAGTGGTTTAAGTAACTTGTTATGCAGGTTGCATTTGAACCTGAGGAGCTGGTGCTTGAACATATTGAATTTGAGAACAGTGGTTTGAACATATTGCACAGAAACAGTGGTAGCAGGGTGTGCAAAATGAGCAGTGTTTTTGCATATGAGGAGTGGGGTATATTGGGAATAATGGACATTGTTTTGAGGTCTAGGGCTAGGATGTGTGACAATTGGTCCAGTTGATTGAGACCTACATTCTCTAGCAAAGTGTCCTAATCTATTACATTTATAACACTTAATTTTTTACTTATCCAGCCCAACTTTTGTCCCCCCATGCAACCCTGGAAACTTTCTGACCAGTTCTCTTGTACTCTTTGTTGCAATGTAATAGGCCAGCAGATTTTGTTTGGCAATGTAGAGGCCACGATGCTAAATGCCTTTGCATCTAGCACAATTTTTTGGAAATTTTGCTTGGAATAATTTTCAGGATTCTTTGGTACTTGGACTTTGGGGTCCTCTATACTCGATATCAATGGAACATGAGGTCCAAAGATGATCGACTTCCAGCAATCGGTGTTTTGCTGAGCAAGTACATGACCCATCCATCTTTCCAGATATTATACTCAGATCTGACAAGATCGGTGGTTTAAACATGTTGCTGTGTTATGAGGATCTTGTGAAGTGTTGACATTCTGATTGTTTACAAACAGTTTTTGTTTAAAACCTTTGTGAATGTAATTAAACTCTATTTTTCAATAAAAACGAACAAACCGAATTAGCAGTGAGAGCTGATCTATTCAAATCAAATTGATTGTTAAATCAAAGTCGATTGACCAGGCTCTGATACCAATTGTTAGGATCTGAGTTTGAAACTATTATGAAAGTTCAAAGGATGAAAGATGAAAGAAAATAAATTAATGAACATGCAGCGGAATGATGAACTTTAATTCATAATAATTGAGAGATTGTTTTCGTTGTCATGCTTTTGTAATTATAATTACTTGCATATAACTCACAATCTCCCCCTAAGCCTAAGATCACTGATTTGTTCATATAAAATGTAATGAAGAAAGATAGATTGATAATTGATGAAAGTGATCAAATAGAATAGTACAAGCACTGTTCTATTTATACTACAATCCTGATCACTGATCTTAGGATGATGTCAGCATGAAAGCAATATTTAAAAAAATTAACAAACTAACAATATCTGCTAAGCTAACCACTGCTATAACTAAACATTACAAAGACTTATAGTAAAACACTGATGAGCCATCCTCTATTGGTCTTCAACAGAGCTTTGCCTTGACAGACCTTTAGCTTTAGACTTCAGCAGAGCTTTTATCTTCAACAGAGTTTTGCTATGGCAGACCTTTGACATTTAGTCTTCAGCAGAGCTTGACTTGGGCAGATGTTTTAATTGTCAGGATCAGAGGTTGTAGTATATTTTGGCTTTCTATCATTTGTTCTTTTGTAGGGTTCAATTCCAACAAAAGAGGATATGGGGATTGTGGAGAACTATTCGTATACTAGACCTGATGTGGCTAGTTAACTATTTGAAAGATGATATTAAATGCTTGTTCTTCAACAAGATTTGTTACAATGTGAAGGAGAAAACGTAAGCGATGCAATGCGAAGGCGTAATTAATGTTTGCTATGCGCACGGTATTAGTTCAGGAAAAATGTGGGAATCAACATGGAGAGAGTTAGAGAAAGAAGAGTTTATGAAAGAGGAACGAAGATTGGAGAAGATCAAAGAAAAGTCTAAACAAGCTTGATTAACAAGATTTCAGTTCATGAAGTGGGCTCCTGGACTGATCAAACGCCAATACCGTCTGAAGAGCGTAGGAAGCCGCGCAAGAATTTCTTTGGGCGTTAAAGTCAAATATTTGAAGATTTTGAAGACAGACCAAGACTACAGCAACATCCAAGGGGGGTTTGTTAGTGCATAATGTCTGTTGCCTACATCTTAGGATTGTGTCTGTATTTTGTAATAGGGCGAAAATGTTAGATTTACGTTGTTCGTATTTAACTTCGCACGAAGGTGAAGTCTACCTTCTCACGAAGGTAAATTACCTTCGTGCGAAGATAAACTACCCTCGCACAAAGGTAGCATGTCTATATATAGCTAGTGTGAGGTGTTAGTGTGTAGAACTTTTGCGACTGAAACGGCGAAGTTCTGTCCGATTTCCTGGTCATTTGTAACTATCAAACATTGAATGAAATCAGTTAATTGGTGAAATAATCTTATTAATTGTCACTAATTGATATGAATTCCGCGCGTATGGACTAGAAACTCAAATTAGGACCTTTGCTATTGGACAAAACGATCCTACAGTGTCACATAATTGTACGTGTGCATATATACATGTATACTACGTGTAATCTCATATTTACTAAGTTTGATATACGTAGGCACATAGATGTACGTATATATATATATACACTTCGATTATTTCACACTTAATATCTTGTCGGTTTTCCGGAAAATATAATCTTACAATTACTTTGAAAATAGTATATTTTGTAATCGGTTCTCGAACAAATATTTATCGCCAAAATTATCTTGATAAATGTATGTTTTCATTACTTGTCCGACATTATATATATAAGTACATTGTCCGGTATCGATGTCATGTTGTCGAGATTCAAATTCTGTCCAACATAGCGTCTTTTTCTCGAAAATACCCTTAGTCTTAGAAATCTCGTTTTTTTCCACATAACCTTGTTTATTCTTTCCAACACTAAATTTTCTCATAACATATGTCCAATATGTATATATTGCCATTTTTACCAAGTGTGTGTATATATATAATATATATATATATTATAGATATGGGTCAGGAGAAAACATTTGGAAGTCTAAAAATGGTAAGAACGGATCCTGGTCAAACACATGGCAGGGGGTGCTATATGATATGCGGGGTACGATTTTCATTGTTCAATTCCGCTTATAGATGGCGTTATAATTCATTTTCAAGTCACATATAACGGTGACCATGTAAGTGTCTTCATCAAAAAGCAACGATTTGATGACTGGGTCGATTTTTGCATTTGCCTTGTTTGGCCCAAATTTTCTGGTTAATGTTCTTATAACCGTATGTGTTTTATCACAGTGGTTATCAAGAGGGATGCAAGTGCTAGGATCCCCCTCTTTACTTATTCTTCCAAGTTTAATATAACTTTGATTGTTTTAACAAACACTCTTCTTCATTTTCAAGTTAAATATAACGGTGACCATGTCAGTGTCTTCATCAAAAAGCAATGATTTGATGATTGGGCCCATTTTTGCATTTGCCTTGTTTGGCCTAAATTTTCTAATTAATCTTCTTATAACCGTATGTGTTTTATCACAGTGGTTATCAAGAGGGATGCAAGTGCTAGGATCCCCCTCTGTACTTCTCCTTCCAAGTTCAATATAACTTTGATTGTTTTAACAAACACTCTTCTTCTGTTGTCAAAATAGATTAGAATCTTCTGATAAGGGTGTATCTCCATGAAACGATGGTTGCCATTTTTCTTCCTCTCAGAGTTTTTTGTTTTTGAAATTTGGCGTTTTGGTTAAAGATGGCGTTTTTAGTATGATCAATTGAAGTGATGATGAAAGTGATGGTAACGTCGTTTATATAATGATGTTTTTGGCGCATAGTTTAGGAGGGAATTTTTTGTAATAAATGTTAATAATTAACTTTCAGTTATTGTGTGTTCACATCTATTTGTTAAATTTGCAATGCGTTTTATCATTAAGTTTTAGCATTTTGTATAGATGGCGGGAATTTTGAATGGTGTTTTGCTCATTAATGTGGTGTTTTGTATTAGAGCAGTAAAAAGACTCTTTTACATAATGAAGCATATCCAAGTAATAAAGTTGATGTTATTTACGAAAACGACACCGCGCTATTCTAATCCATAGATTGTTTTGATCCAATGGATGAGGGGCATTCTCACCGTTTTCACACTTTTAGGCGTTTTCCCTAAATCCTCACCATATATATATATATATATATACCTTTCCATATTTTTACCAAGTAAAAATGTATAACACCTAATATGATTATATCCATGTTTATGCTTTCAAAACCCTAGTTTACCATAGTGTTATGTTAATTTGTCTTTTCACAAATATACATATAATACATAATTAGTTAAAATAATCCTTGTTAATGCTTGTAACCTACTTAACCATGTTTTTAACATGTATTTATCAACTTGTAACTTTTAGCATGGTAACCCCTAGATTATCATCATCATCCTTTAATGGCATCAACATTTCCCACACTTTTTCAACAAGATCCATTAACTTAAAGATTATATAAACACCCTAAAATTATTCAAGATTACTTTATTGGATCATCCATCTTTCTAATAAGTTCCACCATACTGTTTTTACTTTCTAAACATGTCAAACCACTTTTAATCACCAAATCATGTGTTTCATCATGTATACTAGCATAACCCACTTCAAGATTATCATAATCCACAACATCACTTAACTCATATTTGTTCCTTTAATAATCTTTTTCAATATCTTAACAAGATTTCTTAGTGAACACTTGTACTTAATACTAAACCAAGCTTAAAAAGTAAAGTTTAGAGGCTTACTAGTAGCACTAGGCTAGGGAAGAACACTTTGTAGAAAAAGATAAGAAGCTTCAAGTTCTTGCAAGTCTTTACACCTTGATTTCCTAATCTTTGTATCACCTTGTATAACCTTGGAATGCACTTAGGATGACTTGGAGTTCTGTATTTTGGACTTGAAAATGGAGGGTTTGTGTAAGTGGTGGCGGTTGTGGCTTATGGAGAGGAGAAACAGGATTTTGTAAAAAAAATCAATTATGGAAATGATCTTCTATTGCTTATATCTTCACCAGATTCATCACATGCCTAATACTCTACCATACTTCTACTACATAAATTGAGGGCCATGTCTTCTCTTTACTTGCAAGAAACAACATTATGGGGCTTGGTGGGGCCCACATGGGGGGTGTTGGTCATAAAAGTCAACACAAAATATCTTCCATATGATGATGTTTGTATATATTTAGGTAATTAGACTGATTAGGGCACTAATCTAGTAGTTAATATTAACTAGTTCATAAGATGTTACTTTGTAGGTGATTTGATGAAAAACGACTCTTATTTATGCTAACTATTTCGCCAACAAACGTTTACGCGCATAAAACCGGGATTATTATTTAGATATCCTTATGACATCTAATATCCCCTAATTATACCCAACGCTAATCAAACTTACATATTGATCATATAATAGTATTTGTTTGGTGAAATTTATATGTTTCGGCGTAAAAATGGGCGAGATTAATACTTGTGCAATTTACAGGACAATTTATATATTACTAGAAATAAGTTTTTATCCATTATATGTATTGAACAAATATTAATACCAGTCGTTCAACGTTCCATGCATATTGGAATGGTTTCGGCATATAAATATTAACCAGATAATTCACCAACGTTCATTAAATAGTAACGCGATGCCGCGAGTACGATATTGTTAACTGCAGATATTCATGTTTAGCCCGAACATTGCTAGATTTCATGGGCTTAATTAATACATAACTAAGTCTAAATACACGTAATTTGTATCGTCAAACTATGGTTAGGTTGTATGGATTAACCTAGAAATTTTCCTTTTATCACATTATGTATGCCATGTTATGTACTAGATCGGACGTAGCGTACGCTCTAAGCTTGAGTGGTAGATATCAACAAAATATTAGTAAAGCCACTGGATTGTTGTGGAAAATATCCTAAAGTACTTAAAAAGAACTAAGATATGTTTTTTGATATTTGGCAGTTTGGAAAAAGAGATAAAAGTAAGGTCTTACACTTAGCAAGCTTCCAAACGGATCGTGAAGATTCATGATCTCATATAGGTTATGTTTCACTTTAAATGGTGGTACTGTAACTTGGAAGAGTTCCAAGCAAAGTGTGGTGGACCAGCCTACCACTAAATCAGAATTTATAGTGGCTTCAGAAACTGCAAAGGAGGTTGTTTGGATGAAAAAATTCATTGCTGACATCGTCGTAGAGAAAATTCATGCTAATCAGAATCTAGCGGACCTATTTACTAAGCCTATGCCTCAAGTGAGACACGAGAAGCATGCTGATAGTATAGGGCTTAGACATGCTAGACACTGGATCTAATTTTGTAATTTAGTAATTTGATGCGTTTGAACTATGAAAGTATTTCACGTTTATTTGAATTTAAATATTGAATGTCTTTTAAACTATTATATATGTGTTCAAATATTAGTGCGTTAAGTATCTATGAATATTGTATTCTAAAATTTTCAAAGTCTGTTGTGAATTAGATGGTTGATTCGTATAATGGGTACTCAAAGTGTTGAGAACCATTTTCACTTATATGATTAGATGAATCATATTAGGCGTCGTTTCGAAATGATTTTCATGATCTTAGTCATAAGACTTTTAAACAGGTACGATTAGACCTGTGGTACACAGTAGAACTAATTTAATGAATGGTTGCTCTTTGATTCTATCTAACGTTGTACGTAAGTGGCTGTAATAAGGATAGTTTTGAGAATGATCTAAAGTTTAGTGTGAGTTGTTTGTAGCCAAAGGGATTTGTGCTTCTATACTTAGGAGAGGAACACTCGGGCGCCTTTCATTGGTTTGAACTGGTTTTAAACCTGTGGTCATGCTCGAACTAGTAGTAGATGAACAAACCACTTCAAATCAGGAACGAAATTAGAAAGGGTTGAAGGAGTTTACGCGTCTAAAACTCACCCGTACAATGTTTGATTTGGAATTTGAATTAGTTTGTGTCGCTTTGAATTACAAGTAGCTAAACTTTTCATGCTACCTAGGTTAGATGAACTATGATTTGATACTTTGAATGTTACGTTTTGATTATATGGTAGACTTGGATGATTTACGTATTCTTGCTTTATAATGTTTATGACTATGTGTGCTTGTCTTGATTTAGATTGTTTATTTGGTTAGGTGATCTTGTTAGTCCGGTCTAGAACTATTTAGGTCATTCTAGGTTGTTAATTTGTTAGGTTTTTGATCTAGAGCTTGAGATTATAGATAATCCAGGTTTATCAAATTAATAAAATCAACTTAGTATAGTGTGCATCCTTTTCTGAAAACTCAAGGGACGAGTCATGATTGCTAGGTTATCAGCTAGGCGTTCTTTTGGTAGTTTGGGTGACTGATAGCTCGGATCAGGCTATTTATTCACGTTTAGGGTTTCCTAGGTTTTCAATTATTTAGCAAGTTTAGCTTCATGACTGAGGATTTTAGCACCATAGTTGCTATAAATCTAAACCTCGTGAGATTCGGTGTCGATAGTCGAGTCGTTTCCAATTTGGTACTTCATCACTCTGTTGCATCTTCTATTTTGGTTGATCATCCTTAGCGAAAGGTTTTCTGGGTAGATTCGGAGCTTTAGACATTGGTCAGGACTAGAGGTCATAGGTTGGTCATAGAGATTCGAAACTTGGGTAGTTCTTTCCCTTCATTGCCTGCTTTCAGTCAGTTCACCATCTTGCTTGCTATGTTCTCTTGTTTATTTGCTTTAGTAGAATTAGAAAAATCCCAAAAAACACAAATCAAAATTGGCTAGTATTTGATAAAGGTGTATTATTGAGAGTTCGCCTGTAGTGTCCATAAATTGATATTCGGTCTTGTCATCTACACTACACTGCGACCGGTACACTTTCTGTTTGTGTGTGGTTTAGTCTGGTGATTCCTTTTTTAAAACTTGTTTGTAATTAATATACACACTTTCCATACATCAACGACTTATCTCTTTGTTGCATTGCTTGTGCAGATGGACTTTGCCTCTTTGGTGTAAGTACGAAGTTTGCCTTTACCAGGGGAGGCGTGAGAGTTCCTATATAACGGTTCTAAGATGTGATATCTAGTTCACAGTGTTTGACCTTTATGATTTAGGTCACTATATGTAGCAAGATGTTAGGTGCTACTAAGCTAGTGAACTAAGTTGCTAGTGCTTATAGCTTCTGAGCTTCTCGGTTTTTTTTTTTTGCTGAGTGGGGTTTTGGTACCTACGTCATCACCGATCAATGTAACACTTGTGAACACTTCTTTGTATGGGCTTACGTGTATGTAATCTAAGAAGAAATAGGTGGTGATCATTAGCAACACTAGTGAGAAGAAAGAATGGTGATCACTACCAAGATTCGTGAGGCTGTATGGATCCCTACCAAACGTAGTGAGACGAGAAGATGTGGTCACAACCTTTTCTTAGTGAGACATTGTAGCATAATCCCTAAAGATATTTAGAGAAGTCTTTAGTGGAGGTAAACTCTAAGTTGAAGGTCAAGGAATGGACGTAAGGTGGTTTCATTAACTTACACCTGAATCATTATACATCAAGTGTTATCTCTTCCCTTTTGTAGTCAAATATAGTCGAGAGGAAGTTGTTAAAAACACTACATAGATTGTGTTCGAATCATATCATAGATCATATAAATAACTTAGACAACATGGAAAAGCTTCCAAACCCATAAAGCTCTTTATCATAAAGAATAATTGTATTTCACATGCTTGAAGGCTTGTTATGTTGTGTGTAGTGGTACTACTATATTTTGGTTATGAAAAAAGGTTTTACTTCAATATGAGTACACTATGTCCTTAAAGTAATTGTGTCCCTTTCGTTCTATCTTGACTTGTGGGTATTGGCAAACTGCCTCCCAGTCAATGAAGCAACGTTTGTGAAGGGGTATGGTCCAAAATAGTGCGCATGGTCATGCACATATAGGACAATACCCACACTCATACAACAAACACTCAGCTGACTCAGAGTTCCCTGCATGGACATAAACTCTCGCTTGTGCGGACAACTCACGTAAGGAACTCTGGTACAGTTGGTAGAAGCATGCAACCAATCAGGTTGCAGCAACCCTACAAATACAATCCCAACGATGGGCGACCGTGCAGGGAACAACAAGGATGAAAGGATCAGTGACGTGAAACCAATCAACCCTCGTCGCTTATTGCTCCATGATCCCCACTGAAGGTTGAGACAAACACGACAACAATTATACTTGGACGATGACGTGTAGCCAATCACATTGCGCCATGCCGCCTCCACCTCTGCACACACTACCTTCATGTCAGAGGGGACCAAGTGGATATTCCTCGAAAGCGGCGTCTGGCTCAAGCCCATCAGCCCACAATCTTCTCCAAACCCTTTTCCTCCCAAAGGTTTAAGAATCCGAATTTCTCCTCTCACTCTCACTCTCACTCTTAACACACACTTGCTTTATTCTTCTTAAAGCGATACTTATTCTCATACCGAAGGTGGTTACGAGAAGAACCCCCCCCCCCCCCCACACACCCACCACCACCTTACTCCTTGTAACGAGCTCACGGTGTTATTGTTTTGTAGATTAGCTCTCACGACTCCATTGGTTCAGTGATCTAGAAGGGATTAAGATTAACCCTCTTGTCAAAACTACCTTTCAGGTTCTGTCCTCTGCAAATTAGAACAAGTGTTTCTTCAGTATGTAAAGTGTTGATCAACTCTTTCATATAGAGGTTATAACCCGGTTGAATTGACGACTGCTGTAAGAATTTCTAGCTACAATGACATTGTTTCTATAGTCACAAAGTGATTATACCTCTATCTTATAGAAGGGACAAAGATTTAACAAGTTCATGAGTTTCATTAATGCAAAAATGAAGGTAGATGAGTTATTTAAAAAGGCAGAGAGACATCTTTTCAAACATGTGTGATTCAGGCCTGAAATCCCTTCAAACATACACCAACATGCAACTATCAATCGAACCAATGTGACTATTTGTTCGTTCCATGCAATCATCATATACAAATATACCACTTGGTAGGACTAAGTCGAACCGTATAATCAATAGGTACCAACTGTGAGTTCGTGTCGACCTCAAAACGTCCCTCGGTGATAACGAGATCTCCTTATATGTACAAAGACGGCTCTCAAGCGACTCGTGGTGTGCAAATTGCGCCATCAAAACGCCACGTTACACTCATGATAGCCAACTCCGTAGTTCGTGCTTAGCCAATAAGAGTTCTAGGAGCATGATCAACAACAGAAGTCGTGTTTAACCTGGTCACATTGGTTAGTAGGGTACCGATGGGGTCTGAGTTTTTTGGCAACAGGTTGTTATAGTTATCCAAAAAAACGTAAAACAGTATCTGCAGATGTGTCTGAATCTGCCAAAACAAGTGTGTTATGTTTGTTAAAGTTTGGGTATTACAAGCTACAACGCGAACTAACTTAACTCTAGACTGAGCTACCACTTTGGAACAACTTAGGTTATTGGCAGATATAAAGCAGAAAATGATTGATCAGTACCAATATGAACACTCATGAGGACATAATGGAGGCCATATGTTAAACTGCCGTTTATTTTGTTACATGTATGAAATCACTACCATCTAAATTGACAATTTCATCTATATTTTGAAGAGTTGTCTCACATGTTTGTTGTTTTGCAATCAACTTTCCAACTGTTACAGGTCATGAAAAGTTAATGTTTCAAATAAAAAAGATCAGAATAAAATGGAAATATCTCCCAAAAAAAGCAAACAAAACAGGATTACTGATCAACTGGCTTTCATTCCAGCTTGCGATTGGTCATTTTCATACGGATACTCAGGTGGGGCCCGCCACAGACCCCACAAGATGATTATGTGTACACAAAGAAGCACAAGGGATGAGTAGACAGTGGAGGGGAAAACATTCCAGCAGAACTCCACCCCTGCAAACAACAGCAGCCTGCAAAACCATAACATAAAAAAGTCCAATTTTAGACCAAAAATGAGAATTTCTCGGCTTGGGCCGGCCAAACGAGAGTACAACAGGTGGAACTTTGATGGTGGTAGGGCTGCAAACGAACCAAACGTTCAGCAAACAGTTCGTGGACCGTTTGGCGGCAAGTTCGTTTGTGTCCGTTCGTTAACGAACACAAACAAGAAATTTCGCTTGTTAAGTTAAATGAACGAACATGAACAAAGGCCGTGTTCGTTCATTTATGCTAGTGAACGTTCTGTAACGAGTTCATTTATGTTCGTTCGTTTACGTTCGATAATTAATTATGATTTTTAATTTTATATTATATTTAAATACTTGCAAACTCGTGCGTCTGTGTTCATAACCTAAAATTAACGAACGGACACAAACGAACACGAACATGTCCTTTATGAACGAACACAAACATAAAAGATCGTTCAGTAGGTGTTTATGAACAGTTCGTGAACAAATTTATCCTTAACGAACAAACAGGTCAGTTCGTTTGCAGCCATAGATGGTTTGCTCACATACCTGACAACTGTCGGAAAAGGTGTTCTCCACAAAAGATATGGTAGGCTATAGAAATACCTGCATAAAACAGGACACTGTTTGTAAGATTCTAAACATTGTAATTAGCTCAATGAATACTGGAGGTAGCACAAAAAGACAGGTAAAAAGGATATATTCAAATATGAGTCGGGTGAGGTTGAGGCGACCCAAAAATTCAAGTTTTTAGTATTTATTGAATTTTACAAATATATATAGTGGTAATTAATTAACTTTGATTACAGAAACAATATTCTTACCTAAAAAATTGACATTTTGAACACAATTTAAGAGGTTTTTGCGTCTATATAAAATATGCTTTGGTTGACTTTCAGCCTTTTTGACCAGCTTGACCCATTTGACTCGATTCAGTTTTAATTAAATCTTTTAGCTTATCCCATTGATGACCTGTTAGAGATGTAACATAACTCAAAATCGCCTCGTTTAAAAAATCGTAATATTTGTATAAACAAAAATTAAGAAACCGTGTAATTTGCATATACAAAATTAAATGTACTACATTGTATACTATGATTGCTATCAATTTACACATTAATATAAAACAAAAGATAAATAAAACTTACCAGGAGTAGAACTGGTAATGCAAAGACCGAGCACACACGATGCCAATAAAATTGCCAGTAAACATGGTTGTAACAATATCTATATAATTAACCAACAATTATCGTTAGCAAACTTTCACAGGCAAAGAAACATGGTAGAAGTCAAAATACACATACGCTCTTTTTTAAGAATCTTTGTTCCGGAGCTAGAGTTGCGACTTTTCTTAAGAGGGAAAGAACTGGTAATGCTTGTGTTGAGCCGCATTTGAACAAATCTAGAACGCAAGAAAGAAACTAATCCCCCTTCATGCCTGAAAGTTAATAAATTTTTGGCGATCGTAATATAACTATATAAGCTGGTTCAAATGATTTTTTGGGACTCGTTAGTCGCATATGGATCTCATACTTACTTGCACCATCTATATTGCACAAAAATCAAAAGAAGACCTAGATGAACGACCAGTAAGATGAGAGCAAATTCCTTTGACACAAAAACTGGTTCCGGGACAAATTTGAAGTTGACAGACCTGACAAAGCGGAATGATCATATAATTTAGTAACTAATTTCATATAATATGTTTGAATAACGAGTTATAAAAACTAATAGAATCCCGTGTGGGCTTCATAGTTTTGCAAATTAATGGGCTTATTAGGATACCAGAAGTGGATGAACACGCGCCCAAGATTGAAGGCCTTAGATAGATATTCAATTGGATATGACCACAAAAACGGTAACCCCAACAGAATCTGCAAAATTCCATAAGTCATCCCATAGTTGCACAATTAACTCATATTTTCACGAAATAATAGAGTTGGCAATTTTGGTGCGTTATTTTAAAAGTGGTTTGATTTGGATTAAACTATATATCTAAGAGGTTAAATGGGTCGAAGTAAGAAAAAGAAAAAAATAGGTCAAATGGGCAAAATTTCAACCAAATGTAATTTTAATGCATAGTTGCACACCACCTACTAAATTAATTGATGCAAAATAGCAGATTAATACTGTTACAATATAGTTTTTGTAATCCTGACACACTAGTTATTCATAAAACATATAAAAACTTAGAAAAAAATTGGACAAAAGTGCTTAGGTGAATCCAACCGTATGACCCAAAAACATTTTGACCCATTACCAAACCCACTCATTTTGCCACCTCTACATGAAATGAAGCATTTAAATATGAAACACAAAAAAAAACATATGACATGAAAAGATGAGTAAATAATAAGCACCTGCACTAATGCTGCACCTGTTAAAGCTGGTATCACCCCGATAAAGTCCATGGCCTGTATTAAAAGTGATACACTGAAACAGATAAATTATCATTTGAGTAAATAAAAAATGCATGCAGAATTCATAGTCATATACCAATGTCAAGAATTCTATACATAATTGTTTCGTGTACCTTAACCATGAGAAGGAGCAAAGGTGGAGCATAAAGTAGCACATTCATCTTCACTGAAACGGCTGCACTGCAAACCGAGTTAAAGGCGTGTTAATTCCAAAAAAAAAACAACATTTAAATTAGAGTAAAATGCCAAAATCATCCCTGAGGTTTGGGCAGATTTGCCACATCCATCCAAAAAAGATCTTTTTGCAACTGTACCCTTCAGGTTTGCGTTTTGTTGCCAGCTCCATCCTATTCGCTAACTCCGTTTAAAATTAACGTTAACTCAGGGGCAGTTTGGACATTTTACCTATTTATTTTTGTTTTTTAGTGTTTTTTTATTCTCTTTTTACATTAAATAAAAAAAATAGTAAAACAATAGTGGTGGATGTGTTAGATGGTGGATTTATATAAAAAAATTATTATTTTTTATTTAAAAGCTAAAAAACAAATATATAATTAGTTTTATTGTTATTTTATTTAAATATAAAAAGATCATGAAAAAATTAATAAATGAATAAATAAATAAATAGGTAAAAAGAAAAATATACCCCTAACTTAACAGAATCAACAAACAAGTTAGCAGTTTGGATGGAAATGGTAATAAATTGCAAACCTTAGGGGTCCAGTTGCAAAAAAAAACACTTTTTGGATGAAACGGGCAAATCTGCCCAAAACTCAGGTACGATTTAGGCATTTTACTCTTTAAAGTATCTTCGAAAGGCTAATAAAGACCAAAACCTGAAAATAATTAAGCTAAGATGCCATTTCTGATAAAGAAGTGGAACCAAAGAAGCATGAAGAAGAGTCATAGCAAAACAGTCGTTGAACAAGCGAAGAACAAAGATCGAATGCAATCGTTTAGATAGAGAAAGCAAAGTGAGGGCCCACCAAGGTAGCTGCAAACGTAACAAAATATAAATCCTAAAGTAACTATTTGAAATGCACACTGAATTGCTTTTTTTATGTATCTGCAATTTGTCGATATACAAAATTTGTTTGTACCACATCAGTCTTCACATAGATGAATAGCACTATTCCAAGATTCACAATGTAGAGAAAGCCAAAGAGAATCTGAAATAACAAGACGTACAATCAGCCAGTATGAAACTGTCGATACAGGGGTGTTCATGGTCCGGTTCGGCTGGTTTTCAACGAAATATTGAGCCGAACCGCTAAACACGATTTTGGAAATAGACAAACCGAACCGGCCGGGTTGGTTGGTTGGGTAGGTTGAACCGGCCATTTTTCACCGTTTAATAGTTCGATTATAGCAGTTTAATGGTTTTAGACAAAAACAATTATTTTTCGAAGGCATAATTTGGTATTTAATTTTACTACACGAGTACACAATAAAGATTGTTCATGAATATTATAATATAATATATACACGTATACATAACTTTATATTCCTAAAATGATTAAAAATATATATAATAAATGCTGAACGCTATATTCGATTTACACAACCGATTCCAAGTTCCAAACCGTTCAAATTGAACCGGACAGTATGCATTGTAGCATCAAAACATTAAGTGGAATCCAAGTGGATTTTAACGGAATGTCAAGTAACTACATATAAATCCACTTGGATTCCATATTAGACCAAAAAAAATTGAACCTTTTCACTACTTGACATGATGATGCTACCCTAAAATGATCCAAAATGGCAAAGTGGAACTTTCTATCTTATGTTTCAGGACAAGATGATATAAAATCATCTACTATAAACATTTAATCATGGGTAAGCAAACAATCGTAAAAGGCCACTGCAATCGTTTCAAATTAGTACAAAATGTAAGTGGAATTCACCTGGGCAGGATAGACCTCGCCTCCCGTAACATACTGTATGGCGGAATATATATAAAGAAACCCTGCTGGATAAACCAAAGGTCCTGTATCCCCTTTAAGATTGCTGTAATCTCTTTCTCCTTCGATAAATCCATCAACCTGTTTGCTCACTCAAATTATTTCTTAGTAAAACAAAAATTACATAATCTTTTCTAGTTAGGGGTGTGTAGCAAATCGAATTTCGAGTTACTTGGTTGATCTAATCGAATTATTCGAATTTTGAAATTTGAAGCTGGATTAAATTACAATCCTAGAACCACGATTCAAACTATTTGAATTTGCTTCCATTCTAGTTGATTCTACTTTAATTCAGTAAAGTTAATTCATTTTTCAGAAACTACTACAAACTTGAAACCAAAAAAAACATCATCTTTATTCAATTCAACACACAAAGTTAGAAACCTAAATTTGATGTACATGTAATATATGAAAATTAAAAAAAAAAGTTTCTTCATAATTCAAATTCAAATTTAAAATCGAATCAAAAATCACAAATTTGATATCTCGTATTTAAATCGAACTCAACTCCATTCAAAAACTCAAAAATGAAACTCGATTCGAATTTCCAGTTTTTCAAGTCCAGTATGAATACTACTAGCACCAGGGGTGCAAATGAGCCGAGCTACTCACAAGCTACTCGAGCTTGGATTGAAAAAAAGCTCGAAATGAGCCATGCTTAAACAAGCCCGGGCCTAAAAACAAGCTTGTTTCGTAACCGAGCCTGAGCTTCGCTTATTGAGATTGAGCCAGCTTGCGAGCCTAAACAAACCCACTATTTATATAATTTCTAATTATTATATCAGATATATATTTAAATAAAAATAATTACTATTTAAAAAAATTATGAAAAATAACTTAATTGTATATAATTTAACACTTATAATTAATATAAATTAATTAATAGATAAACGAGCTGAGCCCGAGCCAAGCTCAAGCTTGAAAAACTACCGCTAGCCGAGCTCGGGCTCGACTTGGCTCGCTTGCACCCTTCTAGCACCCCTATTTCGAGTCAACCATTGGAATAAGATTGAAACTTCTATAAGAAAAAATGGTAAATTATAATTATAAATTATAAACTATAAATTAGCAACAAAATATTGCTTTATGGAGTTGTACCCCATGCATGGGGAGATTTTCAAAAAAATGATTTTCCATTTCTAACCCAATGCTTTTCTTCTTTTGCAATTTATTAACACTTTTTTATGTTCATCTTTTTCCCTCATAAGTTTCATCTATCTCAAATTATTCGTTTTATGTTTCGTTCTAAATTTTGCAAGTTAACACGCCGCAACATGTGTGTGGGGTTCCAACATTTTTGGTATATTTTTTCCCATTTGACAGGTTCGTTGCAACACGTTTATTTTTCCCCGTTCGACTTAGTTATTCTTTTCTACGTTTTACGTTTCGGTCTAATTTCTTCACATTAACACACAACAACGGGCGTGCGTGATTCAACGATTTTACGTCTGCTTTTCGTTCGGTGTTATTTTTTTCCTTTTTTATTTATTTTATTTTTACGAACTTTCCCGATGTTGGGGTTGCTGGCAATGGTGTGACATTGGTGCTACTTGGCACGGTTTTACGAATCTTTTTAACCTATTAAGTTTTTTTACCTATAATTTGTTTCGAGTTTACCTCTATACTTCCTTTAGGTTAAAAAAACTATGTTTTGCGTGCATATATTTATTTTAGTGTCGGTATTAATATAATTTGCTTTATGTTTCAACGTAAACTTTTTCTGGAAAACGAGTCAGGTCAAATATAATACTTTTCATTCAGAAAAACCATATTTACTTGCATATTTTTATGTACAGTATATTTGAGTTGGTCTATGTTTCGATTTGGGAGATGAGTCGGGATAAATAAAATATGTATTGGTGCGTATTTTATGTATGTTTCATTAATTTTGATTTGAACTATGTGAAGTCAAATTGTAGTTTTTTTCTATGTATGAATTGGGTCACGTATAAATTCGATTTAATTTACATTTTGATCCAATCGCAATGTTTATATAGGTTACTTCGGGTTCAATGCGATACGTCAAAACGCGCATTTCCATATGGTTAACGCATCACACAACGTTTGAGCTAATTCATTCGATGTTTGTGATGTTCTCGCGCCGCAATGCGCGCGGGTCTTATGGCTAGTTTTATCAAATTTAGCACCAAAATTAATCTACTTGCATCACTTAAGATCAACTATCAATGCAGTGTTTAAATTAAGTTTAAACCAATTACAATTTTGTAGTTAAAAAGTTATCCAAATCCTAATGCAGCTAAAAAACTAAAACTAATCTGACCTGTGACATGTAAGCATCCCAATCAATCTTTGTATCTACAATCAACCAAAACCCAAGTGTCAAACCACAACGTATGCGTACATAACCACCAAAATCTAAGGAATTTGTGACGAAAATACTTACAAGGAACATAGGCGATGATGAGGGCAGTAAGAACAGCATCAGCAAGAAGCAGAGCAAACGCAAAGGAGGTTTTGGGGTTCTTGTAAATCTTTTGAATAACACTTTCCGAACTTCTCTTCGGTGGTTTCCGTTTGGGGGCGGCGGAGATCGCCATGGGACGGCGGCGGACGGTTTTGGTGACCAAAAGATCGGTGAAAGTTGGTAGAGTGAGTTACAAAAGTAGTCCTTTAACTAATTGTCAACACTCGGTTTTCTCATGTTTAACCCCAATTTTGTTTTCATGATTAGCATGTTAACACGGTTTGTTTATTTTTTATCATTTTAGACAATTTTAAAATATATAAGTATTATTGTATAGTGAAGATTGATATATCGGATGATTCTGTTGGTGACACATTCTAGTAGTTCGTCAGTTATTTAAATTTATAGTTCAATAAAAAAAAAGCTATTACACAAGCCCTAAAGGGTTTTATGTATATTAATCTCATTGATTATAAACTTTTTCCCGTTAAATATTTTTAGTAAGTATAATAATTGATCTAATAAATAAAGCTAAAAATTTACTCTATTAGTTTTAATATACAATGTTAAATCTACTCTGAATAATGTTGTTAAACCTTGACTGAACCGATTGGTTGTTCATCGTAAAGGTTGAACTGCATGAGTTGAACCAATTAATTAGTTTTTGAAAACTATCACCTGATTTTTGATCGGTTTCAGTGGCGAACCCAATAATTTTTTTCCAGGGGTGCAGAAAATTCTTAAAGATTTTAGACCCCTAACTATATAAAAAAATTGATTCGTAGCGTTGTGTATAAAAAAAATCAAACTAAATTTCATATAATCGTTACAAATATGTCAAACGTCATTACAGACATATTTAAAGTTGTACCCTACGAGTTTTCGTTTTTTGAAATATATTCAAAGCATCATATAAAAGACTTTTCTAAACAAATCTTTATTTATATAACATATAAAACTATCATTTACATTATCGTCGCCAATTTATATCAAACTTAGTATATAAGGGTAAACTAAATATAAGGAAAATCAAATATAAAACTTAGTATTCTAAACCTTATCGGACAATTAACTACATAATTTGATATATAAAAATAATCCATATCAACCATTTAAGTACAAAATTTATCATGCAGATTTCACAATTTAGATACGAAATATGTTATGCAGATTCCAAAACAAATTTAATCTTTTGCTTTCATAGAGATCAAGTCTTAAAATAATATTCTAAAATAAATTTAAGAAGTTTATTCTTTCATAGAGCTCAAGTCTTGAAATAATATTTAAAAATAATTTGAGAAGTTTATATTAAACAATTTTTTCATGATTAAATTAAATTGAAATAATTTAACCATCAATACTATAGACTTCAAAATTATAATTATATATAACTTACCCACTATAATTTATCAACTTTCTACCCTCACGCCCGTTCACTGTTCAATTTAATTTCTTTTGAGTGGTCATAAGCTACCTCTCCCAGTCTCTCTATCTCTCACACTCCCCATAATATACACCACTGATTTTTAGTTTTTGTTATATTATATAATTTAGTGTATTCTTCAAAACAATTTTTAAATCATTTTGTAACTACATATTAATTAAATTATGTGATTTAATTCGGTTTTTGAAGCGGTTTAACCAAACACCCTGTAACGTGCGCATGTGCCTTAGTATTTTTACGTCTATTTTTGTTCGAGTTAATGGTTCCGTCACAACGTACGAGGTCCTAAAAACTCGTTAATATTAAAACACATCATAAAAACTACAGTAAAAATTTCGTTTGGTTGTGTATAACTTTCTTTTTCACCCTATAGTTTTTACGAAATTTAGCATGTTACCCCTCCCCTTTAATAAAGTTATTTTTTCTTTTATCAATTTACACTGTAGCCCCTAAAGTTTAATAAAGTTAATTACACCCCTGGAACTTAACCACTTTTTGTTTTATACGTTATTTTTTACGCATAGTCTACGTGACATTATCGTATTGATACCGTAATGAAGCAAACCAATACTAGCCAAATTCTCGCCACAATGCGTGGAGTAAAAAAAAATATTTATTTAGTTATTAATAAAACCAACGGTTCCTTTTTTAACTTATAGTATTTCAAGTATATCGTTGCAACGTGTTTATTTTATCGAAACATGGTATATTTTTTCTTTTTAATGAACGTGTGAAAATATTTGTACATATATCGTTGTGGCATGTTTATGTTATGTACCATTTGATAAAAGTTTTGTTAAAAAAGAACGTGTGAAATATGGTTGATATTTTCTTTCATTTGACAATCTAAAACGATATCGTCCGATCAACATTGCAATCGCGTTCTGGTAAAATTTCGTTACAACAAATTTGTATTCACAGTAGAGTTTTTTTATAATTTATAAGGTACTTTTGTATTGTCGCAATTTTTTTTCGCAATTTTGTGCCTCGCAACGCACGCATGATTATTACTGGTTTATTCTAAAAGGGTGTTGTTAAATGAACAAAAAGTCAAAGTTCTTTTTTTAGTTTTTCAAAATATTGTCAGCTTTTTTTTTTCTATCCTTTCTAAAAGTTAAATTTTTTAAAACATAATTTTGATTAAAATAAGAAAAAACTTTGAGAGAGAGGAGTGAAGAGTCAACCAACCGACCCTTTTTTACTGTGAAACCTTTTTTGATTGTTCAACAATTTCGAAAAAGATTGAATATTTGAAGTGGGTTTAGGTTCTTGAATCATAAAGTTGGTTCCTTTATTTAAAAACAAAATAGTGAAGTGAAATTTCATGAGTTTTGGGGGTTTTCTTGATAAAGTCACGGCGGCGACGGCGGTGGTTCCGGTGCCAGAATCGTCGCCGATATTCCCTATAACATGTTGTCCAAATCAATGTTCTCTTCCCCCGGTCTTTCACTTGCTCTTGTAAGTTGTAATAATAATAATAATCTCTTTTATCTGAACACATTAAATCACACGACTTTTAATTTTTTATTTTTAATGATTTACTTTTTTTAGCAAACGACGATGGAGGGTGGTGGTGGTGGTGGTGGTGAGATTGGAAGAATGCCGTGAAGTTACGAGACCGGTGGTGGTGGCGGCGGTAGACGGAGCCGTGAAGAGGAGCATGAGAGTAAATCCGGTAGTGATAACATGGACGGCGGTGGCTCCGGTGACGATCCTGACGGTGATGGCGGAAAACCACTGAGAAAAAAAAGATACCACCGTCATACTCCTCAACAAATTCAAGAACTTGAAGCGTAAAGATTAATTTTTTATATATATATTTACTTTCTTGAATGAAAACTTCTTTTTACAAAGATTTGAACTTTTTTTTGGGTTTTTTAGATTGTTTAAAGATTTGAACTTTATATTTAAAAGTTTGATTATTTATTTAATAATATTGAATTAAAAGTAGTGATATATAATATAAAAAATATATAATAGTCTTAATAATATTCTTTTATTTAAGATTAAAATAATGTAAAAGGTACTAATCATTATTTTATTGACTTTATCATCATTTGACTTAACAATAAAAAATATTTAAAAGTAAATAAATTATTACTTTTTTAATTAAATTTATATATTAATCCTATACCCTTAGTCTATTTATCATAACTCATTCTAAAAAAAGTAATTTTAACTTTTTCTTTGTTTTACTTTCACACACCTCAAGGTATGCAACCTAGTTTCTATATTTTTGTTTTTTTGTTTTCACAACCTCTTTCTTCTTCATTTAACTCAAGCTCTCAATATCACAAATACAACCTGCAACTTTGTTTCTCTTTCACGATCAATATCATGAATATAAATTAAACATAGAGCTTTTTTAAATTGCAAAGGTCCAAAGGTACCCACCCAAATTCCGGATGGACCAGACAAATTTCTAACAATCGCCGAAGCCAGCGTGGATCAAACAAACTCCGTCATCGAACTTCACCTTTCTCTTCTTCCCCCTGATTCCACCGATGTTAAGGGAGGATTGCAAAATTTTAAGGGGGCGCTCGGATTTTGCATATATGTATATCACTGAATATTTTTTTCAAGGGGCCCCCAAGTATACAAGTAGGTCCCCCTAATAAGTTTTTAGTAAATAAAAAAAGGTTAAAAAATATATTTTCTTTTACGTTATAATTTTTTGAATAGTAAATTTGGATCAGTGACGGTCATTGAGGTATTATCGTGTCACAAGCGAAACCATCAATAAATTTGAGAAAAACCATCTTATAAGATTCAAATCTAGAACGTTATGGCCCCTAAACCTTATCTCACCATAATATGCCACTAACTTGTAATTTGGGATTTTCAAGTAATAGAAAGACTTTTTGATATCTATATCTATATTAAGTAATTTTAATACTACCCAATACAGAGGAGAGTTATCTTGAGAATGTTAGATATTGTGAAAATCATGAGAACGAATGAGAAAACCAATAAAAATCAAAATTTTTAATACAAATCTCATTTACATACAACATCAAAAAAAGAATTTACAACATCAAATAATTCATCCTTTTTTTCAAAATCACTCTTAAAATGTTTTTTTACACACGTGTAAATAACAAACTTACACATGTGTAAATTTTCTTTATTTACGAATACATGTAAATTTAAACGTGTAAACTTAATTTCTAATATTGTTTTCGAACAATAATGATAAGTGTAAAATGTTGAATTTGAGTTGTTTTTTATTAAAATATCGTATTTTTTTATTCGTTCTCGCAATATTATACGTTCTCATTTAAACCTCACACACCCTATATTATATTAAATATATAAATATTAAAAATTAAAAATAAAATATTATTTAAAAACAAGGTCGGTGGGTCAACTTGTACTTACGTTCCAACATTCTCTCGACCGGTGCTCATTGCAGGAAGATCTTGCTGCCATTCTTCTCTCACTGTAAGCATTTCGTCTTCAAACTCACTTTTATTTACCAACACTAGATTATCAAATCTTAATCATCTCATAATCAGATTAATAATCGACGAAACTGAAACTGAAACCCAGTAGATCTAGGATTCACGTGATCTGTACACGTGTACAGAGTTTAATCCGTATAGTTAAACCGATTAACTGAATCCACACCTTTTTCTTTTACGATCGCAGGTTACTGTAAACCCCAAGAGAATGGTATGTAATGAAATTTTGAATTAGATCTAACGGTTTTAATGGCATGGATTTTATGTATTTATATTGTGATATTTATTGTTGTAGTTGATTATTTTTTCAGCTTCCTCTATCTCTACTAAAGACTGCACAGGGCCATCCTATGGTACGATCTTCTCCCTCATTAAATCATGATTTATGGGTTATGTTATTTAGTGGTGCTTAATAACCTTTGAAACGTAAATCGAGCAAAATTAGCCGGTTTGGCCGGGTTAGGAGTGAACTGTCCGGTTTACGGTTTAGAAAACCAGGTTTTATACAGTATGAAACTGACAGGTAAACCGAACCGATCGAAATATTAACAAGTAGAAAATAATAATTTTTTAATCCATAGTAAATTACTTTTTGAGTTCCTGAGTTTTAGTGGTTTTAACCATTTGATTACAAAATCAAAAGGTTAATGCTCTGAGTCGCTAACCGCTCATTTTATAATGTTTTGAATACCTGTGTTTTAGTGGTTTTAACCACTTGAGTCCAAAATCAAAAGTACAAGTGTTAAAATTGGACTCAAAACGTTATAAAATGAGCGGTTAGGGACTCCAGGCGTTAAACTTTTTGATTTTGGATTCAAGTGGTTATAACCACTAAAACACAGCGACTCAAAAAGTAATTTACTCTTTAATCTATATATTTTTAGTTAAAAATAAAATAGTTTTTACACAATATCGTAATACTTATAAATTATAAGTACTTTTGATTATAATAATACGTATATATTAGTAATATAACCGATTTCGTGTTATTAGTTTTATTTTCACTTTTTTTGGTAAACCCTTTAATACTTAAAAGATAAAACGTTTCGGTCTTTTTTCTAAACCTGCCATTTTACTGAACTTTAGAAGATCTAATGGTATGATTCCTTGCAAAAACCGGCCCAAACCGCCAATTCGGCCTAGAAATTCTGTTAAAACTGGCCGAACCGAACGGTGAAACCCTATTGTTATATTTGGTTCAAAGGGTTGATTCATGATATAACTTTGCAGGCAAATGTCAGTTGTTTGAGTTATATATCTGTTCTAGTTTGAGTTGAAGTTTATGTTGGTTTTTACTTGTGAAATTGATAGCTGGTAGAATTGAAAAATGGGGAGACATACAATGGGCATTTGGTTAACTGTGATACATGGATGAACATTCATCTCCGTGAAGTTATATGCACCTCGAAGGTTTGTATTAATAATATATGTTTTATCTTTATATGGTCTGGTTTTTCTTTCTTGTTTTTGAAGTTTAGACCATAGTTTCGGTTTTGATTTCAGTCTCAGTTTTGTGATGATTGTTCGTGTAGGATGGAGATAGGTTTTGGCAAATGCCTGAGTGCTACATTCGTGGTAATACGATCAAGTATCTTAGAGTTCCGGATGAGGTAAGCTGGTTGGATTTTGTTATTATGCAAATGTTTATGCTATTCTTTAGCTGTGTTTATTTTTAAATTTAACCTTATTAATCGAAATCAGCGATCTCTGTGTCAATGTGTCATTACAACAGCATCGACTAATAGTTTAATATCAAAACATGATTTTAGATCCATAAATTAATCCCAATAACCGTATACAATGATTTAAGTTTTAGTGACAACTGATGTTACATAGCCCATTCCAATTGCTAAGTTTTGAGATTTGGTTCATTTAACCCGTAATCTTGGTTTTAAATGGCACATCTCACTAATGCGCAAGGCCGTACTCTTATCTTTCACATATATTTGTGCTTATTAGGTTGACCTAAAGCTTTTTAGGTTTCATGTAAAGCTTTTTTCTTTTGTTATCTTATATTTTAGTGTTCAAGGATTAACAACTTAGTAAATACTGAATGAATACGGTATGCATCGGCTTTTGGGACTTAAAGGCCTTGTAGCACCTTACGCCCCTTTAAAACCAACGACCCATGGAGTTGAAACAAACCCAAACGGACCCATTTTATTTTAACTTATTTTGTACAGGTTCATATATTGAGCACAGTTTGTCCTATATCAAATCTCCTGACAACTATTCATTCTGTTAAAAATGCCGTTCTTTCTTTTCGTTCATGGTATTGTATGCATCTATGCACACATATCTAACCTCTTTTTTATGCTCTTTAATTATCAGGTGATTGATAAGGTTCAAGACGAAAAGAGCCGTGCAGGTATATCGAATCTTTTGTAAAATTTATTTTTACATCATCAGGATTTATGTTTGCGTGCAGTTCCCATTTTTTAATCAAAAAAACCATGTCAATTTGGTTTGATTTTCATCACAAAGCTCATATAATTATAATTCCTGTGTGTGAATTGCATTTTACAGACAGGAAACCACCTGTAGTGGGACGTGGCAGAGGACGAGGCTTAGATGATGGAGGTGGTAGAGGACGGGGCAGGGGTGGGCCAGGGGGGCGGACCGGTGGGTACAGAGGTACTTGATGAAATAGTTTCTTCATATCGTCATTTTTCTTCTCATTGATTCAAGAAGCGGTTTTGCACTGAGAATGTTTTTGGTTTTGTTACAGGTGGAGGGCGTGGACGTTAGTAAAGTTGCAAAACGAGCGTGGGTGCTTTTGCCACTTTTAGAAGGCGAATGGCTAACTCGACTAGGGTGTGCAGTTGGATTTAAAGTGCTCCGTAACCTTTTTAATCTTGTTTTGCGGGTGCTTTTTTTTTTTTTTTTTTTTTTTGTATTGAATGGCTTGCGCCTGTTCTTTTTTTCACTTGCGGGTAAGCCTTGGTTATTGAAGACAGAAAGTTATAGCTTTCTTGCTGTTACTAAACTTACGACACCAGATGTTCATTGGTGGGTATTTTGGTCTTTTGCATCGCATATAGTAGAGGTGCACAAACCTGGATTTTTTTTTTCAAAAGCGGTTCCTTGTGTTGGTGGGCTATAAGTGTTGGGTAATCCAACTTGTCAATGTTGGATATATATAGACTTAAATCCAACAGACATCTAGACTTAAATCTTAATAACAATGTTGGTGGGCTACAAGTGTTGGGTTATCCAACTTGTCGAGAGTGAGAGATTGGAGTATGACGTCAAAATAAGTGTATGTTCCAGGGATAAATGCTTAGAAGTTAGAAAGATGGTTGAGAGTTTATTGAATGCAACCCCCTTCAGAAGATGGGTATCTATAACCCTTGTCGCTATTGACCTCACTTGCTTTGTACTGACAGTCGTCCGTCATTGAGCTATCTGTCCTGAGTGCACGGTCTTATCTATCAGTTTTGTCTGTTGGACTATACCTTTATTCGTAAGTTTAGTTTGTGTCCGCAATGGCGCAATACCTTTGATACGTTTCCGTTGCAGCACCTGATGGTTTTCTATCATTAAATGTTTGATATCTTATAGTGGGGGTATGGTCTGGGAATGAGATGCCCTGACTAGATTGATAATGCCTGATGTTGTGGTGTCTGGTTATCCTGAGCAGCGGTGCTCTCGTGAGTTGGTAAAGTCCGGAACTGTCGTGTTTAAGATGTTCGAAGCTGTCATACTCTGACGTATAATATTGTCATACTTGGAACATGTTTATAGGGTTGCTACCCCTACCATAATCCAAAACGGTGGATTGGGCGGCACCACCATCACCACCACGCATGTTGGTTGCCGGGACGGGATAGGGGGATCCCTGGATCAGGATGCTGTAGGCATTGCAGGTACAAGGTGTTGGTCACTACCCTTTTTTTTTGAAAGGCAACCTTTTATTAACACCCATAACCGAACCAAATTAACCGACTCACGAAATACTAGAGAAAAAAGTAGGAGTATGAAAAAATCGAATTAACCGACTCATAACCGAATTAACCGACAAAACTGAACCACATTAAAAACAGGTCGGTTAAATGTTTTTTTTTGAAAACCGAAAGTAGCGGATCCATTATGGTTACCAATGTTTTCATACCCACCATAACCGAACCAACATGTAGTAAAATCTTTGTTGGATTTTGGACTTTTCACCATTTTTATATTTGACATCCTTCGGTCTTTGTCTGGTTGACCGGACCTATATGCTTAGCTTCAAAGCTCAACGCTTCAGGGTAATACTCAACGCAGATCTATATGCTGAGCTTTGGCCAAAGCTCGGCGTTTCAAGGTAATACTCAGCGCTTTGGCCAAAGCTTGGCGTTTGGGAGGTTTTTTTTTTATTTTTTTTAAATTTGATTTTAGAGTAAAATGTCCGGATAGTCTCTGTGGTTTTGTAAAGTAACACCTATAATACCTTACTTTTGGAAATTACACCGGTACTCCCTGTGGTTTACTTTTTGTTACTCAGATGGTCCCTGGAGTGGATGTCCGTTAGTTTTCACTGTTAACTCCATATGAAATTACTTATTTACCCCTCTCTTATTCATCCTTTTAAGCCCTTATCTCTCTCACACACACACTCACCACCACCTGCCTCCACTACGTACCACTAGCCGCCACCACCTGCAACTCCACCAATATCAACATCTCCGACACCTTAACTCCCTCCTCCACCCTAGATCCCTTCATCCACCTAGTAAAGACACCAGTTTCTACCGCCAAACCTCCGGATATTACCCCGCCAAGACACTGTAAGTCTCAACCTTCGTTCCATTCACTCAGACAACAATGACAAATTCATCATCATCGCCTCTAATGATTGCTGTTGTAACTCACAATGTTGAAGAAAAGAGAAAGAGGGGTGTTTGGAATTGAGTATGTCGCAGCCGATGCTACCACTACGAAGAAGAACATCAGAAGAAGTAGTACCGATATAATAATAATTTCACCATATTCGGTAAAAAAGAAAAGATTATAGAAGAAATAGAGCAGTCCAGTCAACAAGCAATCGGAAGATCAGAAGATCCGAGTTCAATCCCAGATGTAAGGGCTGTTGAATTTTGGGGGGAATTCGGAGATCATGGACTGCAGAGGGGGGCAACACCCAACCCTTCCCTCTGCTGCCTCCTCACTTATCTCTCGTTGGTGACTGTTCATGGCTGTTGTTGCGGTGGTGACTGTGGTGGTGTTTTGTGATGGGTTAAGGGTTGTAAGGGTTAGGTGGCGGAGGTGGATGTGGGTGGAGCTAGAGGTTGAGGTGGAGGTGGGTGCCTATGGTGATGGTGGCTGGCTGTTTTGTAGAAGGAGTGTGTGTGTGTGTGTATGGGAGAGAGAGAGAAGGGCTTAAAAGGGTGAATAAGAGAAGGGTAAATAATAAATTTTATATGGAGTTAACGGTGAAAACTAACGGACATCCACTCCAGGGACCATCCGAGTAACAAAAAGTAAACCACAGGGAGCACTAGTTTAATTTCCAAAAGTTGGGGACTATAGGTGTTACTGTACAAAACCATAGAGACTATCCGACCATTTTGCTCTTGATTTTGATTTATAAAATGCATCTATACTTGTCGAATTTTGACGTATTTTGTTATTACACGTCATTTTATGAAGTATATGGTCTATACGGCACGTTCCGTATAAGTTCGGTTACGTGTGTTGCCGTATTCCATGATTTCATGTGATTCTGTTTTGATTTCACTTGTAGTCCAACGTGCCGTTTTATATGTTATACGTGTCCTACCGGATCAGTACTTGACGTATTTTGTCATTAAATGTCGTATTATGACGTGTATGCCACTATTGTTCCATACTATGGCGTATTTTGGCCGTATGGGTCATGTCGGTGACATCTGGTATCGTGACGTTTAGTGTCTGTAAGTGTCGTATTAGTGCGTAGATTGATTGTTATGGCGTATTATGTTTCTATTGGTCGTACGACCAAAGTGTATCCATGTTTCTATACGACCAATAGAAACATAATAACTTTGGTCGTATGACCAAAGTACGCCATAATACGGTCGATAAAAACATAATATGCCATAAAAATCAATTTACGCACTAATACGACACATACAGACAATAAACGTCACGATACCGCATGTCTCCGACACGACCAGTACGGCCAATATACGTGATAGTACGGAATAATTGTGACATTTAACACGTCATAAACCGACTTATAGAAGAAGTGATCATTTAGAAGTGGTAGGCTATTTTGATTCTGACTTTGCCAAGTGCAAAGATGACAAGAAATCAACTTCGGACTATATCTTTATGTTAGCAGGCGGACCTATTTCCTGGAAGAGTCATATACAACAACCACAACTTCCACAATGATGACAGAATACATTGTTGTTTATAACACAACCTGTCATGGAATGTTGCTTATGAATTTGACTCAAAATCGTTAATTCCATTTCTTAACCATTGAAGCTTTACTCTGATATCTCAGCTCCCTGTTAGTTTCTTGAACGGTAACAGTTCTACTGGAGCTGGTTTATATCTCGATACACAGTATTTGTTCGTACGTGAACGAGTTGAGGAAAATAATCTTTTATTAAGTATATTAGTATTAAAATATGCTTGCGGATCCAATGACTAAAGGTCTCCCGCCTAAAGTTTTCGAAGAACATGTTTCGAATATGGGATTTACTAAAGACCTTATTTAATAGCATATTGTACTTACTTACGTGTTAACTAATGAAATTTCCTCAGTTTGAAGTATGTCTCTAACATATGTTCTGCCGGTATAATGACATATAGACAAATATAAATACAAACCAAACGATAAAGGACTTATTTGCATATTTTGATTATAACAGTTAGGTTTTAAATTGAGGCTGTAGTATGACTAATGTGTGTCCTGAGTCAAATGATGATTCAACGGCTGTATTTCTCTGCTACGGTTCTTGGTTTAAAGCTAAAATGAGTGTTAACTCATGATCAGACTAATCTAATACTCATGATAAATGATTACTTGGCTTAGTGGAAGAATGTAAGATTAAATATAATTATTGGGTTTTTTAATTTAGCCATTATAATCATTTATATTATATAGATCAAAATATATTATACCTATTATATAATTAGTAGGTAATTGTTGATGGGCCATATTACCCTTAATAACTAATTAGGTTTCCTGTTAGGTGTATATATAAGGAGATAATTAGAGAGGTTAAGGGTTAGACACTTATCATAACATCAAGAAATCACCCCTCTACATCTATCTCTCCATCCGAATTCCAACCCTAGAATTCGTTTCACCATCAAGAACTTACACCCTAAGGAGGAACCAGATCATCCTAATAATCATGTCGAACTCATGGTTGCGTCTCTGACTGGATTCTCTGCTGGCCTGTCTGCTGTTACAGGTATTTCTATATGTTTTCCATTATGTTTATACAGAACTGATCAACAGGACATGCTTCGACCAACTTACTGATCAAATTTGACTGATATGCTGATCAGATTCTTGCTGGACTTGCGTCTCACTAACTTGCTGATCCGATTCTTGCTAACTTTCTAAAGACGATCTCGCTTCTAAACCATGGATTCAATTGAAACAGAAATTCCGATTACCCTTCTATATGCTCCAAAAGAAAACCGGCGCTACCTTGTTTCTTTCTTCTCTACTGTTACACCAAAGAATGACAATTGAACAGGTTGCCAACACTTGCAAACCAAGATTGCTTAACTTGAACACCTTCTCAGCCGAAACACATGAACTAGAGTACCCCTACCTTACAATTAGACCAACTTGCTCTTGGTACTCCTCTTACGTTCGTGAGCCCCATATTTATCCTAGACACATATGACATACCAATCATACTAAAATACCAATTCCTACTTTCTTGATAATTTAAATAATCAAAATAACCTTGCAGACAAATCTAAAACTAACCAATTACTCTAAACATTCAAATAATTAATTTAAAACTAATTATATTAAACTTGCCACTTTAGCCCTTTTACTTTTTTCAAACTTGTTTTAGACTTATAACTAACACTTTACCACCGAACTTTGTGCCAACACCCCCACTTGCTCCGACTCAAGTGTCTATTGCTTCGTATCAGACTGCATCTCTCTTGATCTGACCCTTCTTTAAAATCAAATTGCACGGGATCCGATCTTTGCTTTATCCCACCCGACATCTCTTGGAAGTTCCCGTGCCTCAAAGAGTCCAGGAAAGACCTAATTATTGCTACTTTTGCATCACCGATCATCGGCTGCATTATCATGGGAACTTTTGCTAATTCGCCGTTGGATTTAGCTGCAACAATGGGTTCTAACGCTTAAATATAGTCGCCTCTTTCAAGTTATGAACTCATTACAAAAGTATATTTTATTAGAATCATTTAACTCATTAACAAAGTATATTTTATTAGAATCATTAATTGTTTGAGAACAACGAATATCATTGTACCAAATAAAGAATGTCAATATTGTAAATAATATTCAAACTTTGGACAAAATATAATATTCAAAGTTTGGACAATTGTTTTACTGTTCATAAGACAACCTAATTTGCTTTGTTGTACCAAATAAAGAATGTCAATATTGTAAATAATATTTAAAAGTTGGATAAAATATAATATTCAAAGTTTGGACAATTGTTTTACTGTTCCATAAGACTACCTTAATTTGTAATATATACTATAAAGAATGGCAATATTGTAAATAATATATAATATTCTAAGTTTGGACAATTGTTTTACTGTTCCATAAGACTAACTAATTTGTAATATATACTAACAAGTAAAGAACCTCGAGCTTTGCGGCGGGTAAGTGTCTTTCATTATCATATTCATAATCATAATGGTTCTTAAAACAACATAAAACTTGCGAAGAAAAGTCACTAAGAGCAAACGAACTGAGAGAAATCTTAAACGTATTTCGTATTTTAAAAATTGGTCACTATACCGATAAAATACCAATGCTACTCCTAGGTTTGATCCTTTTTCCCTTGATTTTACCTAACTTGAGTCGTAACCAAATAACCTGCAATACAACATGACACTTTAGCACCTTCATTAGTTGATTAATTATAAGATCAACAATAACTATAAATAAGCATGAAGAAATGGTCATTCCATACCAAACACTTACATAGAACATGCATGTATCATAAGTATGATACCATGAAGTTTCTCAATTTATAAAGGCTGCAAGTCAGATACAACTTTCAAAATGATATAAATAATAATAAAATAATAATAATAATAATATATAATAATATAATAATAATAATAATAATAAAAATAATAATATATAATAATATATTTGTGTAATCTAACTTAATGAGTACTATCAGTAAGTACTAAATTATAATTAGTGGGTAAAATACAATTTTAAGAACTCCCCTGATCATTATTGAACACTTAAACACAATTTGCATAAAAATTCAAGTGCATTAATATAAGAAGCAGCTTAAATAACCAACCTTCTATTCGTGCCAAGAGTAACAACGGTATTCTTTGGGTACCTAAATGCAAAAATGTATTGTGAACATTCACACAAATGAAACGGGGCCACGGCCAATGACCACTCCGAGCTGAAGTATCTTGGCAGACCCAACCGTGAGTGGGACCCTGTATTGACCCATTTGATCATTTGTTAATTCTTGAGTTTTCATGCTAAACATTCAGCTGGGATTAAGAAGCTGAAATTGACTACAAACCATCACATGGGTGTTGGTAATCTTCAAAAATCGATCCAACAAACCAAATTTCCAGCAGTTAAATTGTTAGCTTTTCTGATCTACTACCTAATGAAACAAAGAGCCTTCAATTGGCGGTATTAAATTGGCTAAACAAAGAGACTTTTTTTTTCTGCTAAGATTAGATCCAGCGGACATTCTCAACAAACAAAGAAACGAACGCCAAAGGTTAAGTCGTCCGACGGTGTCAGTTTCAGCAGCTCTGGTTGGACTCCAAATTGCCCGAATACCTTCTGATCTCCGCATCGCCTGAATCTCCTTGTTTATTTTCACATAATCTACCTTAGTCTTTTCTTTTAATTTGAGACTATTTGTAACCCGTTGGAGCCATTAGCGTCACACACACACACAATATCGTAAACGAAGCAATAGGTAGGAAGTACCATACTGTCGGTACCTCGGTGTTTCCCGATCTACACCAAAACGGGACATGCACAACATGTCTGACTCGCCAGAGTTCTGCTTGAACCCTAAGCACCACCGGTAACATCTCCACCACATGATCTGCTTCGTTTTGAGTCCATAATCACCATTAACCTCTGGTATCAACGACGCTCGTCGCCGCCGGAACGTGGGGGCAGAAGAGAGATGGTCACCGAACCAAGGTGGCCTCTCTATGCCGCTTCGATTCTCTCTCTCTCTCTCTCTCTCTCTCTCTTCTTCGCTCTACCGTTTATCTAATCCCCTCCCTTGCTGTATTGGAGAAAGGAAACCATGGCAGTACGGTAAATATGATTCAAAACTTGGTCAATTGGTGTACTCTTCCTAAGAATCGACGGTAATTGTTATTATATAGAATTTGATTTGAATATGATAAAATTGGAACACTCACGTTTTTTTTTTGGCTAAATATAGAACCATTATCACAAAATATCGTTTTTAAATAAAAAATTAATAGGAATAAATATTTATCCAGGTATAATAGTTTTCACACTAATGAAGAATATAAATAACAAATCTTCCTATGTTAATAGATAAAAAAAATTATGGACACATTTTCTTACCTTATTTTCTATTTTATCTCTTATAATAATAATAATAATAATAATAATAATAATAATATAATAATAATAATAATAATAATAATAATAATAATACTCTTAAACAAAAATTAGATAAGAATAAATATTTGTTTTTCTATAAATAATTTTAAACAAAATTTAGATAATAATAAAGGTTTTTTTTATATGATCATAAAGTTATATCCCGAGTATTATTAGTAGATATATATACGGAATCAAAGTTTTCTGTTTGATATATACTTAATAATTGTATTATTGTTTTTTTTCGTAGAATAAATAATTGTTTTAGAGTCATGACATATGCTTTTATCAACTTATACGTGTATTTTAGATGAATCGCTATAATTTTTTGAACTCACCATTATAGTTGCAGAATTATTTCAAATATCAAATGTAGACAGCTTATTTTCACCTTTGTAATGTTAGGCATACTGTTATAATTGGTTTAAACTCACCATTTATCGCACATTGAATCTACATTTAGGAAGAATACCATTTTTAAATATAACAATTCTATACTTTATTCAAAGAGAATTTAATTCTCGATTTTACAATATAGTTCATAAAAAATGATGAAATATATAAAAATGTGGGGTCGATCTCTACCTTTTTGTATCCTAAACTGTCTTGAATATAAATTTGAGACGGGTGTTTTATGAATGAAATAAACAAATAAGAATGAATGTGCATAAAACTAACTAAATAATTGAATCTCATAATTTGAATGTATCATAAAACAGTATTCAACACTATTTAATACATGTGTTTTTACCTAATAATAAATAAAAAACAAACTAAAATGTTATAATAAGTAAATGGAATGTTGGGCCCCTAGCTAAAAGGTTTATACATTAGTGTTGCATTTTGGGCTAAGGGTGAAGGAATGGGCTTCCTAGAGCCTTATGGGTCTAGAGTTGTAATTAGTGGGTTTTTAGATTAGTATAAATACATGTGTTAGGGTTAGTATTTTGGTTGTTTGTCAGTTTGTTATTCAAATATCTTATATCAGACACCATTCGGTGTATGCACTAACTAAATAATTGAATCTCATAATTTGAATGTATCATAAAACAGTATTCAACACTATTTAATACATGTGTTTTTTACCTAATAATAAATAAAAAACAAACTAAAATGTTATAATAAGTAAATGGAATGTTGGGCCCTAGCTAAAAGGTTTATACATTAGTGTTGCATTTTGGGCTAAGGGTGAAGGAATGGGCTTCCTAGAGCCTTATGGGTCTAGAGTTGTAATTAGTGGGTTTTGAGATTAGTATAAATACATGTGTTAGGGTTAGTATTTTGGTTGCTTGTCAGTTTGTTATTCAAATATCTTATATCAGACACCATTCGGTGTATGCAAGTTGATTAATCAGAGATTGTTCTTGTTCTTTTCATCTAATCTTTATTTCCGCGATCGATTAGTTGTTGTGATACCGTGTACAGATTCGAATCAGGAACTTACAATTGGTATCAAAGCTTGATGTTCAACACAGGCTCTCGGTGTCACGGATTGAAGAAGAACTGTTCAGATCTCGAAGAACTGTTGCTGTTAGTCATCTTGGAATATCACTGTTGAAGATCTATTGAAGATTGCTGCTGCTTTCTCATCTCGGACTGCTACTGTTCTGAGAAAACCGAAGGAGATTCAAGCAATTCGGATCCGGAATCGTTGAAGATCTCGAAGAACACGAAGAAGATCATCCATCTCGGATTGATTTCGGACAACTGTTCATCGGCCTTCTCAACAACCTTATCCGGATTACTCGCATTCCGGATAAGGATCACTGTTTAAATTAACTTGTGTTTATCTGTTGCATGAATTTTGGAATACTGTTGATTTCGGATAAGGGTTCTTATTTCGGATCAGAATCTCATTCCGGATCAAGCCTCCATTACGGATCTATTTTCCTATTTCGGATCACTTCTCATCTCGGATTGGCATTCATCTCGGATCTCTTGCAATTCGAATCATTCTCTATTTCGGATTTCATCTCCATTCCGGATTGACTTTTCATCTCGGATCAAGAAAGCATTTCGGATTCATCCGAGTTACCGTTGCTTTGTCTCTGATAGCTTTCCGGATTACTGTTTCGGATTCTCATTTTGGACCACTATCTCGGACTCATTAAGGACTGTTCATAATCGAATTTAAAATTAACTTTAATTTTACTTGGTAAAATTAAAAAAAAAGAACAGTTACATGATAGCTCAGGATCTGACAAATGCCACCCTGGCAGCTTTGCAGTCACAAACGCTGGCTCTTCATCAAGAGCTAGACCAAGTCATTGGCACTTCTACAAAGGTGTCCCGTCTGCTATACGGTGACGAATATTATGAATGGAAGTTTAGGTTTGAGCAATACTACAAGGCTAAAGAGCCGGGGGTTTGGAGATGTATCATGAATGGTCCTCGAACCATATTTTATAGTACTGCTGAACACCCGGACACAAAGACCCCCAAACCTAGTCATTTGTGGACTCCAGAAGACGTGAATATAATCGAAGAAGATGAGAAAGCCTCGGCTGTTCTAACAATGGCACTCGGACCCGACATCTCCATAGCTGTCAGAAATTGCAAGACGGCTAAGGAGGTGTGGAGCGAACTATAGAATCTCTATGAGGGAAACGCTGATATGAAAGCAAGTCGGGTCAATCAGCTGAATCAACGGTTCAGCTCATTTAACCACATATATGGGGAAACCATTGAGAATCAAATTCGAAGATACGTGAAGCTTGTCTCTCAGATGATTTCAGCTGAAATCTCTCTTACGAACAGTGCTACGAATAGACAGTTGTTGAACTCTTTGCCCAAGAGCTGGGATGTGAGGTGGGCATGATCAAGAAGACGAAAAATCTGAACGATGTCACCCTCACGGAAATGATTGCAACTATCAAGTCATGTGAGATAGAAAATAAACAGAGGGACATCAATCATCAAAGTAGTCTGATGGCAGCTGGTATTACAGGGCAGAACGCGGCATTAATGTCTCAGAATCTTTTTTACCACCCTCTGCAAGGAAGCTCACACACACTGGGTAGCTCTAACTTGGTGTACAATCCTCTCACCTCTGCATAGAAGACTCAACATGTTTATGGTCTTCAATCTCAGACTCCTACGATGATCTCTGCAGTACAGGTTCAGACACAATATCATGCCCAGTATCCTAACATGGTTTACAGTCATTCCTCAACAACTCAACAACGCGCATTCCTCAATCTGTTGTTCCCGCACCAGCTCCTGCTCCAGCTGTGTCAAATTCTGCTTTTCTCACAAAAGAAAATGAGGAGAAATTGGCCATAGCTGCCTCAATGATTAACAGTTTAAACGCTTTCTTAGCAGGTGACTTGACCCCTCCATCTATTCTCCTAACTGAAGTAGATCAGATCATGGAGGAGGATTTGGACGAGATTGATGTGTCCTGGAATCTTGCAATGGCTGCTTTCCGTGTCAACAAATTTCAGAAGAAGTATGGGAGGCAACCGTTGTCGAATCTGAAGACTAGGCTAACGAAAGATAAGCTCAGGTGTTATAGATGTCATGAGCCAGGGCACTTCGCACGGGAATGCAAGAAGATGCCATCTTGATATGTCTCATCCAGAGTGGCAGATATTCAGAACAGTGACAGACACCTCGTACCCTTCTCTCCTTCAAAGTCTCCTTTAAGTCCCTCGAGCAGTTCTAGTGGGAAGGGTTCAACTGGGCAGATGCTGCAACTTAGATGGAGACTCTGAATCTATCCAAGAACAGCAATCATTGCATGATGCGCAGACAGCTGAGACACCTGATCTCTCAGAAACGGTAAATCACATTCTCTGTTCAGATACCTGTCGTTTTAAATTATCACAAATGCGCGCCCATAATTCGACTCTTGTAGATGAATATCAACAAGCTGCATCGCAGAACATCGCCCTTAAACATAAGAACAAGCTTCTTATGGAAAAAGGTCGAAGCACAGAAACAAGACATAGCAGCTAAAGCTTGACTTGAACCAACAGCAATTTTGGGTATACGACTATAAGCTAAAATTAGTTGAAAAGGACGTAGAACTTCAAGCAGCTTTAGCCAAGCTAAATTCTTTGACAAGAAAGTTTCAAGAAAACGAATTAAATATTAAAAAAATTGAAACTTCCAGCAAGCTGGTCAAGGACTGGTGTGATCTGCAGCTTGAATATCAGAAAAAACAAAACAAAGGCCTTGGTTATAATAGTGCTCCTCCACCATATAATCATAACTACATATGAATGCCTGATTTTGAGGCAGAACTAGAAAATGAAGAAAATATGTTGTATGGTAAACCCTTGGATTACTTTTCAAAACCGCGGAAGCCCTACTAGCCAAAGTTTTCTAAGCCAACTGAACTCAAGAAGGATGCTGGTTTTTTCTCTTCCACACCATTTTCGCAAGAATCTGGTGACACCCCCTCTTGTAGTTCAGATGGTTTGGAGAAAATGGCGCCTAAAGAAGAGGCAGCGACACCACTTAAATATCAAAGCAAGAAAATCCTCCTGAAACCGACACAGTGAACGTTACTAACACTTCTACTTCATGTGCAGAAGAAATATTAGTTGAGGATATTACAGATGGTGATAAAGAAGAATGTCTGAATTTAAATTCAGACAATTCAGCTGCTGATTATGATTTTTATAAACCTGCTTTTGAAGATTTTGAATCTTTTTCTTGCTGAACAATCTAAATTCTCGGACAACGTTGGTTGTGTTGATAACTTAGACGTTTTTAATTATGGTTTTTCATATGATGTTGATGTTATGAATTTTGATAATGCATGTGATAACTCTTGTGATGAAAACATAACTTTTTCTATAGGTACAACATCGACAGACGATTCGGTTTCCTCAGTTCCCACTGAAGAGACTGGAAGTTTTTCTGATGAAGCACCGTCTGTTGATGCTATTCCTAAGGTTGACAATGAGGAAATCAACCAACCAACTGACTCTGTGATGAGTGACGCTGGCAAAGTACAAGAAGAATCAGGCGAATCAGATTCTTCGAACGAAGATCGGTTGGCTGATTCTGAAATGATAGAACATGAGCAATCTCCCTCTGCTGATTCAGATAAAACTTTTGAAACTGAATCTGAATCAGAATCTCAAACTTTTCAAAATATAGAGATTTCTTTTGATACTAACGATCAAAGCTCATCTTCTGATAGTTCAGAAAAGGATGACCTTGCTGAATCACCCGTTTCTTCTGAAGAATCTGCCAAGCAAAATGATTTGAAATCTGATAAAAGGAAACGGAGAACACGTAGATCCAAAAAGAAGAAAACCAAATAGGCACCTCAGCCTACTGAAAAGGATGCTGCTAATTCAGTTCTTCATTCTGAGAAATTGACTTAGCAGCCCCCAACTGAATCCGTTAACCCACCAGCAGAACAGGAATCAATTAAAATTTTGCCTAAGTCTACCAACTCCAAACTATCTAATTCAAATCATAAAACTTACAAGTGTGCTGATGGTTGTGAGCAGGTTACAGCCAAGACTAAGACCTTGCGTCAGCCGTCAGTACCAGCAAGCAAGAAACTGACAAACAAGCTGCCTAGAATTTCCCAATCTGAACGGACTGTTTTCTTCCAAAAGAGGCAGACCTGTTTCAACTGCGGTTTTCCCGGGCATATTGCATGAAACTGTCAAAATGCATTTATGCCTTTCAACGCCATATCTTCAAAAAATCAGAGAGCTATGCCTAATTGCCTACATCAGGCTTGATTTGCTCCGGCTAAGCCCTCTGATCAAGACTGGAACATGGCCAAGAGACAAAATAAAAAATCTATAAGAACTTCAGGTTCTCTGAATCCTTCTAGCACTCCGAAAGTTGTGCAGAAGTCTGACTCGCTAGCCTGGAGGCCTAAGATCTTGACCAAGGCCCAGTCTTCTGTCCCAAAACTGGACAAATCAAAAGCAACTAATTTAATTTTTCGTGAGGTCACTTATGTTGATGCAAATGGAACACCCAGATCGTCAATGGCCTGGGTTGCAACTTCTAACTAAACCTGTTGAAATGTGCAGGAACAACTTTGGAGGACTCTCGTCAGACTTTGGTATGTCGACAGTGGCTGTTCCAGGCACATGACTGGAGACATCTCGCAGTTGAATGACATTCAGTTTTTCGATGGCGGGTTTGTCTCCTTCATAGGTGGTGAAACGGGAAAGATAACAATGAGAGGAATGGTGTGCAATGGAGCTCTCAGCTTCAAGAATGTGAACTATGTCCCAGAGTTGAAGCACAGCCTCTTGAGTGTGTCTGAGCTCTGTAATAATCAATTAGATGTGCTCTTTACAAAGAAAGGTTGCTATGTGTTGAAACGAGGCCTCATTATTCCTGATGAATGGATTCTTCTCAAAGTTGAACGTAAAGGAAACACTTACGTCATCGACATGAACAAGGCCCCCACATACAAGCTTACTTGTTTGTTCTCGTCGACCGCTGAGCACGATACAATGTTGTAGCACAACCGACTAGGACACCTCAACATCAAGAATCTCAACAGACTTGCAAAAGGTGGCTTAGTCAGATATCTGCCTGTTCGGGTTTTTATGCAAATTGAAAAGTGTGAATCATGTGCTCGTGGGAAACAGCATCGAAAGCCACACAAGTCGAAACCCGCACCCTCCACGTCAAAAGTCTTGGAATTGCTTCATATGGATCTTTCTGGTCCGACCGATATTCTGAGCATTGGTGGGAAGGCATACTGTCTGGTTATCATTGATGACTACTCCCGTTTCACTTGGGTATTCTTACTAGCACACAAGAGTGAAACAGCTGAGTTAGTCAAACAACTTATCATCTTAATGGAAAACCAGGCATACACCACAGTGAAGGCTATTCGATGTGATAACGGAATAGAGTTCAAGAACGCCACTTTGAATTCTTTTTGCTCCTCCAAGGGAATTGATCGACAGTTCAGTGCAGCCAGAACTCCTCAAAAGAATGGGGTTGCGGAACACAGAAACCGTACACTCATTGAAGCAGCACGTACTATGTTGGTCGAATCAGAACTACCTCTTATTTTTTGGGCAGAAGCAATCAATACCGCTTGCTACATTCAGAATCATGCCCTGATCAACAAAAGGCACATGCAAACGCCGTATGAAGTGGTTGAAGGTCACAAACCTTCGGTCAAGCATTTCTGCAAATTGGGATGCCCCCATGTTCTCCTACTCATGGATACTAAGGGAAAATTTGAATCACATGGAGATCCATGCATCTTTGTCGGCTACTCTAAGAACGCTTCTTATCGTGTCTATAACAAGATCAAGAAAATGGTAACTGAAACCTACAACGTGGGTTGGTTGGAGGAGAACCCCAAGGATGTACGCATTGGTCCCGACTGGCTTTATGATTATTCCTCTTTGTTTAAATATGTTGATGTCTCTTCTTATATGAATGCGGGTACAGACACAAGTTCTGAACCACCACTGATGCCTATCTTGACTGAGGATGATGAAGATGTTGCACAGCTGCAAGAATATTTGAACCAACTGAGTGTGGATCCACCTGGATTCAATGAAGCTGTGTCTACACCTCCACCAGCATCGCGGAATCAGGAAACTGTTTCTGAACAGACTCCCCAGACGGGTTCCCCTGAAGTTGAGGCTCCAAACACAGAAACTCTTGTGGCAAATGAAGGAGCTACAATTCCTGATGTCTTAGGCTCATCTTTGTTTCTTGAGCCTACACCACCAGACTTTTCTGTTGATTCATCAGTTAACATTCCCATTGGTGTAACTAATGAGGGGAGCCATCTGGAGTCGCATCGCAGAGCTTTACAAACTTGCAATCAGATCTCCATGTTCCTGCTATGACTATACCACAACGTCTACAGCGCGATCATCCGATTGAAAATGTTATTGGTCCTGTTACTCCTGGTGTTCAGACCTGCAGTCAATAAGGAGATATCAATACATCTCTTTACTCTTGTTTTATCTCACAAACTGAACCTAAAAGCATTGATGTCGCCTTGCAGGAACCAGGCTGGGTTGACGCTATTCATGAAGAACTCAATCAATTTGAGAAACTTGGGGTATGGCAATTGGTGAAGCTTCCTCAAGGCAAACGTGCTCTTGGAACTCATTGGGCATTTTGCAACAAACAGAATGATACTGGTGTGATTGTGCGAAACAAACAGGGACATGCGATCAACTTACAGTAATGACGTTCTTGCTAAATTCAAGCTTACAGATTTAAAGCCTATGGCTTCGCCTATCGCTGAACGACCCCTGTTGAATGAAGACGCAGAAGGCACGCCTGTCAATCCAACCTTGTACCTATGATCGGTTCACTCATGTATCTCACGGAAAGTCGGCCAAACATCATGTTTGCCGTTTGCCAGTGTGCTCGATACCAGGCTACTCCTAAACTCTCTCATTTACATGTTGTTAAAAGAATTTTTAGGTACCTCAAAGGGGCACCGTAGGGCTCTGGTATCCTAAAAATTCTGAATTTGAACTGTATGCTTTCTCTGACAGTAATCTTGGAGGTACAGATAGGGACATGCGATCAACTTCAGCTGGATGCCAATTCTTGGGAGATAGATTGATCTCTTGGCAATGCAAGAAGCAGCAGACGGTTTCGCTTTCTACAGCGGAAGCGGAATATGTCACAGCGTCAGCTTGCTGTTCCCAGGTTTTATGGATGCAACACCAGCTTGCGGATTACGGTTTGACTTATCTAAACACAACAATTTATTGTGATAATGATGTCGCTATCCAAATTGTCAAAAACCCTGTTTTTCACTCCAAAACGAAGCACATAAACATCAAAGTTCATTTTATTCGTGATTGCTAGGAAAAGGGTCTCGTTAAACTTGAGCAAATCCACACCGATGCAAATGTTGCGGATTTATTCACGAAACCTGTTAGCAACACACGTTTTCAAGTGCTTGTGGATCTTCTCAAAATGATCTGGTTTTCTACATGAGCATCCTTTCTACTTTCAGTTTAGTTTGTTTTCAATTTTTCTCTTTTTCTGTTTATCTTCTGTTTGGCTCGTAAATTTGTTCATATATATGCACAAATTTAGGGGGAGAAAATCACAAAAATACAAAAACATTTGAAAAATTAGAAAAACACAAAAACATTAAAAATTCAAAAAATGACAAAAATAGTTTCAAACAGTTTTGCAATGATTGAGAAATGAAATGATGTCTCTTGATAAAGGTTTTGGCTAACACATGTAAGGTGTTGTAGCTGGAACGACTTAGATCGAAAGCGTTATGTTGATAGGCTTAGAGCTCAAACGGATATTATAAGCTAAATGATATAAACATAAAAGAACTATATATCCAGTGGGTCACACACTATCGGCATATGATTTTATGGTCTTAAATCCGGCGTTGATAGATGGCCAAAGTCTGATGTTTCGGGTCTTTATGCTGTTGAGTCATCCGGGGATATCTTGGCTGTCCTTCTGTTGCATCCAGATTATATGCAGACCTAGGCATAGTCAGAATATCTTTAAAAGGGCCAAAATAGAAGGGCCAAACCTTAAAAGAAAGGAAATCTCATCACAAGAAAATTCCCTGTGCTTGAAAAGTTAAACATACCATATAAGGTATTTGCCTAACCCTCATCAGATATTGTTGGTCACTCTGTTGTAAGAAAGTACTGACCTGTTCACCAATAATCTAACGTTGTAAAAGATAAAGGATGATCTCAGTATACTCACCTGCTACGATGAATTGTTATGCTTACCTAGATCGCGGGGTATGTCATGGAGTGAGACACACGGGTATTATAGTATAACATTACCTTAAGCATATCTTAAACCAAAAAGTAGAAGGTTGAGCGCTAGGTTTAAATGAACAAATATATTGGCAATCGCTTAGATCAGTCTGACCAAGCTCACACTAAAAAGTGTTCCCTGCCTGAAAACGATTTGATCCCATAGCAAAACTGTGTATATGCTGTATTGATTTTGTTTAAATGCTTTGCTTATTTCTGTATATTTGGTAAAGTCTGTTTGGTTGCTCGGTTAGTTTAAACTGTTGATTTTTGAGTTAGACGATTTATGTCAAGGGGTATTGGACTGGCCTACTGAGTTTTGGAATTGGGCTTAATCCAATAGAAGTTTTGAAAATTTGAAATTGAACAGTATTGGGCCCATATGGTTATTGTTCCAGATTGGGCCCTTTGACTCATTCCGGATAGGCCCATTGACCGAATTAGGACCCTCCTCCTTTGACCGTTTCAGACTGGTTACTGTTCCGGATTGGGCCCAAATAACTTTGACCAAGCCCATTCCGGATTGTATCCGAATTGGAAACCGGATGATGTTCAGTTGGATCCGGATTGACTTGGGCCCAAATTCTCAGGCCCAAGCCCATTCCGGAATAGTATATCAGAGTATCATTGTTACATTTCAGATCATTCACTAAAAAATTTTCTTCCGAAATACTCTAATCATCATCCGAATTAGATTTTCTTCACATTCATCCGAATTACATTAGAATTAGGTATAAAGTGCTTATTTATCATCAAAATTAAATGTTAATCTTCAAAACTTCATGTAGTTAAGCATTTCGGATGGTATCTCGGATAAGATTTCAACAAATTGTGCATTCCAGACTTCATCTCGGATGAGTATTCAACCGAAATGGATGAACTCGGATTCCATTTCAGATGGCATTCATTTGAGATGATAAGGGTTCATCCGGATTCCTGTTTGAACCCTTTTGATTCCGTATCTAAGTGTTTGGACTCTCCTAAATGGTTTTTGAACCTTCCGCATTGAGTGTTGAACCTTAAAACTGAACCTTTAAAATAAACCTTCAATTGAACTTTGACCTGTCAAATTCACTAATGACCTTTCTTGACCTGCTTATTGATCTGTCAATCAGTTTTTGAACTAATGGATTTTTGACCTCTTAGTTTTGAAATTGGACAGTCAACTTATGTTAACTTGGATATCTGGTTTGATTAGTAAATGTTTTGCTGAGTATGGTTTAATCTGTTGTTCTTCTGATAGAAATGGCTGAAGAGGCTTTTGATGCTGTTTTATTGGTTGAAGAGCAGTTCCATAACCAGGCGGGTTATTTGTCGGATCCACCAGTAGAGTTTTTCTAAGAGTTCAAGTCTATGATGGTGGGTCTGAATGACTGCAGGACCACGTATGCACTCCGAGCGAATCTTGTTATCTATCATGATCTAGTGCACATGTTTTGGAAGCGGGCAAGATTTCATTTGAGGGGTGCTGAGGGGAAGCCTTATTTAGTTCATCTATTCAGGGAAGGAGATTGTCGTGAACGAAGCATGTATGTTGAAGTTTACTGACGTAGCAAGTGATCCGCCATTATATGCTAAGGAGAAGTTGATGCCAGTATTGACGGAGATGAGTTATGAGGGAACATAACCACCGTTATTGAAGAAGATGTTCCCAGCATACTGGAGACTGTTAGTTCACGTATTTATGCAGTGTGTATCGGAGAACAAGGGCGGGTTAGATCAGCCGAACCAGATGCAGACTTCAGCGATAGTATCTTTGGTGATGGATTGGAAATATATTTTTCCTGGTTATATTTTCGAGAACATGAAGAAGATTCTTGAGCAGTCGAAGAAGAAGATGTTTTTGTTGTATCCTCGATTTGTACAGCTGATTCTGGATGCCAGCTATTCTGATTTAGCTAAGGATGCTTCTGATTCGAACTTGCTAAATATGAAGCCTATGGGTTCGACTATTTTTAGTACGATGAAGAAGAACAGATCGACATCAAAGACAGTTTTTGTTGGACGTATACCGTTGAAGAAGTTTGGGAAGTTTCTGAGGTGATTGGTTAGGTTAGCCCAGCACCTAAGCCGATAAAGGCTATGGTGGCTGAGGAGCATGATATACCGGTGGTAGAGAAAGAGATTGAGATTGAAGATTTAGTTTCTGATGAGAATACTCATGATTAAGAAGCTCTTTTGGAATCTATTATAGAATCTGACATTCATCCGATTTCAGAGCTACAAGAGCTTACTACTGAGAACTTAGCAGCTCTTATTGCACATCTAAAGGAGATTCAGGAGCAGCAAGGGAATCCTCCTCTCGTGTTGCCTCATTCTGATATCCAGTTGCTAATGCTGATACAGCTGAAGATGTTGAAGAAGAGGAAGAACCATTATTGAAGAAGCGACGAACAGAAGCAACCGAAGAACCCATTCATACAGGAGTCTAGATACAAACCGAAGCTCATATTGATGATACTACTGAAGAACCGATCATTGTTACATCCTCGATCACTGTATATTTGACCGATACTTCCACTATTGAGCCTGTTATTGCTGAAGAATCGACAGTTCCTCTTGTTGCCACTCCGTCTACTGTCCTGTCCATTCCAGCTGAATCTGTACTCGAGATGATGGATTTTGGTGGTGGTAGTGGTAGTTCTGCAGGTGCTGGATGCTCGGGGGCAGGGGGTAGTGGTTCTGGTGGTGGTCAGGATGAAGATATTGAGTATTTAAAGCAATCTGAAAAGAGAGTATTCGAATTCAGCGGGATTGATAGTGATGAGGAAGATGTTGATGTAGTCGATCTGAAGAAGTGAGTGGTAGTACTCGAGCAAGAGGTTATTCTTAAAGATGCACAGATAGCTTCTCTACAGACTCAGTTAGACGCTTGTGATTATACGATAGACCAACTTCAGGGTGATGTTTCGTCATTGATGACTATGGTTTATGATCTGAAGGCGAAGTTGGAGAATAAGTTTGGACATGAGTTTTCTGATGAATGAATCTCTTAAAAAACCAAAAAACTGAATATTGGATTGTGTGACTTTATATTGACCGCATCGTACGCGATATAACACAACCCTAAGCCTAACTTTATTATAGCAGCCCATATCAGCAGCTTCATCATATCAGCCCAGCAGCCTAATATGTATACTCTCTATTCAGTTCTTGACCCAGTTGTACAAGTCCATACCTAGTATTACAACACATAAAAGTATTAGAACAATAGGTTATTCTCCCAGTGTGTTACACAGCTGAGTAAAGAAGAAAGTACCAATAAAAACCATATTAATAATATATTAGTGTCACGTGTCATTTTCTCTATTAACTTAGGAATAATATTGTTAATATTATTGAATAATATAATAATAATAATAATAATAATAATAAGATATTAGTTTAATACTTTAATATCTAATATATTTTATATACATTATATTAATAATCATATCTAAAGGGTAACTTAAGGTAATTTGTCACTTCTCTTAAAACTCCTTTAATGCATGAAGTATAACATCTTTAAGCACAATATGTTTGAGCGGCCAAATTTTCCATTCATTTTCAATTCCCGCTCATCCCAGTTCCCCATACACCCCTGCCACGGATATATATCAAGTGTTTTCTAGATTCATTCTTCATTTTCAAAATCCTCTGGTACCTTTCTCTCTCTGGCGATTTCACAAGATGTTCAAGGTTTCACAAGATCCAGTCGATAGATAGATCCAAACGATTTGAGATATTCACTGACCCTCTATCATTTTCATCTCATCTCAGGTTCAAAGCTCTCATTTTCATCTCATTCTCTCTGTTTCTTCATACATTCAAGATCCAGGTCTTGGTGAGTACCAACATTTCCTCTCTTATACGGTAATTATATTGTTTATTTTTCAATTTGTAGACATAATTTTAATTTTTTTTAATATAATGCTTTATAGCTCATCTGAAGATCAGGTCACTCGCCTAGAAGTTGAATGGTGCAAATTAAGATAAGCTATATAAAACCATTTATTAATTCAAGTTAGAACTATGAACTTTATGGTAAAAGAAAGCCTAAATCTTGACCCGTCTTTGTTTACAGCAACGCGCAGCCAGCGCATCCAGCGCAGCCGCAACAAGTTTATATGGTAAGCGATAGGTGCACTTCCACTAAAATAATTTCGTAAACTATATCTCAAGAAATAAGATTAATATTAATCGTTATTGTTTGTGAGATTAGATCAGCAACTGAGTCTAACACGTCTAATTATGATGAAGAGAAATTGAAAGAATGTTTAAATTACGTGATATGTTTTCTTTGCTTTTTAGGGGGAAGATAGGTGGTTCTCTCCTAGGGCTTACAAAACACAGGTTATTGGCGCCTGCCCGCCTTATTTAACATATAAAAAACTTTATACGTTAAATATGGCGGACTGCTGCACATACCTGTGTTTTGTAAGCCATGTGGAGAGAACCACCCATCTTCTCCTTACAAGGCAAAGAAAATTTATATATGTAATTTGTGAAACTACACTAAATTCAGTAAAACATACTATAACCTCTGATCTAAACAATAATGTAACATCTGCCCAAGTCAAGGTCTGTTGAAGACTAAATGTCCAAGGTCTGCCCTAGCTAAACTCTGTTGAAGACAAAGCTCTTCTGAAGTCTAAACCTGAGGGCCTGCCAAGGCAAAGCTCTGCTAAAGACTAAAGTTAAAGGTTTGCCAAGGCAAAGCTCTGCTAAAGACTAAAGGTAAAAGGTCTGCCAAGACAAAGCTCTGCTGAAGATCAAAGCTAAAGGTCTATCAAGGCAAAGCTCTACTGAAGACCAACAGAGGATGTATCATGAGTGTTTTCTATCAGTCCTTGTAATGTTTAGTGTATAACAGTGCTTAGCTTAGCAGATGTTATTAGTTTGTTATTTTTGTTAAGTGTCACTTTCATGCTATGTTGGTGCATAATTGTGACAACAGCTTAGATTTGGTCTTTGGATATCTTGTAATTAGTAAAATGATAAACGGTAGCGGGTTTAGTTTTGTATTAGTGCATTAGAAGTAATTGGGCTGTACTAGACATAGAATAGTGCATGGTAGGCGAATTGGGCCTTAAACCCATTAGCAGTCCATGTAGGAAACCCTAGCCCATGTTGCATAACCTATCTCTGTATATAGGGAGGTTGTGATTAGGGTTAAGGTTGCTGGTTCTATTGTTTAGTTGCTGAAAGAATTGCTTCAGAGAGATTGAGAGAAGAGTCTTGAATTGATTGTAAAACTTTGTGTTTGATAATCAATAGAAGACAGATTAAAAGAATTGTGTTCGTGTTCTTGTGTTTTCTGTGAAATCTGATCTAGGGGATTCCGCACTCTAGATTGGATAGACGATTCTGTCAAGATCCATACGGACTAGGGGACCTACAATTGGTATCAGAGCATTCGGCTCTTGATTATTGCTCAGTTCAGATTCGTGACAGCAGAAAATATTGGATTTTTGGGCGTTTTGGAGACTGTTCTTGAAGTTTGTGACGGCTGAATTAGGGTTTTCATGGCTGATTTAGGGTTTTGTAGGTATTTTGGATTTTTTGCAGGTATTTCGGATTAACAGCAAGCAATTCGGATTGAAGAAAGGCATTCCGGATCAAAAAGTAAAGTATTTCGGATTGAAGACTTGAATTTCGGATCAGAATCTGCAATTCGGATCTGGAAAACAGTGCAATTCGGATCAGAAAAGCCATTTCGGATTGAAATTTCGAACCAGAATTGTATTCCGGATTCCATCTCGGATAAAGAACTATTCGGATTCCAATCTCGGATTAGAACTATTCCGGATTCTATCTCGGATCAGAGTAGTCTATTCCGGATTTCCATTTCGGATCAGAACAGTGCATTCCGGATTTTCATCTCGGATCACTATTCCGGATCATCAGTTCGGATTGTCAACTCGGATTACCGTTCCGGATTTTCATCTCGGATTGTTAATCAGAGTTTCTATTTCGGATTTTACACTGTTCCGAGTTAAACAGAGAATCATAACCGGACAATATACATCATTAGAATCGTATCATCGAGACGAGTCTACCAGTATAATTTGGTAACCACTCATTTCGGACAAGTTTTAACGTTTTTAACGAGCCGGTTCGGTAAAAATGTGGAACATGCCAAACTTGAATGAGCTGTTGAGGATGGAGCATGAGGCTGGTACCACAAATAAACCTCCAAAGATGCTGAAGGTGGAGAACTATCTTACTTGGAAGGATAGATTTCAATCCTTTATTGAATATCAGGACACACGGATGTGGATCTGTATTCAAGATGGATACGCTAACCCAACGCATGATTTTGAGGGAAGATAGCGTGTTACTGCTTATGTCAACATGTCTGAAGCTGAAAAGAGGATGTATAAATCTAAAAAGAAGGCCTTAGCTGCTATCAAGGTGTCGTTACCTGATGGCATCAAACATACATTCAAGCGTTATACAACATCAAAGGAGAGGTAGGATGCCCTAGAAAAGAGGTATGAGGGCAATACAGATGTGAAGAAGAATAAGGTTGATCTGCTGAAGAAACAGTTTGCTGTGTTCAAAGAAATGAGAAATGAATCCCTAGAAGATATTAATCACGAGATATTATCATCTGATGTCAGAAATCGATAATGACATAGAGGGATACACAGATGTGGAGATAAACGACAAGTTGCTGGATGCTTTACCTGCAAAGTGGGATATTTACACGTTGATGATAAAGGGTGAAGCTGACTATGAAAAGAAAGACCTGGAAGAGGTTATTGGGAAGTTGAGATCTTATGAGCTCAATATGAAGAAGAAGGAGACGGGTTATGATCAGGTTCAAGATCCGGGGATTTATAAAGGTCTTACACCTTCATCTTCCAACAATGCTTCTAGTGACACTGCAACTACGTTTCTCTCATGTGAGAATGAACAGATAGTGACAAATTCTGATGGAGAAGTATGTTTCGTTGCTGCTTCAGGAGGCTCGTTAGGGGCTAAGAGACAACAATCAAGTAACAACAGTTCTAAGTCTATGCCTCTGAGTGTCAAAAGTGCTGAAGAACACCTGGCATTGCTTGCTTCTTTCGTTGCTTCTTACGAGAACTATATTCAGGGGAAAATATCTGATCCTGCTACGTTTGATGAAGATTGTGATTAGATTGACCCTGATGACTTAGAGGAGATGGATTTGCAATGTCAGATGGCCATGATCTCTAGAAGGGTGAAGAGGTTCATGAACAAAACGGGCAGGAAGTTCGTTGGCAAGAGTGTGGGCTTTGACAAGTCGAAAGTGAAGTGCTACAACTGTCACAACTACGGACATTTCGCTAGAAGATGTCAAAGAGCTAAGTCTGAATCTCGTTCTACTTCATCCTTTCAAGATTCTCCTGGTCATGGTTCAAGCAACAGGAATGCGTCAAACAACACTGGATCAAAGGCCCTGATTTCTACTGCTAGAGAGGGTTCTTATGATTGGAGTGTTCATCTGGAGAGTGATAACAACACCTCACAAGCGTTCATGGCTGAGATAGCTCCTGTTGTTGATGAAGAAGTGAAAGCTGATGCTGAGGGAGTGCAAGAGAAGGTAGCTGAGAAGGCTAATGGAGAACAGACTGCTACAGAGAAGAAGATGGCTGCTGATTTTGATGCTTTTATGGCTGATCTAAGCAAGTCAACAGGCGAGGTATGTTCTAACTCTGGTAGTTCTGTTTGTTTGAAGTGTCGTGAACTGCAAAGTGAAGTTGACACATTAACAAAGCAAAACCAAAGTCTGGCTAATGAGCTCTCAAACCTAAAAGAATCAAACTTTTTCGTAAAATGAAATGAGTCATTATATTTGAAGAAAATTAAAGGTTATGAAGAAGAAATAAATATTCTAACCTGTAAGCTTAATGAAAAACTTCAAGTTATTGACTTAGCTCATGATATGATGAGTGAGAAAACAAAAGAGGTTTCTGAAAAATGCAAAGAGTTGTCTGAAGCACAACTTAAAATTTGTGAGCTTGAAAAGAAATTAAATCAATTTAGAGATTCATCTTTTGTCATGAAACACATGATGAATGGCCTGAAGAAGAGTAATGACAAGACTTGTGTGGGCTTCAAAGGTTTGAATGAAGTTCCACCACCTCTTGGTCATGACTATTCTTTCTTGCTAGATGAAGAAGAGCTTACAGACTTTGTGTCAACTAAACCTTGTTGTTCCACATCAGAGGATGTTGATGCGACTCAAAATGCCAAGAAGGATAATAACAGAGACACTGTTTTGAAAACAAATAATACACTCTCTAAGAATCAAAAACAAGTTTTTGTTAAAAAGGTTGATTTTGTTAAAGGGAGTGATATGAATGAAGAGGTAAAGAATCTAATGTGTAGTTTTCTAAGAACAAAAACAAAGAAAAATCTTTAATTTAAGCAAACTAAACAAGATCCTTCAAAGGCATCTTCATCATCATCATCGCCTGATGAGACTAAGCAAGAGGCTTCTGTAAAGAAGTCTTCGGCTAGAAAATGGTGTTTCAAATGTCATGAAAAAGGACATGTAGCTAGCTGTTGTCCTAACAAAAAGAGTGAAGCACAGGTAAGTGAGAGGCAGAGAGAAAAATCACCAGCAAAAAGTGGTGATGGTGAGAAGAAGGTTAACTCACCAAAGATATCTGCAACAAAGCAACTGAGTGTTATTGTTGGTGTAGATAAGGCTGAAAAAGGAACTAACCAAGTTCCTCGTTTTCAAAGACATCAACAAAGATTTCAGCCTGCATCTACATCAGGCAGATATGATAGACCTAGAAGTAGTTTACCAAGAATGAATAACTTTCATGGTCAATCAAATAATTTCAGAAGTCAAGGTCAATGTCAAAACGCTACCAGAATGTTGGTAATCGAAATTTTTATAACGATGGCTTTAGAAATTATCATCATCAAAATTCATGGAACCAAAATCATAATTTCCAAAGGTCGCAAAGTCCAAACATGGTTAGGAAACCTCAGGACCACAGACCTAGTGGAAGTCAAAAACCTTTTCCATCAACAGGTCTAAGATCCAAGACTCCTGTTAGGAGTGATGGATATTGGATGGATGTTCCTATGATTGATGAATCTGGAAGACCCAAGACCATTAAGGCTTGGGTCCCACAATCTAACTAATTTTGTTGGATGGTGCAGGAGCTGCTAAGGAGGATTATCAACTTGTGGTATGTTGATAGTGGCTGCTCCAGGCACATGATGGGGGATGCGAGGTTGTTAACAGAGTTTGAGAATATAGATGGTGGTTATGTGAATTTGCAGGTGCTAAAGGAGGGCACATTACTTGTCGAGGAAAGGTGACAAACGGGAAGATCACATTGGACAAAGTGAACTATGTTGAGCAGCTGAAGCACAATCTGTATGAGCGTGTCTCAAGTCTACGACAAGGGTCACTCAGTCCACTTTACAAAGTCTGAAGCTTTGGTGTTGAAACCTGTTTTGGTGATACCGGATGACTGGATAGTGATGAGAGCACCAAGGAGAAATGATACTTATGTCATGGACATGGTTGTTAAGGATTCTTCCACTATGGTCGCGTGTTTACTATCAAAAGCATCTAAGGCTAAGTCATTGTTATGGCATAGGCGCATGGCCCACATCCACTATTGAAAAATGAACTATATTATTAAAAATGGTTTAGTGGAAGGGTGCCAGTGCAGAGGTTTCACGTGGAAGATAAATGTCTTCCATGTCAAAAAGGAAAACAACATAAGAAACCTCACAAGTCTAAAACAGTATATTCCATAGATGCCCCTTATGAATTACTTCATATGGATCTATTCGGTCCAGTGAACGTAAGGAGCATAGGTGGAAAGTACTATTGCCTAGTTGTCGCTGATGATTACTCACGATATTCATGGGTTTTCTTTTTAGGCACAAAAGATGAGACAGCTGTCACACCCCGACCCGCAGCGGAAAAGGTGATCGAGGCATGATTGGGTTATCATCAAAGCTCATGACATTTATTATAAGTTTCATATTCATTAATACATTTTAATGGGAAATATACAATCATAATTACATCATGTCCTAAACATCATTCTAGGCTTCATTGTTTTCTTCTAAGGCATTTCCTATGTTTTCCTTGCTTCATCCTGTTCACCTGTATCATGTGTAAAAATGGTTTTTGGATCAACAAAAAGTTGGCGAGTGAATCCTATGAAAAACATTTGAACAAGTTTATTGAATTGATTATAAAATAAAGTGCACAACCACACATGAGTAAAAATAGATGTAAACTTATTCACCAATCATTTAATATTAAATAATGCATACACGAACAATAATTGATTTGTTTTCAGGCACGCGTTGCTCAACTCGTCTCCCACGAGGAACTGATGGGCCTAATGAATGAATTGCATATAACTTGACAATATGAAATACATAACTACAAACAATATATACAATCTAAGTTTAGATCACAATATGGTATGGCACAAGTTTAAATAAACGAGTTAATTTTAGTGACACATGACACACCCCAAAACGTGTAATTAAAAAGGGGAGTTGTAAGTTTCACTCACATTGGGTGCGTTCGGTTGATGATGTTGAATGCGCACGAAGTTGGTTTTAACCACGAGTGAAACTAACCTAGATAATGGCATAATGGTTCGGTAAGTAAGTGGATTTTATTAATCAATTTTAGTAGGATTGTTGGATATATTTTTGTGAGTTTAAGGCTATTTTCTAACCTTAAAAATATTATTTTTAAGTATTTTTAATGTAAATAAATAAATAAAAGTAATAAAAAAATGTTGATTTTTTTGACTGTTGACTTGTTGACTGTTGACTTTGTTGATCGGTTTTATTGTATCATTGTGTGCGCCGGGTGAGGCTCGAACCCGAGACCTCCCGTTCGCGTGCACGCAGCTCTACCAACTGAGCTACGTGTCTAACCCGAAATATTTCTGTTTTTAATTATATTTATATACTAATTGAATTAATCCGAAAATCATTTATTTCAAAAACGATTTTAATTACTCGCTCGGTGCTCTTCACAGGTTTCGAACCCGGGACCTGTGGGTTAGGTTAACACACAGTCCACCGCTGGACTGTGTGTCTAACTTGTTAAATAATCTGATTTTTATTATACTTATATACAAACTAAATAATTTCGTTTCTGCTTTATATAAAAAGTTTGATAATTGTCCGGACCGGTGCGGTAGTCTGGACTCGAACTCGTGACATGTGATTTAAACGTTCACACAGTCCACCACTGGACTGTGTGTTTATCTTGGTTATTATTCCGGTTTTTATTAAACTTAACATCTATTGCAGTGAATCCGGTTCGGTTAAAAAAAAGGAACATTTTTATTAAAGCGAGTGTGCGTGGGACAAGAATCGAACTCGGGACGTAAGCGTGTTTTATTTGCACACAGTCCACCGCTGGACTGTGTGTCTAACCCGGGATATATCTTGATTTTAATTAAACATATACACAACTGATAACTCCGTCTTCTTCGTTAAACTTAACCAGAAACGGAAGTCCGACTGGTTCGAAGATTTAATCAAGTTCTTTAGTGTCTTGTGATTAATTACAGGTGCGGTAAATAAAAAGAACGAGAGATTAAGTGTAAGATATACCGAACAGTGGCTCCTCTGTTTCGCCGGCGAAACTCCGGTGACAGTAGATGATTCCGGCGACGTGTGTCCTGCGGCAGAGGGTCTTCAGCGAGCTTGAGATGAATGTGGGTGGCTTCGGTATGAGCTCTGGGGGTTCAGTAAGGCACAGAGGTGAAAGGTTCGGTTTTCCGGCGAGTTGTAGAAGTTTTCCGGCGAGTGGAATTACGTCGGGAAGAAGTGTGATTGTGAGCGAAAAAGCTAACAGAGGTTAGAGGGGGTATTTATAGGGCAGAACATCGACGTATTTAGTCCGTTTTCCGTCTTGATTCGTCGGTCAATAAGTTTTCCGGCGGTTATGACTTGCGTCGCGGGTTCAGACATCGGTTATAACCGATGTAGTAGTTAAGTCTTCGGTTAAAACTGAAGAAGCCGTCCAATCTCGGCGAAATCGTCGGGATTTCCGACGACTGCGATTAGGCGCGTCGGTTTTGAATTCGAGACTTATGTTATGTATTAATTGTTTCCAATAATGAACAAGAAACACAAGTGGCGCAGTGGTTGAATGGTTGGAAGTTAAGGCGTTTGTTGATTCTGGCTGACCCGGGTTCGAAACCCGGCAGAAGCCTTTTATTTTTATTTCCTTATTTTAAATACTTTTTCAAATATAAATTATATATTCCAATATATTTATTAATTATGTATCGTTTAAAATTAATTTGGGCATTAAATACGCAACGAAATTTTTAACTGATTGTTCGGTTAATAAACGGAGCGGGTTTGGTAAACCGGTTTTTTACGGATGTTACAGTATCCCCTGCTTTTTAGAAATTTCGTCCCGAAATTTAAGTAGTGACGTATTTGTCTAAAGAGGATGGTGTTTAGTTTGACAGTTACATACTTAGAAAAAGAGTAAGAGTTAAAATTTTTTGTTTGAGGCGGTAACGTCCCTTGTAAGGGTTAAGTACCCTGTTACAGGAATCGCTTTTTATTGCCGACGGTAAAAATATTGATAAGCATAGTTGATTCACTAAGTATGATTTCTTGCGTAAGAGTTTTGATATGTTTGGAAGGATAGGGTTATATCCTAAAACAAAATTTCTAATACTACAACCTACATGGAACTTCTCATAACCGTCTAACAATGCCTCTGATCCTTTGACAAGAATACTTATATATAGGAAGTACCAGCGGCGTATCCACCATATTCGTGTCAAATTTTCATTGGTTTTATCAGTAAGTTATGATTGGTTCTATGATGTGACTCTAAACATAAATAAACGCCACAACCAATGTACCAAGAAATTTCTAAATCCTACATAGAACTTCTCATAACCGCCTGACAATGCCTCCGATCCTTTGACAAGAATACTTATATATAGGAAGTACCAGCGGCGTATCCACCATATTCTTGTCAAATTTTCATTGGTTTTATCAGTAAGTTATGATTGGTTCTATGATGTAACTCTAGAACATAAATAAACACAACAACCAATATCTGAGTCCAAATTCTGATAGCATACATGTTTGAATGGTGACAGTTCCTCTCTCATTTGTTATGATGGAGAGGTTAGTTTATGTAGAAATAGAACACAATCCAATCTCTTTAAATGGCGAGATGATATGAATGTTAAATCAGTGAATGTAACACAAATTTCAACCAAGACAATACTAAATCCTACATGGAACTTCTCATAACCGCCTGATAATGCCTCGGATCCTTTGGCAAGAATACTTATATATAGGAAGTACCAGCGGCGTATCCACCATATTCTTGTCAAATTTTCATTGGCTTTATCCGCAAGTCATGATTGGTTCTATGTGACTCTAATACATAAATAAACACAATCAACTTAATTCTGATAGCATACATGTTTGAATGGTGACAGTACCTCTCTCGTTTGTTATGATGGAGAGGTTAGTCCTTGTGGAACTGAGATATAGCTCAACTTCTTTAAATGATGAAATTGAAATACGTTGAAATGTATGATGAACAAACTATGACCAAATCCTACATGGAACTTCTCATAACCGCCTGATAATGCCTTTGATCCTTTGACAAGAATACTTATATATAGGAAGTACCAGCGGCGTATCCACCATATTCTTGTCAAATTTTCATCGACTTTATCCACAAATTATGATTAGTTCTATGTGACTCTACAACAAACACAACAACCACAACTTGAGTCTTAATTCTGATAGTATCCATGTTTGAATGATGACAATACCTCTCTCGTTTGTTGTGATGGAGAGGTTAGTCATTGTGGAAGTGAGACATAGCTCAACTTCTTTAAATGATGAAATTGAAATACGTTGAAATGTATGATGAACAAACTACGACCAAATCCTACATGGAACTTCTCATAATCGCCTGATAATGCCTTTGATCCTTTGACAAGAATACTTATATATAGGAAGTACCAGCGGCGTATCCACCATATTCTTGTCATATTTTCATTGACTTTATCCACAAGTTATGATTAGTTCTATGTGACTCTACAACAAACACAACAACCACAACTTGAGTCTTAATTCTTATAGTATCCATGTTTGAATGATGACAATACCTCTCTCGTTTGTTGTGATGGAGAGGTTAGTCATTGTGGAAGTGAGACATAGCTCAACTTCTTTAAATGATGAAATTGAAATACGCTGAAATGTATGATGAACAAACTTTGACCAAAACATACTAAATCCTACATGGAACCTCTCATAACCGCCTGATAATGCCTCCGATCCTCTGACAAGAATACTTATATATAGGAAGTACCAGCGGCGTATCCACCATATTCTTGTCAAATTTTCATTGACTTTATCCGCGTGTTATTATTAGTTCTATGTGACTCTAAAACAACCACAACAACCAAAACTTGAGTCTTAATTCTGATAGTATACATGTTTGAATGATGACAATAACTCTATCGTTTGTTGTGATGGAGAGGTTAGTCTATGTAGAAATGGAATACAATCCAATTTCTTTAAATGATAAGATGCTATAAATGCTAAATCAGTAAGTACAAAACAAACTTCAATCAAGACAATACTAAATTCCACATGGAACTTCTCATAACCGCCAGATAATGCCTCTGATCCTTTGGCAAGAATACTTATATATAGGAAGTACCAGCGGCGTATCCACCATATTCTTGTCAAATTTTCACTGGCTTTATCCTTAAGTTATGATCGGTTCTATGTGATTCTAAAACATAAACAAACACAATCAATCAAAGCTTGAGAGAACATAAAGAAAAACATAAAACTAAACGATTGGAGTTGAATCTTGATTTTCGGTGAAGGGGACTAGTTGGGTGGTTTCGTTTGGGCCGTCATTATCTTCGACAGGTTTGGCGTTGATGTTGAAAACTCTTCCTCTTGCTGGTGGCCTAGTGATTGGGTTTTCTTGATTTACTTGGTTAACTGGGTTTGATTGAGCTTGAGCGTTTATGATGTTAACCAATCGAGGGCACGTGTTTCTAAAGTGGGTAGGGTCGCCACAATTGAAACAAGCTCGAACATATGGGAACATGGGGTATTGAGGTTGTTGATATGTTTGGATCATATTTTGAGTAGGGGGTGTGGTTTGGTTTTGAGGGGTGCAGCAAACCTTGCTCAAATGACCATAGCGTCCACAATTCGCACATAGTCGACAAGGTAAGGTAGATGGATGGTGATAAAAACAGGTGTTACATCGAGGGTGAGGTCCAAGGTATGGTTTCTTATTTGGGTAAGTTGAGTTGGGTGCTACTTGAGTGATTGGGATAGCTTGGATGGGTATGGCTTGTGAAATTGGTTGATTACATTGAGTAGCAGCGAAAAGTTGCCCATCTCGTTTTCTCTTAAAAGTGGGTTGAGAAGGGGATTCGGTTTGGGTGGAGTTTGAAGTTTCAGTCGATGCCTTATCCTTCTTCTTCTCCTCCTTGAAGTCTTTGTTCCGGATTCGGTTTTCAGTGAGCTGTGTAGCTAACTCCATTGCTGCTTCCAAAGTTGCAGGCGTGGTACTTATTACAGAGTCTTAAATTGGCTAAACAAAGAGCCTTTTTTTTCTGCTAAGATTAGATCCAGCGGACATTCTCAACAAACAAAGAAACGAACGCCAAAGGTTAGGTCGTCCGACGGTGTCAATTTCAGCAGCTCTGGTTCGACTCCACAATTGCCCGAATACCTTCTGATCTCCGCATCGCCTGAATCTCCTTGTTTATTTTCACATAATCTACCTTCGTCTTTTCTTTTAATTTGAGACTATTTGTAACCCGTTGGAGCCATTAGCGTCACACACACACACAATATCGTAAACGAAGCAATATGTAGGAAGTACCATACTGTCGTACCTCGGTGTTTCCCGATCTACACCAAAACGGGACATGCACAACATGTCTGACTCGCCAGAGTTCTGCTGGAACCCTAAGCACCACCGGTAACATCTCCACCACATGATCTGCTTCGTTTTGAGTCCATAATCACCATTAACCTCTGGTATCAACGACGCTCGTCGCCGCCGGAACAGGGGGCAGAAGAGAGATGGTCACCGAACCAAGGTGGCCTCTCTATGCCGCTTCGATTCTCTCTTTCTCTCTCTCTCTTCTTCGCTCTACGGTTTATCTAATCCCCTCCCTTGCTGTATTGGAGAATGGAAACCATGGCAGTACGGTAAATATGATTCAAAACTTGGTCAATTGGTGTACTCTTCCTAAGAATCTTCCTAAGAATCGACTGTAATTGTTATTATATAGAATTTGATTTGAATATGATAAAATTGGAACACTCACGTTTTTTTTTTTGGCTAAATATAGAACCATTATCACAAAATATCGTTTTTAAATAAAAAATTAATAGGAATAAATATTTATCCAGGTATAATAGTTTTCACACTAATGAAGAATATAAATAACAAATCTTCCTATGTTAATAGATAAAAAAAATTATGGACACATTTTCTTACCCTATTTTCTATTTTATCTCTTATAATAATAATAATAATAATAATAATAATAATAATAATAATAATAATAATAATAATAATAATAATAATAATAATAATAATAATAATAATAATAATAATAATAATAATACTCTTAAACAAAAATTAGATAAGAATAAATATTTGTTTTTCTATAAATAATTTTAAACAAAAATTTAGATAATAATAAAGGTTTTTTTTATATGATCATAAAGTTTATCCCGAGTATTATTAGTAGATATATATACGGAATCAAAGTTTTCCGTTTGATATATACTTAATAATTGTATTATTGTTTTTTCAGTAGAATAAATAATTGTTTTAGAGTCATGACATATGCTTTTATCAACTTATACGTGTATTTTAGATGAATCGCTATAATTGTTTGAACTCACCATTATAGTTGCAGAATTATTTCAAATATCAAATCTAGACAACTTATTTTCACCTTTGTAATGTTAGGCATACTGTTATAATTGGTTTAAACTCACCATTTATCGCACATTTAATCTACATTTAGGAAGAATACCATTTTTAAATATAACAATTCTATACTTTATTCAAAGAGAATTTAATTCTCGATTTTACAATATAGTTCATAAAAAATGATGAAATATATAAAAATATGGGGATCGATCTCTACCTTTTTGTATCCTAAACTGTCTTGAATATAAATTTGAGACGGGTGTTTTATGAATGAAATAAACAAATAAGAATGAATGTGCATAAAACTAACTAAATAATTGAATCTCATAATTTGAATGTATCATAAAACAGTATTCAACACTATTTAATACATGTGTTTTTTACCTAATAATAAATAAAAAACAAACTAAAATGTTATAATAAGTAAATGGAATGTTGGGCCCCTAGCTAAAAGGTTTATACATTAGTGTTGCATTTTGGGATAAGGGTGAAGGAATGGGCTTCCTAGAGCCTTATGGGTCTAGAGTTGTAATTAGTGGGTGTTGAGATTAGTATAAATACATGTGTTAGGGTTAGTATTTTGGTTGCTTGTCAGTTTGTTATTCAAATATCTTATATCAGACACCATTCGGTGTATGCAAGTTGATTAATCAGAGATTGTTCTTGTTCTTTTCATCTAATCTTTATTTTCGCGATCGATTAGTATTCGAATCAGGGACTTACAATTGGTATCAAAGCTTGATGTTCAACACAGGCTCTCGGTGTCACGGATTGAAGAAAAACTGTTCGGATCTCGAAGAACTGTTGCTGTTAGTCATCTTGGAATATCACTGTTGAAGATCTATTGAAGATTGCTGCTGCTTTCTCATCTCGGACTGCTACTGTTCTGAGAAAACCGAAGGAGATTCAAGCAATTCGGATCCGGAATCGTTGAAGATCTCGAAGAACACGAAGAAGATCATCCATCTCGGATTGATTTCGGACAACTGTTCATCGGCCTTCTCAACAGCCTTACCGGATTACTCGCATTCCGGATAAGGATCACTGTTTAAATTAACTTGTGTTTATCTGTTGCATGAATTTTGGAATGCTGTTGATTTCGGATAAGGGTTCTTATTTCGGATCAGAATCTCATTCCGATCAAGCCTCCATTACGGATCTATTTTCCTATTTCGGATCACTTCTCATCTCGGATTGGCATTCATCTCGGATCTCTTGCAATTCGAATCATTCTCTATTTCGGATTTCATCTCCATTCCGGATTGACTTTTCATCTCGGATCAAGAAAGCATTTCGGATTCATCCGAGTTACCGTTGCTTTGTCTCTGATAGCTTTCCGATTACTGTTTCGGATTCTCATTTTGGACCACTATCTCGGACTCATTAAGGACTGTTCATAATCGAATTTAAAATTAACTTTAATTTTACTTGGTAAAATTAAAAAAAAAGAACAGTTACATGATAGCTCAGGATCTGACAAATGCCACCCTGGCAGCTTTGCAGTCACAAACGCTGGCTCTTCATCAAGAGCTAGACCAAGTCATTGGCACTTCTACAAAGGTGTCCCGTCTGCTATACGGTGACGAATATTATGAATGGAAGTTTAGGTTTGAGCAATACTACAAGGCTAAAGAGCCGGGGGTTTGGAGATGTATCATGAATGGTCCTCGAACCATATTTTATAGTACTGCTGAACACACCGGACACAAAGACCCCCAAACCTAGTCATTTGTGGACTCCAGAAGACGTGAATATAATCGAAGAAGATGAGAAAGCCTCGGCTGTTCTAACAATGGCACTCGGACCCGACATCTCCATAGCTGTCAGAAATTGCAAGACGGCTAAGGAGGTGTGGAGCGAACTACAGAATCTCTATGAGGGAAACGCTGATATGAAAGCAAGTCGGGTCAATCAGCTGAATCAACAGTTCAGCTCATTTAACCACATATATGGGGAAACCATTGAGAATCAAATTCGAAGATACGTGAAGCTTGTCTCTCAGATGATTTCAGCGGAAATCTCTCTTACGAACAGTGCTACGAATAGACAGTTGTTGAACTCTTTGCCCAAGAGCTGGATGCTGAGGTGGGCATGATCAAGAAGACGAAAAATCTGAACGATGTCACCCTCACGTAAATGATTGCAACTATCAAGTCATGTGAGATAGAAAATAAACAGAGGGACATCAATCATCAAAGTAGTCTGATGGCAGCTGGTATTACAGGGCAGAACGCGGCATTAATGTCTCAGAATCTTTTTTACCACCCTCTGCAAGGAAGCTCACACACACTGGGTAGCTCTAACTTGGTGTACAATCCTCTCACCTCTGCATAGAAGACTCAACATGTTTATGGTCTTCAATCTCAGACTCCTACGATGATCTCTGCAGTACAGGTTCAGACACAATATCATGCCCAGTATCCTAACATGGTTTACAGTCATTCCTCAACAACTCAACAAGGCGCATTCCTCAATCTGTTGTTCCCGCACCAGCTCCTGCTCCAGCTGTGTCAAATTCTGCTTTTCTCACAAAAGAAAATGAGGAGAAATTGGCCATAGCTGCCTCAATGATTAACAGTTTAAACGCTTTCTTAGCAGGTGACTTGACCCCTCCATCTATTCTCCTAACTGAAGTAGATCAGATCATGGAGGAGGATTTGGACGAGATTGATGTGTCCTGGAATCTTGCAATGGCTGCTTTCCGTGTCAACAAATTTCAGAAGAAGTATGGGAGGCAACCGTTGTCGAATCTGAAGACTAGGCTAACGAAAGATAAGCTCAGGTGTTATAGATGTCATGAGACAGGGCACTTCGCACGGGAATGCAAGAAGATGCCATCTAGATATGTCTCATCCAGAGTGGCAGATATTCAGAACAGTGACAGACACCTCGTACCCTTCTCTCCTTCAAAGTCTCCTTTAAGTCCCTCGAGCAGTTCTAGTGGGAAGGGTTCAACTGGGCAGATGCTGCAACTTAGATGGAGACTCTGAATCTATCCAAGAACAGCAATCATTGCATGATGCGCAGACAGCTGAGACACCTGATCTCTCAGAAACGTAAATCACATTCTCTGTTCAGATACCTGTCGTTTTAAATTATCACAAATGCGCGCCCATAATTCGACTCTTGTAGATGAATATCAACAAGCTGCATCGCAGAACATCGCCCTTAAACATAAGAACAAGCTTCTTATGGAAAAAGGTCGAAGCACAGAAACAAGACATAGCAGCTAAAGCTTGACTTGAACCAACAGCAATTTTGGGTATACGACTATAAGCTAAAATTAGTTGAAAAGGACGTAGAACTTCAAGCAGCTTTAGCCAAGCTAAATTCTTTGACAAGAAAGTTTCAAGAAAACGAATTACATATTAAAAAAATTGAAACTTCCAGCAAGCTGGTCAAGGACTGGTGTGATCTGCAGCTTGAATATCAGAAAAAACAAAACAAAGGCCTTGGTTATAATAGTGCTCCTCCACCATATAATCATAACTACATATGAATGCCTGATTTTGAGGCAGAACTAGAAAATGAAGAAAATATGTTGTATGGTAAACCCTTGGATTACTTTTCAAAACCGCGGAAGCCCTACTAGCCAAAGTTTTCTAAGCCAACTGAACTCAAGAAGGATGCTGGTTTTTTCTCTTCCACACCATTTTCGCAAGAATCTGGTGACACCCCCTCTTGTAGTTCAGATGGTTTGGAGAAAATGGCGCCTAAAGAAGAGGCAGCGACACCACTTAAATATCAAAGCAAGAAAATCCTCCTGAAACCGACACAGTGAACGTTACTAACACTTCTACTTCATGTGCAGAAGAAATATTAGTTGAGGATATTACAGATGGTGATAAAGAAGAATGTCTGAATTTAAATTCAGACAATTCAGCTGCTGATTATGATTTTTATAAACCTGCTTTTGAAGGATTTTGAATCTTTTTCTTGCTGAACAATCTAAATTCTCGGACAACGTTGGTTGTGTTGATAACTTAGACGTTTTTAATTATGGTTTTTCATATGATGTTGATGTTATGAATTTTGATAATGCATGTGATAACTCTTGTGATGAAAACATAACTTTTTCTATAGTACAACATCGACAGACGATTCGGTTTCCTCAGTTCCCACTGAAGAGACTGGAAGTTTTTCTGATGAAGCACCGTCTGTTGATGCTATTCCTAAGGTTGACAATGAGGAAATCAACCAACCAACTGACTCTGTGATGAGTGACGCTGGCAAAGTACAAGAAGAATCAGGCGAATCAGATTCTTCGAACGAAGATCGTTGGCTGATTCTGAAATGATAGAACATGAGCAATCTCCCTCTGCTGATTCAGATAAAACTTTTGAAACTGAATCTGAATCAGAATCTCAAACTTTTCAAAATATAGAGATTTCTTTTGATACTAACGATCAAAGCTCATCTTCTGATAGTTCAGAAAAGGATGACCTTGCTGAATCACCCGTTTCTTCTGAAGAATCTGCCAAGCAAAATGATTTGAAATCTGATAAAAGGAAACGGAGAACACGTAGATCCAAAAAGAAGAAAACCAAATAGGCACCTCAGCCTACTGAAAAGGATGCTGCTAATTCAGTTCTTCATTCTGAGAAATTGACTTAGCAGCCCCCAACTGAATCCGTTAACCCACCAGCAGAACAGGAATCAATTAAAATTTTGCCTAAGTCTACCAACTCCAAACTATCTAATTCAAATCATAAAACTTACAAGTGTGCTGATGGTTGTGAGCAGGTTACAGCCAAGACTAAGACCTTGCGTCAGCCGTCAGTACCAGCAAGCAAGAAACTGACAAACAAGCTGCCTAGAATTTCCCAATCTGAACGGACTGTTTTCTTCCAAAAGAGGCAGACCTGTTTCAACTGCGGTTTTCCCGGGCATATTGCATGAAACTGTCAAAATGCATTTATGCCTTTCAACGCCATATCTTCAAAAAATCAGAGAGCTATGCCTAATTGCCTACATCAGGCTTGATTTGCTCCGGCTAAGCCCTCTGATCAAGACTGGAACATGGCCAAGAGACAAAATAAAAAATCTATAAGAACTTCAGGTTCTCTGAATCCTTCTAGCACTCCGAAAGTTGTGCAGAAGTCTGACTCGCTAGCCTGGAGGCCTAAGATCTTGACCAAGCCCAGTCTTCTGTCCCAAAACTGGACAAATCAAAAGCAACTAATTTAATTTTTCGTGAGGTCACTTATGTTGATGCAAATGGAACACCCAGATCGTCAATGGCCTGGGTTGCAACTTCTAACTAAACCTGTTGAAATGTGCAGGAACAACTTTGGAGGACTCTCGTCAGACTTTGGTATGTCGACAGTGGCTGTTCCAGGCACATGACTGGAGACATCTCGCAGTTGAATGACATTCAGTTTTTCGATGGCGGGTTTGTCTCCTTCATAGGTGGTGAAACGGGAAAGATAACAATGAGAGGAATGGTGTGCAATGGAGCTCTCAGCTTCAAGAATGTGAACTATGTCCCAGAGTTGAAGCACAGCCTCTTGAGTGTGTCTGAGCTCTGTAATAATCAATTAGATGTGCTCTTTACAAAGAAAGGTTGCTATGTGTTGAAACGAGGCCTCATTATTCCTGATGAATGGATTCTTCTCAAAGTTGAACGTAAAGGAAACACTTACGTCATCGACATGAACAAGGCCCCCACATACAAGCTTACTTGTTTGTTCTCGTCGACCGCTGAGCACGATACAATGTTGTAGCACAACCGACTAGGACACCTCAACATCAAGAATCTCAACAGACTTGCAAAAGGTGGCTTAGTCAGATATCTGCCTGTTCGGGTTTTTATGCAAATTGAAAAGTGTGAATCATGTGCTCGTGGGAAACAGCATCGAAAGCCACACAAGTCGAAACCCGCACCCTCCACGTCAAAAGTCTTGGAATTGCTTCATATGGATCTTTCTGGTCCGACCGATATTCTGAGCATTGGTGGGAAGGCATACTGTCTGGTTATCATTGATGACTACTCCCGTTTCACTTGGTATTCTTACTAGCACACAAGAGTGAAACAGCTGAGTTAGTCAAACAACTTATCATCTTAATGGAAAACCAGGCATACACCACAGTGAAGGCTATTCGATGTGATAACGGAATAGAGTTCAAGAACGCCACTTTGAATTCTTTTTGCTCCTCCAAGGGAATTGATCGACAGTTCAGTGCAGCCAGAACTCCTCAAAAGAATGGGGTTGCGGAACACAGAAACCGTACACTCATTGAAGCAGCACGTACTATGTTGGTCGAATCAGAACTACCTCTTATTTTTTGGGCAGAAGCAATCAATACCGCTTGCTACATTCAGAATCATGCCCTGATCAACAAAAGGCACATGCAAACGCCGTATGAAGTGGTTGAAGGTCACAAACCTTCGGTCAAGCATTTCTGCAAATTGGGATGCCCCCATGTTCTCCTACTCATGGATACTAAGGGAAAATTTGAATCACATGGAGATCCATGCATCTTTGTCGGCTACTCTAAGAACGCTTCTTATCGTGTCTATAACAAGATCAAGAAAATGGTAACTGAAACCTACAACGTGGGTTGGTTGGAGGAGAACCCCAAGGATGTACGCATTGGTCCCGACTGGCTTTATGATTATTCCTCTTTGTTTAAATATGTTGATGTCTCTTCTTATATGAATGCGGGTACAGACACAAGTTCTGAACCACCACTGATGCCTATCTTGACTGAGGATGATGAAGATGTTGCACAGCTGCAAGAATATTTGAACCAACTGAGTGTGGATCCACCTGGATTCAATGAAGCTGTGTCTACACCTCCACCAGCATCGCGGAATCAGGAAACTGTTTCTGAACAGACTCCCCAGACGGGTTCCCCTGAAGTTGAGGCTCCAAACACAGAAACTCTTGTGGCAAATGAAGGAGCTACAATTCCTGATGTCTTAGGCTCATCTTTGTTTCTTGAGCCTACACCACCAGACTTTTCTGTTGATTCATCAGTTAACATTCCCATTGGTGTAACTAATGAGGGGAGCCATCTGGAGTCGCATCGCAGAGCTTTACAAACTTGCAATCAGATCTCCATGTTCCTGCTATGACTATACCACAACGTCTACAGCGCGATCATCCGATTGAAAATGTTATTGGTCCTGTTACTCCTGGTGTTCAGACCTGCAGTCAATAAGGAGATATCAATACATGTCTTTACTCTTGTTTTATCTCACAAACTGAACCTAAAAGCATTGATGTCGCCTTGCAGGAACCAGGCTGGGTTGACGCTATTCATGAAGAACTCAATCAATTTGAGAAACTTGGGGTATGGCAATTGGTGAAGCTTCCTCAAGGCAAACGTGCTCTTGGAACTCATTGGGCATTTTGCAACAAACAGAATGATACTGGTGTGATTGTGCGAAACAAACAGGGACATGCGATCAACTTACAGTAATGACGTTCTTGCTAAATTCAAGCTTACAGATTTAAAGCCTATGGCTTCGCCTATCGCTGAACGACCCCTGTTGAATGAAGACGCAGAAGGCACGCCTGTCAATCCAACCTTGTACCTATGATCGGTTCACTCATGTATCTCACGGAAAGTCGGCCAAACATCATGTTTGCCGTTTGCCAGTGTGCTCGATACCAGGCTACTCCTAAACTCTCTCATTTACATGTTGTTAAAAGAATTTTTAGGTACCTCAAAGGGGCACCGTAGGGCTCTGGTATCCTAAAAATTCTGAATTTGAACTGTATGCTTTCTCTGACAGTAATCTTGGAGGTACAGATAGGGACATGCGATCAACTTCAGCTGGATGCCAATTCTTGGGAGATAGATTGATCTCTTGGCAATGCAAGAAGCAGCAGACGGTTTCGCTTTCTACAGCGGAAGCGGAATATGTCACAGCGTCAGCTTGCTGTTCCCAGGTTTTATGGATGCAACACCAGCTTGCGGATTACGGTTTGACTTATCTAAACACAACAATTTATTGTGATAATGATGTCGCTATCCAAATTGTCAAAAACCCTGTTTTTCACTCCAAAACGAAGCACATAAACATCAAAGTTCATTTTATTCGTGATTGCTAGGAAAAGGGTCTCGTTAAACTTGAGCAAATCCACACCGATGCAAATGTTGCGGATTTATTCACGAAACCTGTTAGCAACACACGTTTTCAAGTGCTTGTGGATCTTCTCAAAATGATCTGGTTTTCTACATGAGCATCCTTTCTACTTTCAGTTTAGTTTGTTTTCAATTTTTCTCTTTTTCTGTTTATCTTCTGTTTGGCTCGTAAATTTGTTCATATATATGCACAAATTTAGGGGGAGAAAATCACAAAAATACAAAAACATTTGAAAAATTAGAAAAACACAAAAACATTAAAAATTCAAAAAATGACAAAAATAGTTTCAAACAGTTTTGCAATGATTGAGAAATGAAATGATGTCTCTTGATAAAGGTTTTGGCTAACACATGTAAGGTGTTGTAGCTGGAACGACTTAGATCGAAAGCGTTATGTTGATAGGCTTAGAGCTCAAACGGATATTATAAGCTAAATGATATAAACATAAAAGAACTATATATCCAGTGGGTCACACACTATCGGCATATGATTTTATGGTCTTAAATCCGGCGTTGATAGATGGCCAAAGTCTGATGTTTCGGGTCTTTATGCTGTTGAGTCATCCGGGGGATATCTTGGCTGTCCTTCTGTTGCATCCAGATTATATGCAGACCTAGGCATAGTCAGAATATCTTTAAAAGGGCCAAAATAGAAGGGCCAAACCTTAAAAGAAAGGAAATCTCATCACAAGAAAATTCCCTGTGCTTGAAATGTTAAACATACCATATAAGGTATTTGCCTAACCCTCATCAGATATTGTTGGTCACTCTGTTGTAAGAAAGTACTGACCTGTTCACCAATAATCTAACGTTGTAAAAGATAAAGGATGATCTCAGTATACTCACCTGCTACGATGAATTGTTATGCTTACCTAGATCGCGGGGGTATGTCATGGAGTGAGACACACGGGTATTATAGTATAACATTACCTTAAGCATATCTTAAACCAAAAAGTAGAAGGTTGAGCGCTAGGTTTAAATGAACAAATATATTGGCAATCGCTTAGATCAGTCTGACCAAGCTCACACTAAAAAGTGTTCCCTGCCTGAAAACGATTTGATCCCATAGCAAAACTGTGTATATGCTGTATTGATTTTGTTTAAATGCTTTGCTTATTTCTGTATATTTGGTAAAGTCTGTTTGGTTGCTCGGTTAGTTTAAACTGTTGATTTTTGAGTTAGACGATTTATGTCAAGGGGTATTGGACTGGCCTACTGAGTTTTGGAATTGGGCTTAATCCAATAGAAGTTTTGAAAATTTTGAAATTGAACAGTATTGGGCCCATATGGTTATTGTTCCAGATTGGGCCCTTTGACTCATTCCGGATAGGCCCATTGACCGAATTAGGACCCTCCTCCTTTGACCGTTTCAGACTGGTTACTGTTCCGGATTGGGCCCAAATAACTTTGACCAAGCCCATTCCGGATTGTATCCGAATTGGAAACCGGATGATGTTCAGTTGGATCCGGATTGACTTGGGCCCAAATTCTCAGGCCCAAGCCCATTCCGGAATAGTATATCAGAGTATCATTGTTACATTTCAGATCATTCACTAAAAAATTTTCTTCCGAAATACTCTAATCATCATCCGAATTAGATTTTCTTCACATTCATCCGAATTACATTAGAATTAGGTATAAAGTGCTTATTTATCATCAAAATTAAATGTTAATCTTCAAAACTTCATGTAGTTAAGCATTTCGGATGGTATCTCGGATAAGATTTCAACAAATTGTGCATTCCAGACTTCATCTCGGATGAGTATTCAACCGAAATGGATGAACTCGGATTCCATTTCAGATGGCATTCATTTGAGATGATAAGGGTTCATCCGGATTCCTGTTTGAACCCTTTTGATTCCGTATCTAAGTGTTTGGACTCTCCTAAATGGTTTTTGAACCTTCCGCATTGAGTGTTGAACCTTAAAACTGAACCTTTAAAATAAACCTTCAATTGAACTTTGACCTGTCAAATTCACTAATGACCTTTCTTGACCTGCTTATTGATCTGTCAATCAGTTTTTGAACTAATGGATTTTTGACCTCTTAGTTTTGAAATTGGACAGTCAACTTATGTTAACTTGGATATCTGGTTTGATTAGTAAATGTTTTGCTGAGTATGGTTTAATCTGTTGTTCTTCTGATAGAAATGGCTGAAGAGGCTTTTGATACTGTTTTATTGGTTGAAGAGCAGTTCCATAACCAGGCGGGTTATTTGTCGGATCCACCAGTAGAGTTTTTCTAAGAGTTCAAGTCTATGATGGTGGGTCTGAATGACTGCAGGACCACGTATGCACTCCGAGCGAATCTTGTTATCTATCATGATCTAGTGCACATGTTTTGGAAGCGGGCAAGATTTCATTTGAGGGGTGCTGAGGGGAAGCCTTATATTAGTTCATCTATTCAGGGGAAGGAGATTGTCGTGAACGAAGCATGTATGTTGAAGTTTACTGACGTAGCAAGTGATCCGCCATTATATGCTAAGGAGAAGTTGATGCCAGTATTGACGGAGATGAGTTATGAGGGAACATAACCACCGTTATTGAAGAAGATGTTCCCAGCATACTGGAGACTGTTAGTTCACGTATTTATGCAGTGTGTATCGGAGAACAAGGCGGGTTAGATCAGCCGAACCAGATGCAGACTTCAGCGATAGTATCTTTGGTGATGGATTGGAAATATATTTTTCCTGGTTATATTTTCGAGAACATGAAGAAGATTCTTGAGCAGTCGAAGAAGAAGATGTTTTTGTTGTATCCTCGATTTGTACAGCTGATTCTGGATGCCAGCTATTCTGATTTAGCTAAGGATGCTTCTGATTCGAACTTGCTAAATATGAAGCCTATGGGTTTGACTATTTTTAGTACGATGAAGAAGAACAGATCGACATCAAAGACAGTTTTTGTTGGACGTATACCGTTGAAGAAGTTTGGGAAGTTTCTGAGGTGATTGGTTAGGTTAGCCCAGCACCTAAGCCGATAAAGGCTATGGTGGCTGAGGAGCATGATATACCGGTGGTAGAGAAAGAGATTGAGATTGAAGATTTAGTTTCTGATGAGAATACTCATGATTAAGAAGCTCTTTTGGAATCTATTATAGAATCTGACATTCATCCGATTTCAGAGCTACAAGAGCTTACTACTGAGAACTTAGCAGCTCTTATTGCACATCTAAAGGAGATTCAGGAGCAGCAAGGGAATCCTCCTCTCGTGTTGCCTCATTCTGATATCCAGTTGCTAATGCTGATACAGCTGAAGATGTTGAAGAAGAGGAAGAACCATTATTGAAGAAGCGACGAACAGAAGCAACCGAAGAACCCATTCATACAGGAGTCTAGATACAAACCGAAGCTCATATTGATGATACTACTGAAGAACCGATCATTGTTACATCCTCGATCACTGTATATTTGACCGATACTTCCACTATTGAGCCTGTTATTGCTGAAGAATCGACAGTTCCTCTTGTTGCCACTCCGTCTACTGTCCTGTCCATTCCAGCTGAATCTGTACTCGAGATGATGGATTTTGGTGGTGGTAGTGGTAGTTCTGCAGGTGCTGGATGCTCGGGGGCAGGGGGTAGTGGTTCTGGTGGTGGTCAGGATGAAGATATTGAGTATTTAAAGCAATCTGAAAAGAGAGTATTCGAATTCAGCGGGATTGATAGTGATGAGGAAGATGTTGATGTAGTCGATCTGAAGAAGTGAGTGGTAGTACTCGAGCAAGAGGTTATTCTTAAAGATGCACAGATAGCTTCTCTACAGACTCAGTTAGACGCTTGTGATTATACGATAGACCAACTTCAGGGTGATGTTTCGTCATTGATGACTATGGTTTATGATCTGAAGGCGAAGTTGGAGAATAAGTTTGGACATGAGTTTTCTGATGAATGAATCTCTTAAAAAACCAAAAAACTGAATATTGGATTGTGTGACTTTATATTGACCGCATCGTACGCGATATAACACAACCCTAAGCCTAACTTTATTATAGCAGCCCATATCAGCAGCTTCATCATATCAGCCCAGCAGCCTAATATGTATACTCTCTATTCAGTTCTTGACCCAGTTGTACAAGTCCATACCTAGTATTACAACACATAAAAGTATTAGAACAATAGGTTATTCTCCCAGTGTGTTACACAGCTGAGTAAAGAAGAAAGTACCAATAAAAACCATATTAATAATATATTAGTGTCACGTGTCATTTTCTCTATTAACTTAGGAATAATATTGTTAATATTATTGAATAATATAATAATAATAATAATAATAATAATAAGATATTAGTTTAATACTTTAATATCTAATATATTTTATATACATTATATTAATAATCATATCTAAAGGGTAACTTAAGGTAATTTGTCACTTCTCTTAAAACTCCTTTAATGCATGAAGTATAACATCTTTAAGCACAATATGTTTGAGCGGCCAAATTTTCCATTCATTTTCAATTCCGCTCATCCCAGTTCCCCATACACCCCTGCCACGGATATATATCAAGTGTTTTCTAGATTCATTCTTCATTTTCAAAATCCTCTGGTACCTTTCTCTCTCTGGCGATTTCACAAGATGTTCAAGGTTTCACAAGATCCAGTCGATAGATAGATCCAAACGATTTGAGATATTCACTGACCCTCTATCATTTTCATCTCATCTCAGGTTCAAAGCTCTCATTTTCATCTCATTCTCTCTGTTTCTTCATACATTCAAGATCCAGGTCTTGGTGAGTACCAACATTTCCTCTCTTATACGGTAATTATATTGTTTATTTTTCAATTTGTAGACATAATTTTAATTTTTTTTAATATAATGCTTTATAGCTCATCTGAAGATCAGGTCACTCGCCTAGAAGTTGAATGGTGCAAATTAAGATAAGCTATATAAAACCATTTATTAATTCAAGTTAGAACTATGAACTTTATGGTAAAAGAAAGCCTAAATCTTGACCCGTCTTTGTTTACAGCAACGCGCAGCCAGCGCATCCAGCGCAGCCGCAACAAGTTTATATGGTAAGCGATAGGTGCACTTCCACTAAAATAATTTCGTAAACTATATCTCAAGAAATAAGATTAATATTAATCGTTATTGTTTGTGAGATTAGATCAGCAACTGAGTCTAACACGTCTAATTATGATGAAGAGAAATTGAAAGAATGTTTAAATTACGTGATATGTTTTCTTTGCTTTTTAGGGGGAAGATAGGTGGTTCTCTCCTAGGGCTTACAAAACACAGGTTATTGGCGCCTGCCCGCCTTATTTAACATATAAAAAACTTTATACGTTAAATATGGCGGACTGCTGCACATACCTGTGTTTTGTAAGCCATGTGGAGAGAACCACCCATCTTCTCCTTACAAGGCAAAGAAAATTTATATATGTAATTTGTGAAACTACACTAAATTCAGTAAAACATACTATAACCTCTGATCTAAACAATAATGTAACATCTGCCCAAGTCAAGGTCTGTTGAAGACTAAATGTCCAAGGTCTGCCCTAGCTAAACTCTGTTGAAGACAAAGCTCTTCTGAAGTCTAAACCTGAGGGCCTGCCAAGGCAAAGCTCTGCTAAAGACTAAAGTTAAAGGTTTGCCAAGGCAAAGCTCTGCTAAAGACTAAAGGTAAAAGGTCTGCCAAGACAAAGCTCTGCTGAAGATCAAAGCTAAAGGTCTATCAAGGCAAAGCTCTACTGAAGACCAACAGAGGATGTATCATGAGTGTTTTCTATCAGTCCTTGTAATGTTTAGTGTATAACAGTGCTTAGCTTAGCAGATGTTATTAGTTTGTTATTTTTGTTAAGTGTCACTTTCATGCTATGTTGGTGCATAATTGTGACAACAGCTTAGATTTGGTCTTTGGATATCTTGTAATTAGTAAAATGATAAACGGTAGCGGGTTTAGTTTTGTATTAGTGCATTAGAAGTAATTGGGCTGTACTAGACATAGAATAGTGCATGGTAGGCGAATTGGGCCTTAAACCCATTAGCAGTCCATGTAGGAAACCCTAGCCCATGTTGCATAACCTATCTCTGTATATAGGGAGGTTGTGATTAGGGTTAAGGTTGCTGGTTCTATTGTTTAGTTGCTGAAAGAATTGCTTCAGAGAGATTGAGAGAAGAGTCTTGAATTGATTGTAAAACTTTGTGTTTGATAATCAATAGAAGACAGATTAAAAGAATTGTGTTCGTGTTCTTGTGTTTTCTGTGAAATCTGATCTAGGGGATTCCGCACTCTAGATTGGATAGACGATTCTGTCAAGATCCATACGGACTAGGGGACCTACAATTGGTATCAGAGCATTCGGCTCTTGATTATTGCTCAGTTCAGATTCGTGACAGCAGAAAATATTGGATTTTTGGGCGTTTTGGAGACTGTTCTTGAAGTTTGTGACGGCTGAATTAGGGTTTTCATGGCTGATTTAGGGTTTTGTAGGTATTTTGGATTTTTTGCAGGTATTTCGGATTAACAGCAAGCAATTCGGATTGAAGAAAGGCATTCCGGATCAAAAAGTAAAGTATTTCGGATTGAAGACTTGAATTTCGGATCAGAATCTGCAATTCGGATCTGGAAAACAGTGCAATTCGGATCAGAAAAGCCATTTCGGATTGAAATTTCGAACCAGAATTGTATTCCGGATTCCATCTCGGATTAAGAACTATTCGGATTCCAATCTCGGATTAGAACTATTCCGGATTCTATCTCGGATCAGAGTAGTCTATTCCGGATTTCCATTTCGGATCAGAACAGTGCATTCCGGATTTTCATCTCGGATCACTATTCCGGATCATCAGTTCGGATTGTCAACTCGGATTACCGTTCCGGATTTTCATCTCGGATTGTTAATCAGAGTTTCTATTTCGGATTTTACACTGTTCCGAGTTAAACAGAGAATCATAACCGGACAATATACATCATTAGAATCGTATCATCGAGACGAGTCTACCAGTATAATTTGGTAACCACTCATTTCGGACAAGTTTTAACGTTTTTAACGAGCCGGTTCGGTAAAAATGTGGAACATGCCAAACTTGAATGAGCTGTTGAGGATGGAGCATGAGGCTGGTACCACAAATAAACCTCCAAAGATGCTGAAGGTGGAGAACTATCTTACTTGGAAGGATAGATTTCAATCCTTTATTGAATATCAGGACACACGGATGTGGATCTGTATTCAAGATGGATACGCTAACCCAACGCATGATTTTGAGGGAAGATAGCGTGTTACTGCTTATGTCAACATGTCTGAAGCTGAAAAGAGGATGTATAAATCTAAAAAGAAGGCCTTAGCTGCTATCAAGGTGTCGTTACCTGATGGCATCAAACATACATTCAAGCGTTATACAACATCAAAGGAGAGGTAGGATGCCCTAGAAAAGAGGTATGAGGGCAATACAGATGTGAAGAAGAATAAGGTTGATCTGCTGAAGAAACAGTTTGCTGTGTTCAAAGAAATGAGAAATGAATCCCTAGAAGATATTAATCACGAGATATTATCATCTGATGTCAGAAATCGATAATGACATAGAGGGATACACAGATGTGGAGATAAACGACAAGTTGCTGGATGCTTTACCTGCAAAGTGGGATATTTACACGTTGATGATAAAGGGTGAAGCTGACTATGAAAAGAAAGACCTGGAAGAGGTTATTGGGAAGTTGAGATCTTATGAGCTCAATATGAAGAAGAAGGAGACGGGTTATGATCAGGTTCAAGATCCGGGGATTTATAAAGGTCTTACACCTTCATCTTCCAACAATGCTTCTAGTGACACTGCAACTACGTTTCTCTCATGTGAGAATGAACAGATAGTGACAAATTCTGATGGAGAAGTATGTTTCGTTGCTGCTTCAGGAGGCTCGTTAGGGGCTAAGAGACAACAATCAAGTAACAACAGTTCTAAGTCTATGCCTCTGAGTGTCAAAAGTGCTGAAGAACACCTGGCATTGCTTGCTTCTTTCGTTGCTTCTTACGAGAACTATATTCAGGGGAAAATATCTGATCCTGCTACGTTTGATGAAGATTGTGATTAGATTGACCCTGATGACTTAGAGGAGATGGATTTGCAATGTCAGATGGCCATGATCTCTAGAAGGGTGAAGAGGTTCATGAACAAAACGGGCAGGAAGTTCGTTGGCAAGAGTGTGGGCTTTGACAAGTCGAAAGTGAAGTGCTACAACTGTCACAACTACGGACATTTCGCTAGAAGATGTCAAAGAGCTAAGTCTGAATCTCGTTCTACTTCATCCTTTCAAGATTCTCCTGGTCATGGTTCAAGCAACAGGAATGCGTCAAACAACACTGGATCAAAGGCCCTGATTTCTACTGCTAGAGAGGGTTCTTATGATTGGAGTGTTCATCTGGAGAGTGATAACAACACCTCACAAGCGTTCATGGCTGAGATAGCTCCTGTTGTTGATGAAGAAGTGAAAGCTGATGCTGAGGGAGTGCAAGAGAAGGTAGCTGAGAAGGCTAATGGAGAACAGACTGCTACAGAGAAGAAGATGGCTGCTGATTTTGATGCTTTTATGGCTGATCTAAGCAAGTCAACAGGCGAGGTATGTTCTAACTCTGGTAGTTCTGTTTGTTTGAAGTGTCGTGAACTGCAAAGTGAAGTTGACACATTAACAAAGCAAAACCAAAGTCTGGCTAATGAGCTCTCAAACCTAAAAGAATCAAACTTTTTCGTAAAATGAAATGAGTCATTATATTTGAAGAAAATTAAAGGTTATGAAGAAGAAATAAATATTCTAACCTGTAAGCTTAATGAAAAACTTCAAGTTATTGACTTAGCTCATGATATGATGAGTGAGAAAACAAAAGAGGTTTCTGAAAAATGCAAAGAGTTGTCTGAAGCACAACTTAAAATTTGTGAGCTTGAAAAGAAATTAAATCAATTTAGAGATTCATCTTTTGTCATGAAACACATGATGAATGGCCTGAAGAAGAGTAATGACAAGACTTGTGTGGGCTTCAAAGGTTTGAATGAAGTTCCACCACCTCTTGGTCATGACTATTCTTTCTTGCTAGATGAAGAAGAGCTTACAGACTTTGTGTCAACTACACCTTGTTGTTCCACATCAGAGGATGTTGATGCGACTCAAAATGCCAAGAAGGATAATAACAGAGACACTGTTTTGAAAACAAATAATACACTCTCTAAGAATCAAAAACAAGTTTTTGTTAAAAAGGTTGATTTTGTTAAAGGGAGTGATATGAATGAAGAGGTAAAGAATCTAATGTGTAGTTTTCTAAGAACAAAAACAAAGAAAAATCTTTAATTTAAGCAAACTAAACAAGATCCTTCAAAGGCATCTTCATCATCATCATCGCCTGATGAGACTAAGCAAGAGGCTTCTGTAAAGAAGTCTTCGGCTAGAAAATGGTGTTTCAAATGTCATGAAAAAGGACATGTAGCTAGCTGTTGTCCTAACAAAAAGAGTGAAGCACAGGTAAGTGAGAGGCAGAGAGAAAAATCACCAGCAAAAAGTGGTGATGGTGAGAAGAAGGTTAACTCACCAAAGATATCTGCAACAAAGCAACTGAGTGTTATTGTTGGTGTAGATAAGGCTGAAAAAGGAACTAACCAAGTTCCTCGTTTTCAAAGACATCAACAAAGATTTCAGCCTGCATCTACATCAGGCAGATATGATAGACCTAGAAGTAGTTTACCAAGAATGAATAACTTTCATGGTCAATCAAATAATTTCAGAAGTCAAGGTCAATGTCAAAACGCTACCAGAATGTTGGTAATCGAAATTTTTATAACGATGGCTTTAGAAATTATCATCATCAAAATTCATGGAACCAAAATCATAATTTCCAAAGGTCGCAAAGTCCAAACATGGTTAGGAAACCTCAGGACCACAGACCTAGTGGAAGTCAAAAACCTTTTCCATCAACAGGTCTAAGATCCAAGACTCCTGTTAGGAGTGATGGATATTGGATGGATGTTCCTATGATTGATGAATCTGGAAGACCCAAGACCATTAAGGCTTGGGTCCTACAATCTAACTAATTTTGTTGGATGGTGCAGGAGCTGCTAAGGAGGATTATCAACTTGTGGTATGTTGATAGTGGCTGCTCCAGGCACATGATGGGGGATGCGAGGTTGTTAACAGAGTTTGAGAATATAGATGGTGGTTATGTGAATTTGCAGGTGCTAAAGGAGGGCACATTACTTGTCGAGGAAAGGTGACAAACGGGAAGATCACATTGGACAAAGTGAACTATGTTGAGCAGCTGAAGCACAATCTGTTGAGCGTGTCTCAAGTCTACGACAAGGGTCACTCAGTCCACTTTACAAAGTCTGAAGCTTTGGTGTTGAAACCTGTTTTGGTGATACCGGATGACTGGATAGTGATGAGAGCACCAAGGAGAAATGATACTTATGTCATGGACATGGTTGTTAAGGATTCTTCCACTATGGTCGCGTGTTTACTATCAAAAGCATCTAAGGCTAAGTCATTGTTATGGCATAGGCGCATGGCCCACATCCACTATTGAAAAATGAACTATATTATTAAAAATGGTTTAGTGGAAGGGTGCCAGTGCAGAGGTTTCACGTGGAAGATAAATGTCTTCCATGTCAAAAAGGAAAACAACATAAGAAACCTCACAAGTCTAAAACAGTATATTCCATAGATGCCCCTTATGAATTACTTCATATGGATCTATTCGGTCCAGTGAACGTAAGGAGCATAGGTGGAAAGTACTATTGCCTAGTTGTCGCTGATGATTACTCACGATATTCATGGGTTTTCTTTTTAGGCACAAAAGATGAGACAGCTGTCACACCCCGACCCGCAGCGGAAAAGGTGATCGAGGCATGATTGGGTTATCATCAAAGCTCATGACATTTATTATAAGTTTCATATTCATTAATACATTTTAATGGGAAATATACAATCATAATTACATCATGTCCTAAACATCATTCTAGGCTTCATTGTTTTCTTCTAAGGCATTTCCTATGTTTTCCTTGCTTCATCCTGTTCACCTGTATCATGTGTAAAAATGGTTTTTGGATCAACAAAAAGTTGGCGAGTGAATCCTATGAAAAACATTTGAACAAGTTTATTGAATTGATTATAAAATAAAGTGCACAACCACACATGAGTAAAAATAGATGTAAACTTATTCACCAATCATTTAATATTAAATAATGCATACACGAACAATAATTGATTTGTTTTCAGGCACGCGTTGCTCAACTCGTCTCCCACGAGGAACTGATGGGCCTAATGAATGAATTGCATATAACTTGACAATATGAAATACATAACTACAAACAATATATACAATCTAAGTTTAGATCACAATATGGTATGGCACAAGTTTAAATAAACGAGTTAATTTTAGTGACACATGACACACCCCAAAACGTGTAATTAAAAAGGGGAGTTGTAAGTTTCACTCACATTGGGTGCGTTCGGTTGATGATGTTGAATGCGCACGAAGTTGGTTTTAACCACGAGTGAAACTAACCTAGATAATGGCATAATGGTTCGGTAAGTAAGTGGATTTTATTAATCAATTTTAGTAGGATTGTTGGATATATTTTTGTGAGTTTAAGGCTATTTTCTAACCTTAAAAATATTATTTTTAAGTATTTTTAATGTAAATAAATAAATAAAAGTAATAAAAAAATGTTGATTTTTTTGACTGTTGACTTGTTGACTGTTGACTTTGTTGATCGGTTTTATTGTATCATTGTGTGCGCCGGGTGAGGCTCGAACCCGAGACCTCCCGTTCGCGTGCACGCAGCTCTACCAACTGAGCTACGTGTCTAACCCGAAATATTTCTGTTTTTAATTATATTTATATACTAATTGAATTAATCCGAAAATCATTTATTTCAAAAACGATTTTAATTACTCGCTCGGTGCTCTTCACAGGTTTCGAACCCGGGACCTGTGGGTTAGGTTAACACACAGTCCACCGCTGGACTGTGTGTCTAACTTGTTAAATAATCTGATTTTTATTATACTTATATACAAACTAAATAATTTCGTTTCTGCTTTATATAAAAAGTTTGATAATTGTCCGGACCGGTGCGGTAGTCTGGACTCGAACTCGTGACATGTGATTTAAACGTTCACACAGTCCACCACTGGAC